>VZRR01013232.1:1421597-1503443 GCA_013398015.1 Oreocharis arfaki | reverse complement strand
GTGAGCAGGGTGGGTGCAGCAGCTCCGGTGAGAAACAGCGGTCCCGTGGAAAAGGGTCTGGTCCTCGCCTGAAGGTCCAGTGATGTAGCTTCTCGTCTTCTGGAAGTCTAGCGGAGAAAGCTACTTTGTGCCTGAAAAACCTCTGATTATATCCAGGTGGGAAATGTTCAGTGCCCCCTCCCAGGCAGAGCATCTCACAATGGGGTGGTGAGGCACTGATGGGCCCATTAACAGGAGATGGTTTGGAGTTCGTTATCTATGAGTCCTTCGGCAAGGCACAGATGGGCCCATTAACAGAACATAGTTTGGAGGGAGGAGGCAAAGAAACACTGCCCCACCTGGTTTCACAGCTCATGAAGATGGTAATAGAATATACTGCAACCCAGGACAGTAAGAGAGGAAGGTTACAAGTATGTAAGGAACATGGGAAATGAGACAAGGTTTACAGAAAGGAGCTGTGTGTTCCTGTCCCAGCTCTGTCACAACAGTTTTCAGAGGTATTCACTAGGAGATGCCAGATGTTCTTCACCTGGAAAGGGAGTTTTATTGCAGATGATGTTGAGATGATTTTTTTGTCGGTGTTTACAAAATGGCATGTATTGGTGAAACCAACCACAAGGTATTGAAAATATTTAAGCACTCCACTATCCATCCCTTCCAAAATTGCCTGTTTTGGTGGCTTTGACAAGCAAAATAAGTTTCAGTGTCAATCTCAGTTCAGCTGCCCCATCATCGATAGGACATATCAGCCTAGTCCTACTACTTCATAAAAATGGGCGAGGACAGGCAGAGAAAATGCTGCACAAATAAAGATCTGCTTTCTGCTGCTTTGGTGCTCCCTCCCCAAGGTTATGTCAAGCTGGACATGTCAGCTCTTCCTGTCTTTAGCATCCAGAAGCTTCTGCAGAGAATTCTGCAGTCAAGTGTTTGTCGACATGGGTGCTATCATCTTTGAGATAATCTGTCTTGAGCCAGCTGGAACTCTTGCCTGACATGCCTAGATGATTTCAAAATCTCAGTAAACCAAGATTTACTTATTTAGGCGCACAAAAGACAGCCTTAGTCTGTGGAGATTGGTCTGGACATCAGGAAGTTTTATTGCTATGCCCTCAGAATATCTCTTCGGTTTGTTTTTTCATTAGATATGAACTGATGTTTTGTGGATGTCTTCTACTGACCTGGGCACATAGTACATATTCATCCTGTACCCCAGAAATCCTTCTGGGAGCTGTCCTATCAGGTGATCAGAACAGTCATTTTCTTCAACTTTCAACTTGAAAAGAAAGTGCACAAAAATATGAGGTCAATTTCTTAGGTGCTTAATTAGCACCTAACTTTCAACAAAATGTTGCCGCAAAAACCTGTTTACGATATGATTTCCAAGAAAGCATTTTTTTCTTTCTGTCATGCACGTTTTAGATTACACCTTACTTGTGCCCTCTGCTGAGATGAAATGCTGTTTGCTTGTGAACTGCAGGCACAGTTTTGCCACAGAACAAACAATGCAGACAATTCATCAAAAGACAATTTGATCCATGCAACAAATGGCAAACCTGAACAGCTAATTTGGCAAGGTAGAATTTATGGAGAGCTGTTTAGTTATTAAAATAGAAAGGCATAGGAAAAATTGGCAACATTAGCAAATAAAGGTAATCACTGAGAATTACAAGCATGGATACACAAATCCCAGTGTAAATTTTGGAAGGAAAATCTCCGTCCTTGGAAAATACTCCTGTGCCTTTTGACTGAAACTTCAGACAGGTAATTAGCATCTTTAATTTTTCATCAGAAATGTTATAATTAAAAGTAGCCAGTGTCTTTCTGCTGTTTAAGCAAAGAGAAGAAGAGGTTTTATTCTTATTCCTAGCTATAATTCATTGGTGTGGAAGAAGCATAGTATTTTCTCAGTTCTTACTGCTGCTTAAATATTACCCACACATACGTATTTTTTATATAGGAGATTATTATCCTTTATACTACTAGTTGCATTGGTGCATTATTTGCAAACTGCAGTTTCCTGTGGTGTCATCTCTGTGACATCGTGAGGCTCCTGTTCATTCGTAGTTTTTTCCTCACGGAATAAAAAGTAAATTTTATATAAAACCAGTAAAATTTTAGTTTGATTTATGAATAGTAAATGGTTGACTGAACTCCTTTCACCACCTACAAATGTGGCACCATAGAATATCAGCTATTTGTCACATAGGTGTGGACAACAGGATGTTGTTCACTGTGCAAATGCTCAGGCAGAGTGAATTAAAACAGATCCAGTGTCAGTGGTGTGAGGAGCTACATACATTTCAAATTAAGGTCCAAGAGTACTGCCCTGCAATTCAAGCAATTTTTGGTGTATAGGTACGCACGTCACTGATATGGAATTCTTACTGTAATTCAAACAAAGTAGCCTGTTCTTGTGCTGTTCACTAACAAAATATAATCAGGCACAGGCTGCAGGTGCCCATCATTTCACTGGGAATACCCGCTGAAAGACTAAGTGTGTTAATCAACAGATGTGGCAGTCACACCTCTACCTCCCAGGGCAATAACCTTTTTATTGTGACTGTGAGCTGTGCTCTGGCACGGCATTTCCATCCCATGGTAAACAAGCTTCAGGCAAGGAACTCGTAACTTGATTTCCTTCTTGACTATGTAAGTCAAGGATTTACAAAAGATGGTAAGCCAACAGCCCCAAGTGCTGCAACCCTTTTACACAGCAACAAAATACTTGTCACACAGGCAGTGACACCACTGCCAGCTGTTCTGCATCCCTCTGCCTGTGCCCAACGCTTCAGAAGAATATTCCATAGCCTGCTGGCCTTTCTCTGGAAGAGGCTGGTTAATTTAAAATGTAGTGATGGTTTCAGTGCACTGAGATCTGCTAATTAATTATTCTACATGGAGGCACAATTATTTGAAAGAAGTCAAAGCAAGCTCATCAGTTAGCAATTTTCAGTTACTTCTGACCTGGGGTTAAATTCATATGAAATTTTATTTCATATTTAAATAAATACAAAAAAAGGCATCAAAGTTTCTCTTCATTGAGTCTTTAACACTGTCCAATTATTTCACAAGCTGGCCAAAACTGACAACTGAATTTGGCAGAACATATGTTTGGCATAACATTTCATTATTTGAAAACTAATATAATGAAATCCAAATAAAAAGAAACAAACACTAGTTAATTCAAACAAGTGTTAACTGTAAGTTGATCACAGAACAGAAACCATATGTCTGCTTTATATTTTAAGCTAATAAAAATAGAGCACTTCACAAGATTAAACAGTAAGGTTATTTTATAGCAAACTCCAGTTCATGCAGAGGTTCACACTGGCATTTAAGAACTAAATTCCTGAAACATTAGTAAATTGAGTGAACACTGCTGCTTCATACAGTGGTTATCTCTAAGTAAAACTAACAGCTTAATCATTTTACCCATCATGTTCAGGTCTAGTGTTTACCTTCTTCATCTATTAAGTCAGTAGTTTTTACTTGCAGTGTTTCTTTATTTACTTTATTCATTATGTTGGCAACATTTTGATTTAAAAGTCTTGAAGTTCATTACTGCCAAGGTTCTGTTCAGCAGAGGTTCAGCCCTCTTGGCTCCCAGCTCATGCATGGCAGTCAGCAGCTGTTAATCTGTTACTGACCTGCTCGCTGAACACTGTCACGTGCAGCTGGAAAAGGCAGAGTTTGCTTTCAGACCTGCAGAGTGTTGCTTTAACTCTGCACGCAAGGACAGCAGTGTTTTCACAAAAATGTCAGTGGTTTTAATTAACTCAAGCAGATCCAAGCCCGTGATGAAGCATGACCATTAGGAATGTTTCTGAAATAATGAGGAAATCCCTCTTGTTAATGAGATAATACAGAGCAAAAAACCCCATATTATACGGAAGACCCAAAATTTTGATGCTAAATGGGGTTTACATTTTGATGATAAATGGAGAGTGTTTCTTCTTGGCAGGAGGAGGCTGCCTGGATTCAAACAAGGGAAATTTGAGATGTCTCCTCTCTCTTAATTTTACTGTGAAAGTTTGTCAGACCGACCTTAAAGAAAGTTTGCCTTGACTTTGAAACAATTCAAAGAAGTATAAATATTTGCCATTAAATAAACATGATTACTCCCTTTTATACAGGATGCTAAAAGCTGATGCCATGATAAAAATGATTGTTAGTATACAAGACACAAGAGTTGGTGGTAAACATATCCAAATCTAAGCAGGCCCTAAGATTTTGATTGCTTCTGATAATGCTACAGGATCACTAAATAAGGGATGGTATTTGATAGATAAAAAACCCACAGCTGTTTTTGCTTCTTCTGTAGGATTTATCTTTCGTGGAATACAGGGGATATATTTAATATTAAAAAAAAAAAAACCCTCAGAAAAAAATAACATGAAATAACGGGGTACTAGACTGAAACGTGTTTCGTAGTGATTTTTCCAATCTTAGGAAGAACTTGTCCTCAAAACCTGGATTTATATATTTTCATTTACTTTTGACTCTAATACAGGTTAATCACTTCTGTACCTTAAGCACAGCTGAAGTTTCTCCAAGGACAGTCATTTCAAAGTCCTGTGGTTCTATCTGATCAGGCTGGATGCTAGATTTATTAGCATAGGTTCAGGGTATTCAGGACATGCTCGAGTTGGTTTGGGAGCCAGGGCAAAAAACTATTGACTAATTGCTGTCTTAGTCTGCTAAGACTTTCATAGCTTAGAGCAGACAGCCTGTCTGTCTGACCAGAAAAGCTTCAGAAATACAATCAGACAAAGGATGGGTCTCTTACAGAGAGATAAAGTGAGTAGAATAACAAAAAGATGCCGTTGTAAATTACGGACTGCCCTGAGTCTGCTCAGGGTAATTGCAAGTCATGCATAACTACGAGGAGGCAGAAATGGACACATTACATGGAATCACCAGACAGTATGGCTTGAACTCGAGGGATCCTCCTGCTTGTCACAAGCAGTGAGCCTGATGCTCCAAACTCTTTAAGCTGCCATGAGTGCCTGAGCTCCCTTTAAAGCACTGCAGTGAAAAAGTCCCCAAATGCTTTTCCAGCTGAAGAGCAGGAAAACATTTTTGCATTAAGGCAATACTTGTAGAGTTACTACAGGAGGCTGAAGGTAAGAAATGAGATTCAGCCCTCTTCTAGTTATAATCTGCCTTCCCATAGAGGTAAGATTTATTTTTCCTAGTGGGAATTTTAAATGACTTAGGTATTTGTTTTAGGTTTTTTTCTGATATGTACACTGGTCAGAACTGAATTACTTTGTGTAGACACAGCAGGAATACTAATTGATCCTGCCTAGGTGAAGGGAACCAAGATCAGCAAAGGGTTATGGTTTGGAACATTTAAAATACTGGCTAGGTCAGTGGTGAAATTCTTCCACAGAGTGATGTTGTTGCAAAGTGTCACAGGATCAAGATGAATGGAGTTAAAGACAGAGTTTGTACAGGCTGAGATGTGGTATATTAGGAGGACAACCCTTCCTAGCTGCTGACCACTTCTTTTGAGGTTGTGTCTGGGTTTCTGTAAACCATACATGATCTGAACCTTTTACTTTCAGAAATAAAAGCAGCTTGGATTTCCTTTCTAGTTTTTCTCTAATGCAGTCCTGGTTGGAATATATGGACTTTCAAAAGTCTGGTGACTGTATCAGTGACAGCTCTGGTCTTCATCTACTCTCATGATCCTTTCCCATAAAGCTTAAGTATGTAAATAAATAAGGCTGTATCAATAAATATACTTGTGCAAATATGTATGGCTGATAATGTAATATAATATAATGTAATAAGCATTGAATAATTTCTTTCTTTCTGTTATAGTCATTAATATTAGGGGTTTTATTTGTATACTTGTTGAAAAGAGTGGTGCATATTCCGTGTGGAGAGAAAAGAATGGATGGTTTCACCTTGACTAGGAAACTGTACTGCATAAACCCTCATGAGTTCATCAGTGCCTGATAGTTCTGTGAAGTTTAGCACTGGTTCCAAGCAGAGCAAGATGTTTCTAGCTCATGCTAAGGAATAAACATTCATTTCACACACACTTTTTAAATACAGTGGGAAAATAGAAACAGGAACCAAGAAATTGTTCCAGGAAAAGGAAACCAGGAAAGAGGAATGGAAAACCAGGGAGTTCATGGTGTAGGAGACTGTGCTGGGTCTGGCTGGGATGGATTTAGCTTTTTATAGCAGCCCATATGGTGCTGTGTTTAAATTTGTGACTAGAACGGCGCTAATAACATACCCATGTTTTAGCTGTCACTAAGCAGCACAAAGGCCTTCCCTGTTTCTCACTGTGCCCCCTCTCCAGCAAGGAGGCTGGGGGTGTGCCAGAGACAGGAAAGGAACACAGCCAGGACAGCTGACCCCAGCTGACCACAGGGATACTCCATACTGTATGACATTGCACACAGCAGTAAAACTGGGGGTTGTCCTTCTAGAGTAACCCCAGCTTGGAGACTTTCTAGGCACCAGCCCGCTTGGGGGAGGTGTTAAGTAAATGTCTTTGCATCACTTGCTGTAGTTTCTCCCTTTTTCCCTTCACTCATTAAGATGTGTTTCTCTGTACCCACATTCTTTCCTCTCCATTTCTCTCCCAATTCTCTCCTCCATCCCTCTGGAGAGAGGGAGTGAGTGGCTGTTGGGAGGCTTCACTGATGCCTGGGGTCACCCACCACAGAGACTTCAATACTACAAAAAACTAACAGGAATATTTATTTCAGTGGATTCCAGATGAAAAGGAGCCAACACAGAGTTCACTCCCAGGACTTTTTTGTCACTAAAAATACTGATGTTCAAGCTACACTGACACTGCTTTGGCTCCTAAACCATGACAGTTATCCCAGGAAAGACAACAAGAAGGTGCAGCCACAGTTGTGACAACTATTCTGCCGAGTTAGATTATTACTTCATCTTTTGAAGAAGCTATTTCAGCTACATAGAAAAAATGGTCTTGGACTAACACAAGCTGTGCCTCCACAAGGCATGTCAGCCCCAATTTGTGACCTATCCCCTGCCAGGATTAGCCATAAAGTTTATCTTCCACGATCCTTGGGTTATCCTTGGAAGTTAGTATAAACTATGAGGCTCCAGAGCTCACATCTGGAAGGGACTCTGAAAACTCCAGCTGAAAGCTCAGCAAGTCAGAAGGATGACTGTAAAGGTCTGCATTTCACAGCTGCTGTGTGGGCTGGCTGCTCTCAGCATTTCCATATCTGACACAAACCTCTAAAGGCACAGAGAAATGGACAAAGGAAATGGACAAATCTTATTTGCCATTTTCATTTTAGTGATCTCAGCAGGTTCAGGTATGTAGTGAATAGAAGCCACTAACAAAGTAAAAAGGTTTCCTGATCCATCTTTCTGAGTTCTAGTGCAGCTTGTTATGGTTAGCAAGAGCTGAAAGGATGCACATACCTCAGCATTTATGATAGATTTGGGGGTTGCTCAGTTAACCTAGAGAAGATATGATGTCTCTGAAGTGTTTTTTCTTGGATCATTCCTAACTCTACAGCTCCTCCATGTGGAGACCATCAACAGACAAGAAATTAATAATCCTAAACATTAGGTATTAATACTTTTTTCTTAATGGGTTTGCAGAGAATTAGAAATATTCTAAATATTTAGGATATGTTTTAAAAGTTTTGGTCCTGTTCAGCCACAACTTTTCTGAAAAGGGGTGAAAAGCAGTGCATGAGAATGTCACTGCTGAAGGTGCAGCACTACAATTCCAATTCTAGTTTAAATTACTGCTTTCGCCTCTGAAATTGCACCAAGTTACCTTTTACTCATTTTCAATTCTATATGTTCCTCTGTGCTTGTAGAGGAATCTCACATCTATGTCCTACTTCATGCCATCAGGGAATTCAGGGATTTTTCTCCTGTATGTGGGTAAAGAAGACCTAAGTCCTTGTTAATGGACCTACTGGTTGGGAACAGGGCTGAAAGCTCTATCCATTAAAGAACAGCCTTCCCATACCCGCTTCCCACATTGCCCACCAACAGCCTTCAGAAACTGAGTCCTAGACTATTTAAGACAAGATTTAATTACTAGATAGCAAATATTATCTGTGTTTTATTGATGGCACTGTCCAAATTACTTCTGATTCTGCAGNTGTACTTGACACTGTTAAGGCCAAACCTCAAATCCTGTGTTCTGTTTTGGGCCCCTCACTGCAAGACATTGAGGTGCTGGAGCATGTCCAGAGATGGGCAGTGGAGCTGAGGAAGGGTCTGGAGCGCAAGTTCCATGAGGAGCAGCTGAGGGAGCTGGGGGTGTTAAGCCTGGAGAAAAGGCGGCTTGGTGGAGACCTTATCACTTTTTAGAACTATCTGAAAGGAGGCTGTAGCCAGGTGGGGGCTGGCCTCTGCTTCCAGGTAACAAGTGACAGAACAGGAGGTCATAGCCACAAGTTCTGCCAGAGGGTTAGATCGGACATCAGGAAAAATTTCTTTACTGAAAGGTTGGTCAGGTATTGGTACAGTCTGCCCAGAGAAGTGGTGGAATCACCATCCTTGGAAGTGTTCAAAAGGCATGTGGATGTGGCACTTGGGGATATGGTTTAGTGGTGAACACGGTGGTGCTAGGTCAGGATTTGACCTCAGATCTGAAAATGAATGGAGCTACCAATTCCTTTTGACAATAGTATAGTTGAGCTCAGCAAAGCAGCCTTAGACCTGACCGATTTCAGCACCACTAAAAGGCTAAAACTGCTGCCTGAAGTGTTCTGTGTAACTATGGTCTACACCAGAAAAGGGCTCAATGGCTGCAGTAGTGGGTGAGATAGAGTGCACCAGACAGGATCAAGAACAAAAATTATAACATTTGGACAGCTTCTGAAAGAACAAAAAGAGATTTTTGAAGGTCAACGAGATTCATGAAATGATCTCACAAAATTTCAAACCATAATTTATTTAAGCATTTCATAAAATGGAATAATTGCAGATGGCAAAAGCCACTTTATTTATTGCTGTCTTCTTGCCATAGAGACACTTGTAAATTTTAGTTTTGGAATAATCAATGAAACCTTGGCATCATCAAAGGCCGTTTCCTGTTAACTCATCAATATGTCCTCTGTTCATCCAGCTACTCCAGACCAGCTGCTTAGTATTTGCTCAAAGCTTTTTTAAAAATATAAAAACACAGACTAGGTTTTAAATATTCTTTTTGTTCGTCTCCTCATCAGTTTTTTCTCCCTTCTCTGAATCATTGTATTTAAAGTAATGAACAGAAAGAAGTGAAGAGTAATGGTTTTAATTAAGTATAAACATAACTAAACCAGAGAAACACTGCTGCATTCAGATGGGAGATTTATATTAAACTCTGTGCTGGCACACATAGGCAGGTCTGTATTCACTGGGCACAACCTATATATTAATGGCACACTATATATATTAATCTGCACTTTGCAGCACAACAGATTTATGTTTGGAAGAACAGATACGTAGGCAGATACAATTGCAAGCAGCAAGACCCGACAGAGCGATGGTTTGCAGGGCAGTATTGTAGCCATGTGCATGAGCCCCTGATGACAGAGACGGTCAAACCGTGGTACAGGCTGGCTCTGCCTGCGAGCCCTCTCTGCACATTCGAGGCCTAAAGCTGGGGCATGTGAGGGACAGGCTTTGTTCCCATGTGTGTACTCATCGAGCAGAATTACAAAACTGTGTGTTAAATTTTTGCTTCTGCTTAAATACACACATAGAACTGTTCAACATGCCAGTTTCTGTCAACACATCTGCTGTCTGAGGCTCCCTTACATGTCTCTTTCCTAACCTTTTAAAGACTGATTATGACACATTTCTATGTCACACAGATGCAAGAAGCCGGGTTTATATATTTTTTCTTTAAACATCCTGAACGTACAAATAGAAGGGAATGCGGAAATAAAATGCATTACAATCTTAAACAGTACAAACAACTGAGAAATTTGTAGATAAGAACAATATTTTGTTGCATTCCGTTTTCCTTTCCAGGTCTATGGGCTGACAAGTGATGCACTCAGAAAAGCTGTTGTAGAAAGCACACTAGCAATTAAAATATTGTATATCTCTTTATATGGCAAGAAGTATTTTTAAAATAAATTTTATATAATGCAGAACAAACACAGACATTAAAAATTAATTACCTGAGGATGTCCTTTTCAGGTGGATTTCTTCCTGTCTCTCAGATATTTACAATGTGTTCTTCTTCTCACAGATGCTAAAGTCAGTCAGTTTCCTACACTGCTTTCTAGTCCAAGACAGTTGACTTCTTTGCTCAAGTCCTTGACTTTTCTTTACTCATGTAATTTATGCTGTAGCTGCAAGGTAGTCATATACTACTCTTTGCTATTTGAGTTAAACTGAAATGTAGATGTTTTAAAAGAGCCATGATATACCCAGAAGAATAATTTGTCTGGTGGTAAAGACTAAAAGTAATCTTTAATTTTGGATCCTGTGTTTTTTTCAAAATCAGAAACACTTATGACACCATCCTCCACAAAAAAAACAAAACAAACCAACAACAACAACAACAAAAAAACCCAAAAAGATTAATATTGAGGAAGAAAAAAATTTGCTTGTTCCTTCAAATCACTGTGATTGTTTCTATTGTGCTTCAAATGAAGTATGTTCCTGCCAAAGAACACTGCTGCTGCTGAGGTGAAATATGTGGAGTTGTATAAAAAGTTTTATCGTTCCCTAAGGCAAAAGGAAATGGTGTTTCTGATTTCTTTCAGCTGCTGACTTACCCTGAGCCGAGAAGATGTCCAAAGACCATGTGATCAGTACGAAACAAAACCAAAGGATACTGAACTGATTCCAGCTCTGCAAAAGATTTCAGGCCCAGTAACACAGGGGAGACACGTGACTGCAGGTGATGTTCTGTGTTGCTGTCATTTAATGGCTCTTACCTCTCCATGTCTGGGATACTACGAAAAATACCTCTTGTCATGCTGGAGTAGCTTGCCTTCGTGGCAGACACCATGTGGATTTGTACAGATGGGCTTTAACGACAGGCCTTGGAGCATCTCTCTGATGAGAGGAAGTGGCATGGGATGGGTCATGGGGGACAGCAGTACTTAGGGAAGGTCTTCAGGAAAGACAGGTATCTTGTTCTGAAAAACCCCATCTCCACCTGCTCTGGAATCCACTTTTGGGACAAACCCACCTGCCCATGGCCCAAGTTCACCAATGTCACTTGAAAGACTTTGGTGTCCCTCCTGCTGTGTCCCCCCACCTCCAGCAGGGTCCTGCCGGCCACCCCTCCCCTGAGCACAGCTGCTCGCACACAGTCCCTGCAGAACAGCCAGAATCCTGGCAGCAAGCCCCTGTCCTCGGCACTGTTCAGCACCCCAGAGCCACGGCCCAACCCCAGCACTGCAGCAGGGCCCCACGGCACACCAGGAGCAGCCCCCAGGGCCAGCACAGCCGCTCGCTCCTAGGCCAGGCAGCTCGCTCCAGAGGAACCCTCCTGGAGGCCATGTGAATTCCCCCCATGCAAAAACAGGTGCTGCTCAAAAGCTTGGGCTTCAGCTTCATTTGTGCCGTGTGAGGCACCAAGCAGCCATGACAGGCTCAGGTAATGTTTTCGGCACACAGACGTGGAAACCCTACTCCTGTCATTGTCCCACACTGACCACATTATTCTGATTGCATCAGATGACAGCTGCAAACACACATTTATGGATTCCCATGTTAAATTTCTGGAGTATAGAAGACAGCGGGTCATCTCAATACCTCAATGAGAGCACCCATGTGGTCCATGCGTGCCTCGGAGCAGGGTGAGAGGGGAGGGGGCAGCACTCCTGCCCTCCTACTGGGCTGGGTGGCAGAGGAAATGCAGAGGTCAGTGCCAGTTTTGCTCACCATTTTCTTCATCAGGAAGCTTCTGGCCCTCTTCAGTTCCGAACCACAATCTTCACTTTATTACAGCTGCATTTGTTGGAGGGCCCTCATATTACACCAGTAAGACAAATAAAGGGGCAACCAATGTCACCACTGGCACATTAATTTTTACAGGCCACAGCAGTAGCGACAGAGTAATGCAGGGTTTTTTACGTCTGCAGCCAGCAGAATCTAAATGCACACCTCTGTTTCCCTTCCTGACTACAGTCATTGTGAGCCCAGAGGCAGCAGGAGCCACCACGGGACGGATGCCTGCGGCGAGCAGCGGGTTATGCAAACAGTTTCATAACCTGCTGAGGAGGGCGGCAGGGAGGGGGACATGAACTTCCGCTCCAAATCAGACATCCTCTTAATTTTTTTCTTGCTCTGTACATACAGTAGCACAGCTACTCAGGAAATCCAGACCTGGCCTCCTGCCTATCATTCAAGCAGTTTAATTTGTATTGAAGTCGGGAAAGTGAACAACACATCCATGAGATAACACCAATGTCTTGTCATCTACTGACTGCACCTCCTCAGCTTCGAGTTCTTACTCCTGTTCTTGCGTGTGTACCACATTCTTTTTGTCACTGTAAAATGATCTGTAAAGTCTGATTAGAACAATTCTCATTTTTAAGGGGAAAAGCAGAGAACTCTAAAAAAAAATCTCTTATGTCTAACTCCTCTTCTGAGAAGAAAGCAGAGACTGGGAGAAGCAACAGCAAGAGAAACAGAAAAAAGAAATGGATAACCACAAAGCTTCTACAGAAGCAGTACTGGCAATGGGTAGCTTTGGGAAATTTTAGCTTTTCCTTTGTCCTTTTATTTTTGTGGGAGATCTCTATCCCTAAAACCCATGACATATTAACCATGACATCTACTGGAAAATCAAGAATGGAAAACATAATGCTGCAAACAATGCCATGACCAGAGAACAAATCTAAACAATTCTCTCGGAAACCAGCAGAGTGCGCTACTGTGTAGCTGTAGTCAATTCAGACTATGTTGCTTTAAACTTTGTCCATCTGCTCTTGAAAAGCTCCACAGATGGGGATTCCAGAGCTGCTCTGAGGAACACACTCCCGTGTTTATCCACCTTAATGTTTTGCCTTTCATTTAGTCAGAACCTCACCTCTATCAGTTTTTGACCAGGATCTCTTCTTCTCCTATCACACACATCAGTGAAGAGCCTGGCTCTGTATTCTCTACAGCTTTCTCATATGGATTGAGGGTCAGCTATTAGGTTCCCTCCCCAGGTCTTCTCCAGGCTGAACAAAACCCATTCCCTTGGCCTTTTCTCACAGGAGGGTGCTCCAGTCCTGACCATCCTGACAGCTCCCCACTAGACTCACTCCAGTCTTTTCTGGATCTTAACTATGTGTGTCAAATACACATCCTTGCCTACACAGGTTCTCCAAATGCCTAATTTTGCTTTTCTTGGAGGCTTCCCTTATCAAAGTAGCAAATACTTGTGATGCTTCTATGGAAACCTAAGCATGAGGATTCTGAGGCAGGTGGACACCTCACACTGCACTGAATTATCAGCAGAAGTAGCAGCCTGGATATCAATAGTCTCACCTCCAGGAATCCAGACAAACTTTTTTGCCTGCTGTTCGTCTGTCAGGAGAATAAAGAAAAATTCCACCTCCACTTGGATGGATTTCCTGAGGTACTTACATATACAGGACTAACTAGTTTACGTAAAAGGAATTAAACAGCAGGTTTCATTCATTCATGAGGTACCTGAAGATTGCACTAAACTCACCACAAACATCTCAATTCATCCTTTCATTAATGAATAGCACTTTCATACTCCGAAGGAAACTGCAATGTCACAACTGTAAGTTTCTGGTAATTAAATGGTAATGTAGCCAATACAGTCACAGTACTGTTACACTGAAGTGGGGAATTTCAGTTAACATCCAATTTTTAAACATTCTGAAAGCAAGATTATTATATTTAACTGACTTGCTGAGGGTGCGTAGCATTTCCTAATGAAATGCAATCCATGGCATGGATCATCTTGGTCCCAAAACTTCACCTCATCCTAAAATATGGTGCTTAATGATGATCCTGAGTACGTTACAAAAAGCATTTCATTAAAGGGTGGCCTTTGGTGCAAGACTTTGGTTTCTGCTTCCAGCAGTGAAACTTCAGGTGGTCCTTCCAGGCAGCACAGTACAGGGAGCCCTTTGCAGCAGAGCTGTGCTCTACTGAAATGAGATACAGGCTCCCTGGGAAACAGCGTGCTGGCACGTGTGACATTTGTCCTCTGCCGAGCAGAATTAGTGATGGCCACGAATTTTAGACTGTATCAAGAGTTCTACAAAGCATCAGACCACTCTGCTGCCTCCTGAGCTGACCGTGTACACACAGAAGAGGCCATAAAGGGGAAAATGTTCTTTTGGTGAACTGATGAAACGTGCTCTTCTCTCCCGCTAGCAGTATGGTGCGTGACCAACTCTCCCAGACTCCTCCCAGTGCAAGGCATTGTCTCATTTTTGTCTCATTTGTCTCGTTACTGTTTTAGTGGATACTACTGCAAAACATTCACTCTGCAGAGTGGATTTTGCATCGTTTGTAACAGGATATTTAAAATATTTAAAAGCACACCTCAAGAAAACTCACAACCTCCCCTTAACATTGCAAACAGTTCCCTAATATCACTTTGATGCATTGTGCATGTTTGCAAATCAGACAATTATATTAATTTCTATGACAGAATTAGGTGAGTAGGTGTACTATTACATTTGTTACCCAAAGCACAAGAGCCTGGCAATAGTAACTGAGATCACGAATGAAAATTAACCACATTGGATTCATGGCAGAGAAAAATACAGCTTACACATTTTATTAGCATTCAAATTACGTTTCTGCCTTGTACATACAATCTTCTGCACTGATCCTGCATTCATGACTTGCTATTTTTTCCATGTCTCTCAAGAGATTTGGAGAAAGAAAATTATTTCAAGTTTTTTGGTATGAGGCACAAAGTTTAATGACTGGACAGTCATGATCTGGAATTGTATAGTGAGAATTACAAATCTGTGAGTAAAGCTGGAGAAGTACTTCAGTGAACAACAGCTTGCAGAAACTTTGCAAGACAAATACAGAGAACTACTAAATTCTACAGTATGAAGTTTTTCCAGTTACATCCCTGCTGCAAAGCTCACTCGGGAACAGAAGGGATCATTGTTAAACAATAATCTGAACATAATTGTGTTGTAATCTGACAACAGGCCATTAGGTCTTGGTTTGGGTTTTGAGGAGATTTAGGCAAGTGCCCAAGTTGCCAAGGGAGTTACTTTTCAGAATATCTACTGAAACCAAACATTAATAGTACCACTAACAGCTCCTGGTAACACTGAACTCTGCAGCTGCATCACTGGTGAACACTTTTGATCTACTATGTTCAGAAATGTATTACTACATTACTCTCTTGTTTCTGCAATTTTTTTTTCTGCTGGCTGAAACTCGTTATTGTAATATAAACCTCGTAACACTGAAAATATTAATATTCATGAAAACTTGTTCACAGTGGGAAAGCAATGACTCAGACCCGTAATTTCTCTCACACCAGCTAAAATTTCAAGAAAGCACACCAAGTACCTTTTCAAAAACCTTATTTTTATTGTTTGCACTAACTGTATCATCATTAACAGCTTTCTTCTCTACCAAACTGAAGCAAGTCAGTACACACAAAAACCTATGCAAGGTCAAGCAGATCCTTGGTTACATAAATGCAGTACACCTTGGTGTGTAACAAGCCTAGGGTCAGTTAGTTCATACTAACACTTCAAGCACAGTCACTCCAGTTTCAAGCATTTTTCAGAGCTGCTAAAAAGTTCCATTTTTTCTTCAAAAAGGAAACAGCAAGAAGATTTATAGAAATTACTAAGTTTTAAACCAAAATTCTTATTTCTAAATCATTAAAATGCAGCAAGGACCCTTCTTCAGCTGTAATAACTTTGCTCTGCAAAACAAAAAAACAAACAAACAAACAAAAGAAAAAGGAGAAAATAATTAGTCATTTTGCTGTATTAGGCATAAATTATCCTTAGCAGCCTAAACACTTGCCAGCTCATACTGTATACATTCCCATTTCTTTCAAGTTTGCCAGGTTCACTCACCAGCTCCTGGCTTTCTCTCTGAGCTGGAATGGAAGGGGGTATAAAACTAATCACTTCCGCAACAAAGGGCTTTGACTTTTTAAATGCTGGCTGAAAACCTGAGACTTACCAGACAAGTGCCTGAATGTGATCCCCTATCACCTCTACAGTAACAGACTTACAAACCAAGACAGTCCACTTGGGTTTACTCACTTCCGCAAGGGGTTTATAAACAAATTTTAAAAATTCAAATATTTAATTATTAACCAGCAGTTTTGATGAATAAGCTTTATTGTCTCAGTTTCTGAATGCAGTCAGTTATTACTGATGCATTTGGCTGGATCTGATGCATTTCGTGCAAATCCAGAAGTCAGCACAAGAGGGAAGGAGTGACACAAGGCAAAAAAACAGCCCAATTCAAACAGTTAGAACTGAAATACCATAGGATTAACAACAGATAGGGAAAACACGTCAGTACATACTGAAGACCTCAAAGGAGGGTGTGAGGGAGTCCTGAACCAATACGGATCACTGGAAATTTAAGCTGCCCAGCCCCTCAAAAGCCACAAAACCAGGCTTTGTAATGTTAGATTTTAGCAAGCGAAGTAAGCACCTCCCTGTCCACATCCCTGAGAGACCCCAAAATCAGAGTACAACAGAATTACTCTTGCATATATTCTACTGTGCTTTCAGATTAGTTTTACCTGAAGCAAATCCTTAACCTCTAAAGATGCCAATGAGGTAGGAGCAGACACCATGCAGGGATTCCCAGCAATGTTCCCGTGCCAGTTTCATTGCTTCTGTTTCATTTTCAGACCCTTGAGCATGTTGGGTTGGGTCAGAGTTTTGCCCCGCTTCTCTCATAGGAATGGAAGCTTTCTGGACTGATTTTTCCTGGTTTTCTGTATCTTCTGGCTCCACACCAGCAGCTATTTGCCTCATGAGAGCCTCTGGGGGAGCCTTTTGGCACATGGTGGTCTTCAGCACTTCCATGGATTCGCAAGCGTGTGGGATCTTTCTGAGTTCCGCGGCGATCTGATTCCAGTAAATCTTTGGATTATTTCTGAAAGCACGACAGACTGATGGCTTGCCAGTGAATTCACACCAGTAGGACATGCCTTGACTTTTGCATTCAATTCTAAGTTTCATCTCCTCGTCATCACCACTCATGGTCATTGTGCAAGCATCTTTGGTTTTAGTCCGAAATTTGATTTCTTCACCATTGCTTCTTTTCTTTGGCTTCAGCTTCTGCCCCAATCCTCCCATGGCACAGATCACAACTAGGAAAAGGAGAGCAAAACTCTTCATGGTGAGAGGAGCGAACCAAGATCCTCGAACAACACCATCCAAGGAAATGAAAGCAGTAAGTATACGTCTGCCCACAATTTAAAGTCTTGGTGCACAAAGAAGCCTCTTTCCAGCAAAACACGGGATGTAAGGGTTGGGCTTTTTGATAAAAATAATAAATCACACTTCAGTAGGCAAGTGCCCATAATTTATAGCCTGAGGGAGTGTCGAATAACCCTGGGAGTGTGAACTCCCAAGAAGGTAACAAGACAAGTCTTGTAAATGCAGTTAAATACAGAATGATAGTTGTATAACTGAGAAGCACATTCCTATCCAGGATGAACATGTCATATTTGATTTTTAACAGATATTTTCCATTCTCCAGCTGCTTTATAGCTATCTTCATGCTAGAGCTTGTAAGACCGTATCAAAGTAAAAAAAGATAGAAGTGCCAAAGAAATTCTCTGCAGCTACATCTGAATGATTATAAATGTCCTTGGAGTCTAAGTGTCCTGGGGAAAAAGCTGATTTGTGGAGTGGGTTTTCTGTGGATTTTCACAGTAAGGATGCAACTCCAGCACTTCTCTTTGTCTGCACATGACATGAAGTGGGGATGCACAGAAGGATCAACTGCACATTCTTTGGGCCACGGAAGCAACATGTAAGCAAGAAAAGAAATAAAGCTTGAGCAAAATAAGGTATTACAGGCCTAAACATAGACCAAACATTTGGAAGTTTTATCATCATTTTCACACCACGAGTCACTTTCAGCCAATAGAGCAAGACAGCAGAACTGACATATCACAGGTCTCAGCAGCAGGGAACAGACCACAGAGCATGTCAGACAGATATTTGTGCTTTACCACTTTCTTTTTTTTTAAATAGATATTTTCCCGTTCATAACAAATGAGCTTCTTACGAGTAAAACTGCCATAAACAAAGGCAGGAGAACAGAAATACTGTAGTGCAGAATCCTGTCCTAGCAGTTTCTGCTGCAGTAACTAAAAACAGAGCTAAGTAAAAACCCCTGTAACTCCCTTGGCATTCAGAAGGCCATGAGGAAAAATCCCTCCCCTGCTGTGGCAATCCCCTGTACCCTTCTGGCTAATAAGACCCCCACTAGGCACTTCTTCCAAAGACATATATGCTACAGCCAGCCTGACCTGACCAGCTCCTGAAAAGGACTATTGGATTGTTTAGGTGCCTTTCAGTAACTGTGGGGTGCTAGAAATCCTGGGTTTAAGACTGGCCATACATAATGGAACAGAACAGCATTTTGTGTATTAAGTCACTCACTAGTGAGTGCTAAACAAAATACCAAGGCAAAAACATTCCCTTAACACAGATGGCAAAACAGAACAACAACAAAAGCTTCTTTAATAGAAGAGGGACAAGAGGCCCTTGTTGCTGTGGCATCCCAGATAACCTGAAAGCTGCCTCTGTGAAGATGTAGCCACCTGAACAGCTGTTCTGGGTATCCTGAACCTTATCCTTCCAGTCAATGTGCCACCAAGTTCCCATGACTAAATACCATTTGACAGAGAGAACAACCTTGTTTTCTCTTCATTCCCTCTCTATGGCTATCTCAATAATATTTTTCTCAGAGACCTCATCTCTAGCTTCTTTCCATTAGTTCCTCCTGTCTCTTTCAAGGCACAGTGGTGCGGCTCCAGCCAAGTCTTAGGACAACAATGGCATAAGCCTACTTTAGACTTACAATTCACTCTTCTGTTGTTTTCTGGGGAGTCTTCTCACCCTTCAGCCAGCCAGCCAGAAGAATCTTGTTGCCCACCTCACACTTAATTTCAAGGATTTCAAATCCCTACTGCAAGCACTCAAATACCTCCTAATATTTGACAAACAAATGTATTACTTACACTTTGTTATGCACAACAGCACTGAGAATTCTTAGATTAGAAACTAAAGATATCTGTCTCTCTAGTTGTAATAACTGCTAGAGAGTCCAAAACAATTTAAAAGTTAATTTATACCAGTTTCAGATCTCTTGTTCCTAAAGTATTTCAAGTCTAATCATGAAAACAAATAAACGACAAGGATAAGGAGAAATAGCAAAGCTTGAACTCAAATACATTTATGTGTTACAGCTACTATGTCACCAAGTGTTTGTCTCATTCCCATCTGACATTTCAGTCCTGTCTGCCTGTGCTTCAGATTAAACAGTTTGTGGTCTCTCATATCAGTAGAAAATGATTGTCCTTTTACAAGGTAAGCTAGGATGCTAGCAGAGAACTGTGGGAGCTGAAGAACTAGCAAATGTTTAATTCTGCTGTCAGTGCTATACAGAAACAGGTTATAGGATATTCTGCACAGCTCATTAGCTTGAATCCTACTATCTTTACATAATTCACATCCTTGGTGGAACTTGGAAGCTCCCTCACCCAGAGCCAAAATTCTTTCAGTCCTTCCTGCTACCCAAGTAAAAGTCAAATATAGCAAAAATTTTTAATTAGGGTAAAGAAATTCACTCTCGTAAGATTTTAACTCCGTGCAACTCTTTTGAGAGATGTCTGTGCAACAAAACAAGGGAGAACCAAACATAAGGTTGTTAAGCAAGTCCTTTTTTTATTTAAATGAACTGGGAACATTTTCTCAAATTAAAAATAGAAACTTTTAAAAATCTGCAGTTCTCAACATTACATATACACATATGCTACATACTGTCAATTAGAAATGTTTCCATTTATGACATAAAAATGAAAAATTTAAGGTTATTCTGGATTGAAGACTGGTATCACTTTTCAGCATTTCTTAAAAATTGTATTAATGACTTACAGGATTATCCCTACTTCAAGACAATGAACCCTGTTTGAAACAAAGTTAACAATATTGATAGATGAAGAGGTACTATTTTAGATCAATATATTGACTATTTCACCTGCTGGAAGGTTTTACACTGGTAACATAGTTTTGGCCTTGTTGATAAATTCTGTTAACTAATTCAGCAATTCAACCATATGCCTAAATTCAAGGAAATAACTCTAACAGTACAAATGTTAACTCCAATTGCTAAACAGATTTGAATTTCAATATTGTAAATCACAGTTTAGTATTATTTAGCAAAAATATGATCACCGCCTCCAAAAGAGCCACAGTGATACTATTAAGGACATTACAGAAATGGGTGTGAAAGAAGGAAAGGGAGACATAAAAGAGAACGTAAAGCATTCTAAAAATCGCCAGCATAGGACATCCCTCATGCTCTTTATGGGTACTACTGAACTCTAGAAAGCTTAGCTTTTTCACTATATTAAGCATCCTGCACATTCCCAACCCTCCCACCCAAAGTTTAAAAACAAACTTCTCCAAAAAGTCCCTTTCAGCTCTAGATAGCAAAACCCACTAAATATTAAATAATTAAAAAAAGAAAAAAAAAAAAAAAAGAGGGAGAAAACAAAACTGCAACTGAGCTTCTCAGACACACAAAGAGACACTGTGGACCCCATTACAATTCAAATTTAGTCCAATGTAGTCATTCAAGAGCACCAAATAGCAACACTGATCATGCTGGTAAATTCATTTGTGGAGAGTGTTATACAATATTAAAATCTTAACTAAACACTTAGAAGTTTTAAGAAAAATGTATATACAAAAGTCTGTATACAAAATGTACTTTTATGTAAACGTGTATGTACTGGTATTTAACACAAATCAACAATTTAAGATAAGAACTTGAACAACTGTCAGAGAATTGCTAGGCAAAGGCTGTTAATCTAATTAATTTATATACTGTGATGTAAGGTAGAAAGCCAAGTGTATTCAAGCCTTGAACAGTGGTATTTGAGAGGCAGTGCCCTGATCACAAAATATTCTGTACAGTAGTTTATGGCATAACATTCAATAGTACATNAAAAAAAACATTTTAATTCAAGCCTTGAACAGTGGTATTTGAGAGGCAGTGCCCTGATCACAAAATATTCTGTACAGTAGTTTATGGCATAACATTCAATAGTACATTTGGGATTTACAGTACAGCTGACATAAAACAAGTGGCTCAGGACTTGTCAGATGAATGGAAATGCCAACACGCTTGGAAGAATAATGATGTACTCCCACAGTAGAGTCGTGAGCCTCATTTATATAGCCTGGAAATAATAACAAAAACAAATCAGGAAAAGATTTGTAAAGACTGAATTTTAATGTAATTTAAACAGAATGACAGGATGGATTTGCATACGAACATCAATACGACTAACTTTTTTTGGTTTTAGACCTTACAGCACACTCATGTTGCAGAAATCAGAGAAGCCTTCCTAAAACAGTAAAGAAGTAATAGATCTAGAATTGACTTAAGCTTATTACTTACCCCTTAACATTTCCAGGATGTGCTACCACTGTTCCACAGAGCTACACAAGAAAAAAAAAAAAACAAAACAAACTTGTCATATTCTTTTGCCCACAAATGGAACAGAAATACTGTGTCTAACTTAGGTGAGACAAGCTCAGTTGGCGCAAGACACTCTCTAATTTTACTCATTTAATCAAGAGTTTTTCAAACAAGAGGAAATAGATTTATGGTTTCTCCACCAACCTTTCAGGTTATCTTTGTTTCATGATAGAAATAAATACTTGGATTGCCTATTCAACACCCCTCTTTTGTGAATTTAATCCAGCATCACATTTTGCTCTCACAAAAATGGAGGCTGGATTTGAGGTTATTTGTGTCTCGGACATGTGTACAAAAACACCTGTGTGAGACACATATACCTCATATAGCTCTCACTTGTACTTACGTATCATAGCGTTATAAAAATATTTGCATCTCTTTTCAGCAAAATCATCCAGCAGATTTTGAAGGTTTAAAAAACCCCCAAATCCAACCCTACGCAATTCTTGTAACCTGCAAAAGTATAGGTGTACAGAGATCTATTCAAAGTCGTATCTCTCTAAGTATCTCCAAAAATAATTTGTAGGACATGAGAAAAATCAAGGATAGCACAGAAGCAAAGAGTAGGTTGAAATTAAAATTAAAATTAAGATTTTATTCATATGGGAATGCCATACTGAGAAATTCAAAGCATGTATACCATAATTAGCAGTTTTTCAAATTACCTCAGTTAGCACATCAGAAGACAGCACTGCTTCAAAATCAATCTTTAAATTTATCGTGGAAGCCCATTTTGAGTAACTTCAAATTTAGGAAAAATAAATCAAGACCAAACTAGTGGATCTTTGCATAGAAGATTATTTTATGCTAGCAATTTTTAGGTTGTTCAGCAACGCTGAATTAAACTATTTATCAATGACTGAAATATCACAAGAAAACATGCTATGAACCTCAAGAGTATTAATAGTCATATTAAAGATTCAAAGATCAGAAAAGGACTTCTAAGGCCTGGAAAATTATTTGTTTCCTCTTATGTAAAATACTGAATGTCCTTAAGACTGAGAGTCCTTAGATATGCCAGTGGAGAGTACTTTGGACTTGAACTCCTTGTCAGTTAATTCGGGTAGTAAGTGCCCTTAAGCTGCAGAACAGACCACAACAACTGTGATCATAAATATCACTAAAAACATTGTTATATAAAGACTTCCTTCAGAAGGAGATATGGAATGAAGAATGGGCCAGTAAATAATTTTTGTAAAATACAGTTCTAAATAATAATAATAACAACCATCATCATCATAATAATCATCACCATTAGATGTAACCATGAACTCTGGCAAGACCCAAACTTTGAGCTCTCAGTATTTACCTGTTATTTAAAGCATAGTGGTATCTTCTCTACAAATACTCAACCTATACATTCAGTCATGAAGTTTCGAGGTAAGGCACAGTGAGCTACAAATTTCAATCATAAATTTAATCCTTCCTTAAGCAACTTGCAAATTTTGCAAACATAAATAATGAGGTTGTGGGACATAGAATATTCGCCCCCTGGAAATTGAGTCTTACAACTAGCTAATGTGTTACAGCACAGAAACTGCAGAGGCAGAAAATAACCCCAATGTCCTCCTTTTTTTAAACATAACTTGAACTTCTTGCTTTGTGATGGTACATCCTAAACCTACCCATGCACAAACACCCATTTTCTATGTTCATGCTTTCTGCACACCTGGATCACTTGCCTTTTGCACAGGAGAGCTCTTCTCACCACTTAAAAAATAGAACTACTCAGGCGTACAAACGCATTCCCATCCTATCACCTGCATCTGCTATCAGAGCATTTTAATAGGTTTGTCACTTTAGGACCACCCACTGTGCTGACTAAATACCTGATTCATGGATTTTGAGATCATATTTACGCAATTGCTTTGTTAAGTTGCAGGTAATTACTACTGTATCTGCTGTTATGCAAAGAATATTTGGCAAATATACGCTGTACAGCATTTGCTATAGTGAATAATCATGCAAAAAAACCAAACAGAATTAAGAGATTGACTTTAAGCATGAAGAAAATCGAACATGTGATTAAAAGAGAAGCTGAGGTATGGACACATGAAGGCATGCAGTTTTAGACTGGGTTTACCTTGTAAAAACAGGATTGTGTATACCATATAAATGCTCTTTATGATAACCATTATTACCATTTTCCGTACTGTAATAAAATAAATACACCAAGAAAGACCATGTTAACTACAAGATGCACTATGTACAATATGGCTTCTAAGACATGTACATGGATGATGGTATTATATGCAAAGATAAACTGTGTCTGTACAACAGAATAGAACTTTTCTTTGTAACATTCAAGACTTATGGTATAATTATAATTTTACATTTTACAGTATTTTTATATTCCCCAAAAATCAATTAATTTTTTTTCTATTCTTGTTGAGTTGGAGACTCCAATATAATCTATCACATCTGGTGAACCAGAACATGTTACCTCTTTTGAAGTAACAAGTTACATTAAAAATATAAACCCTCCCACATTAATAAAATAATTTAAACAAATATTAGCAAAAATGTCTTACGTTTTCATGGGTATATTTTCGAAACTAAAAAACACAGAAAAGCAGGAGTAATTAACTAGACACTAATAAGTGATTAATTTCAGCTGTACATGCCTGTTTCTGCTCTGCTGACTTGTGAATGTGCAATGAAAAACAATCACTGTGAAATGTGAGAAATGCAGTGCACAGGCTAACTGAACAATGAGCAAAACAAGGAGTAGAAAAGAAAACAGTACAAAAAAAAAACTGATAGGAAAATACGTAAGAATAGTTATCATAAAGTAAAATGCCAAGTCCCTGAGACAGAGGAACTGCAATTGAAAAAGGAAAGACTAGTTAGAAATAACTAAGACAGCAAGAAAGCAAATAATTAATTCAAGGAGATTACAAATCAGGCACAATTCACCTTAACAGGTCACTTTGAAAAGCTAGTAACTTGCACATTTGGAACTTATTTATATAAACGCTGCTCATAAAGTTCTGATGACCTCATTCTGACACAAGATTCTCAAAGTCAGAGCCAGCACTATCTGCAGTCATGGCAAGTCAAGGCTACCAAAGGCCACCTGCAGGAAGCACTTTGCAGGCACTGACCCAAACCTGCAGCATTACACATGAACATGCAGTTCTAATCTGGCAGCACTGGTTTAAGGATTGTAGAATCTTCATGTGAAACACTACAAAAACATTTTAATCCATTTGCCATTTAGCTTATTTTGGAATATATACTTACTCATCATATACATCCTCTGTATCCATTCTGCGATAGTATTTAGAGAGTTTTACAGCAAAAATTATGGCAGGAATTAGAAACACTGAAGAGCCTCCCAAACCAAACCAGAAGGTATTCTGAAGAAAAGCAAAATCAAGAAAAAAAAGGTCATGGAGAAAAAAAAGCAGTAAAGTACTCAAAAGAACACAGCAGAAATTAGTTCTCGCAGTTCTTGTCAAAATATGAGTTTCCAGCACTTTCTGAAGGCACTTTGTAACTTGCTAACTGCAGCCCTGTTTGTGTAACTAATTTAATTATTACACAGTTGAACTGAGTTATCACCTGATGTTAAAAACATGATTTTTCAAATTTGATTTGTATTGGCTGGAGGCATTTTGACTTGCAAGTGACTCAGCTAAGTTCTATCATCAGGAAAATCATGGTCCATCTCTCACCAGATGGTTAATGTCTCCACAAAGGGGAACAGAAGCTCTGTAATCTGTGAGCTAATCAATGAGTATAACAAAGATTAGGAGGTTTTCATGGTTAAGCATTACCAAGGTTAGAGTGTTTTGGCTTTGGCTGATGACATGTATTACTAGCAGCATGATTAGGATCTGGCTAAAATTGCCATAAAGCTAAGTAATAGTTAGGAGGCATTTTAGGTACTTCCCAGGCACATGGTGTCTTACTTTTATTTGAATACATGCTGTCCTCTTTCCAAGCTCTTTTGTCAAGATGAAAAAGCCAATATTGCCCTGCTATCCTGCTACAAGTCATGCTCAATGTCTCCAATACAGAGAAATTAATCAAGATCTGCCTGCTGCAAGTCTAGTGATAAAACCTCTTTGAGATTTTCTAGATTTCGGGAGAGATATCTGAAGAAGTTTCCCCTTGGTATTTTCTACTTGCTTCCTGCCCACACCTCACCCTTATAAGTTAGCAACAGTTACAGATGAAGCTGCAGATCTTTATGCTTTTCCACTTTTCCATTTCAAGATGGTTCAGAATCAGTTAATTTTACAGAATTCTTGCTAGCAGAACCTTAAGTTTAATGAAAACCTAAGCAGTCCAGCACTGGTTTGTCTTTGGACTTGATCCAGCATCAGAATGTTTTCCTTGTAAAACTTTGTATGTGATACTTTACCATCTTACTTCAGAATAGTCTAGCCAGAATAATTAAACACAGATGTATGGTGAAAGCATTTCCCCCTTGATGCCCCAATTCTGAGTAACAAAATGTTTCTTACCACAGAATCAGCTATATAGCTGCATAAAAAAATATCTACTGCGGTATCTATCACATTGGCAATAGGCTTGCATGCTGCTACTTCCATAGCAATCTGAAAAAAGATTTAAAAATTACAGTTTTAAGTATCTAGCAGAATAAAATAAGAATCTCTAAACTTGCTTCCAGTTACAGTTTACTAAGTTGTTATGTCTCACCCTATCCAAATTCAAAATACCAGTAGAATATGCTATCAACTGAAAGGCTTTTAAACACCAGCTCACTTTCCCAAAGGCTGCAGCTGAAGACAGAAAAATAAAACAAGATGCTAATGACATCAATTTGAACTATACAGGGTCAGGTTCAGTGCAGTACTAGCACAAATGGTAGATTTCAGGCTAGCCCTGAAAAGGATACTGTTAAACTTGCACTGCATTCCAACCAACACAACTCATCGCTTCCATTTGGCAAACACAACACAACTATAGGAGACTGATTTTCCCACTTACAGTAAGTACAAATGTATTAAAACCTGAAACTATAAAACACACTACCAAAGTAACAGTATTATTATTAATACTACTGTTTAGCTTTCCTGGTTTTTTTAAACGTAGCTTCTCTCAATGAAGTAAATGCACCTTACCGACTCCTTGACCCACTCAGTGTATTGCTCAAAGTAGCCAATTATGGTATCCATGTACTTTTTTGTCTCCTAGGACCAGATAAAAGAGAACAAAAGCAACTTAATCTCTATCTCCATGACATCATAAATTAACGTACTTTGATCAAATAGAGCTTACCTGGACAATAACTTGAGAAGCGTTGTTATTAATGAGATTCTGGGCAGCGTTAACAGCGCTAATAACATTTTTCACCTTAAGCTGGAGAGGAAGAGATGGTGTTTAATATGAACAAATCCTCCTCAGGCTGTTGCAATGGCTTTACAGCCACTATAAGAGAACCTATTCTCTTGATAAACCAGTGTCACTGTCCCGTCAAAACCTGACAAAAAATGCAATTCTGGACAGAACATAAGCTTGCCTAAGGATTCATGATCATCTCAATATTCTGTCATTACTGAAAAAGGATTTATCAGTGGTTATGACCTGGTATCTTTTCCTGGAACCTACATAACTAATTTATCTACACGGATCGGTTTTATCTTCCACTCTCTTTCCTTCCCTTAGGTGTAGAAATACTTAAATCAATGTCTGTATATACGCTACAGACACACATAGTGCACAGGAGGAAAACAGTGGGCTATAAACTATCACAACAACTCTTGATGACTGAAGTAGGATTCTGTACAGCCAGAATATGCCCCTAATCAATATCCTGAAGGACTGAGATGTTTTTTTAATATATGCACAACACCATAAATTCTGTCACAGAACACAGACAAAGGATGGTGTACACAGAGCTGGAAAATGTAGAGGTATTTCTTAAATATACTTCGGAGTCAAATACCATCCCTTTCTTATCAACACCTTACTTCATGGCTTCTTCCCTCCATACCCACTTTCAAATCACAGATTCTAACAGATACCTAACTGCTCTGCAGCGGTGGATAGGTGAAAAAAGTAATGGGAAGCCATAAGGTAGGTGGGCCCATAAAGCTGTTGAGACTCTTGCCACTGGTGTGGCTGGATTCTTGCTACCAGTGCCAAGGCAGGTGGGTGGCAACAGAAAGCTTTGCTTCCAGGGAAGTAACCATCCTGTTGCTCACTCTCTGGCACAGTGAAGCCAGATGGTCTCACTGTGGTGCAGGCACTACTTAGAGGGGAAACATGGGGTGCCCTGGAAAAGCCTCAATGCAGATCCAGGATCTCAGAGCAAGGCCGATGGTGCAGAAGCAGGAACATAGTGAGTACAACCTAAAGAAAGAGATTCCAGTGGGAGCTGGGCATGGAGCAAAAGGTGGTTAAGGATGTACAAAGCTCTCTTTTGTCAGTTGTACTTTTGCATTGTGTTTCATGGTTGTTCCTCCCAAGTTTTGCTTTCAAGGATTCTAGAAAAAAAGCCCTACATTCTGAGGAAAATGAGCAACACACTATATTGAATGGTTCTGAAGCCTATTTTATCACCTGACAATTCAGTTTACAATTCATACTCCCAAACACATCCCAAATGTTCTTTTTTTTATTTTTCTTTACGCAGAAGAGAGATCTAAATCCTTGTTACTTCCTCAATGCCTTACAATCTCTTGCAATAACAGAACAGCTAGAAATAGAAGAAAACTGTACTGAAAATATATGCCCTGCATATGCAGTAGAAGGATTTAAAACACAAAAATGTTCCTGCTGCCAGAAAGAAAAGCTTACCATAAGTTCAGATGATGTCCTCTTCAGCAACCTAATGCTCTGATTTAAAGTGCTCTGTTGGGAAGGAAGGGAGGAAAAAAAAGCTTCAAGTCATTCTACAGGTCACAGCTGACCTGTTTTAAGCTTATATTCATGCTTTGATCTTTTATTTTGTTATTAATACTATATATCACATTATATATAATAGTAACAACAGCTGCATTAATACATTGTGGGTTTAATCGTTAAATCAGTACTTCACCAACAGTATTGATTCAACTAAAGTTAGATGCAACAAACTAAGTAAGAGTTAGTTGGAGGGAAGACAGAACACTTAAACTCAGACCCAAGTGTTCAGAGAATTCCATATTGTGCAATTTCTGAAGGGTAAAAGCACTTACCCTAGCTTTAACATATTTCTTGACAGTCAGTTTTGTAAAAGAAAAAAGAGATGAGAATAATTAGGAGTTAATTAGGAAAGAACAGCATAGAATCAGAGTGGACCAGAAGACTTAGTACTTTTCTGTAAGTGGGGCAGACACACTATATCAGATGCTAGGATAAACTAAAAGTCTTCACGTTATAGAGAGGAAAATGCAACACCTAACATGTAGGAGAGTCACAGCTTGATACTATGCAAGTCTGCGTCACAATCAGGCAGAAGAAGCTCTTTCACATCTTTCATAGCATCAACAAAAAAAACTTTGGCTCTACGTATGCGCTCAGGAGTTTCCAATTGCAATACTGTTAGGTGACTGCTAACTCCAAGAAATAAAGTGTCAAAGTGATAATGGCTTTTATTACTGAAGACCAATGACAAGCAAAAAAGAAAATGAGTGATTTAGGGGGTTTTAAAGCTAGTTTTGTAAAGTTCTCCCCTGCTTTTTCTTCTATTCATAAATAATCACAAACAGCTATAGAAAAAAAGAGGAAGAAAAAGGGCATTATTTTAGACAGCATTATAGAACAGTAGCATTTTAAGTATGAAAACTATTTATTAAACACGTACTTCAGCCAGATTACTCTTCATTGACACAATTGTGCTTATAGAAGTTCAGCTTTCTAACCTCTTCAAGAGACTTAAGAGGTTCCTATTTTCTACAAGTATGTTTCAGCATTGCTTTAATGTTTTACCATAGCTTGCTCCAGTGGGACGACTTGCTGGTTATGAATCACTCGAATGTTGTTTGCGTGTCCTTTTAAGGCATTTTCCAGTGCTCCTTTTGGCTGCAAAAAATGCAATTATGCAGTATTGTTCAGTAACCTCAAAGCTTTCCAACAAAGCAAGAAACAACGAAAGTTACACATCCACTCCAGAACAGCTCATGCTAAAAATGGGATATGGCAAACGGAATTCCTCAACACAAGGAAGGGAAAAAAATCTCTGTGTTAATAACTCAAACCTCAGCAACCAAACCAGATATATTACCTTGCTTTTCTGGCTATAACATTATCAGGACAGATCTAACCGAAGAGAATTTTCACATGGTGCACTAAGTCATTTTAAATACAGAAGAGTGAGCACATCCCCCTCACACTCTCCACAAGCCAAACTTCACTGCAAGAGCCCTGAAGCACTGCACCCCAGCTGGGACAAGCATTTCCCAGTCATGGGTACTTGCTTTTGTTTTGGAAATGTGAACATCACCCTGAGGCACTCTCTGCTTTCTGAGTGGCACAGAATTTCAAGTATTTTTCAGCAGTCACTTGGAAAGGCGCCTGTGAAGGGTGTTTTCTATTTTTGTGACTCCCACCTTTCAGTCAGAAGATACGAGTTTCTGCTCTGATTTTCAAGTCCAAACGCCTGTCTGGAGCTCATGCCCATCACCAAATCCTATAAAATTTGATTTTATTCTCAGATATAAATTTATTTCCATTTCCATTTGGTGGCAAAACCTCCCTGCATATACACTGAATACACAGTGCTAATTCCATTTTAGATATGTAATAATGGCAGACCTCAATGCTCAGAGATGTGTTTGCTTCCTCTGAAGTGTTCATGTAAGCACTCAGCTGGGTCACTGAGCAGTTTCAGGATGCTTCATCTGCTGTACTGACAAGGTGAATTCATTTACCTAACACTACATGTTGGGGGTATTGCTCCTTCCTCCATACCCTGACCCCTTGGTTTGATCCAAGTTTTATCCCATTTGCTCCTTCCAGTCTAAAAAGCTATGTTCAATTTTTTGTAAGGTGCCAAAACAAGCAAACTAGACACCCAAAATTGATTAATTCCTTAAGATTTTAGTTTATTTTTTAACTGATGTTCTAAGAGCTATCACTAGTAAGAAAGTGAAATTATAAAATATCCTCGGAAACCAGTACCATTTTTTTAACAATCTAACTTTGGTAATATATATATTATTGGGGTTTTGGCCTTTTTTTTAGACATTTCATGATTACACCAAATAGCATCACAAAGAAGAAACAAAAACATACACTGTAACAGTGAACACATTTACTTATTTACACAATTATTTGTCTTTTATATGAAGAAATTACTCTGTCTGATCTATTCTCAATTCTGATGCTTCCTTAAGATTCCTGTAAAAAAAAACAGTGAAAGCAACCTACCAGCACAATACACTTTCCTTTATGGAACTATGTTTGAAGAACCCCAGCTCTCACTTAAACCCACAACCTTTCTAACCTTGACGTAAGTACACACATGGCAGGAAAAAAGCCCTAACCAACCGAAAAAACCCAGCAACAAGTAGGATCAAATTATGCAAGAGGTGGAGCAAACACACCAGGAGCCTCCCCTGGTACCCTCCTCCACGTGAGGAATGGATATCCCATACATTCCAAACAATGTGGTCTCACTCTGCTGTGTCCCTCAGTGATCCAAACAACTGTAGCACATGTGCAATGTAACTCTTCCTGCTGCATCGCGGTGGAGGAATCTGTCTCGGGCCAGCATTCAGACCATGACTCTCACTCTGAAAAGTGAGTATGACCTGACCCTGACGTGCACAACAAACAGATCAACTGAACAGTCACTGTCTGTTAACACAGACCTGTGCCACTTGCAGATTCATTTGTGGGCAATGTTGTAGCAATACTCTCTGACCATGGTCCTGCATTCAAAAAGCCCTACAGAGGAGACAGTTTCCTCTGTGCATTCTCCCTCCACAATGGAGCTCCAGTTCTCATTAAGGTCCTTACAAGCTGACACAGGATTAATTTTGTTGCTAATTGCAAAATCTTCCGCTCACTAACTGAAAAAAATTAATTCAAATAATCTTTTCCATCATGATCTAACCAATTTTTCTTCCAACTGGGACCCTAAAACGTAAAGACTGTAACAGGAAATACTGAAATGGAGCATTCCCCGCATTTCTCAAGCTAAGAGTGGAATTTAAGAAAATACACTTTCAAAGCGGAAAATGTACAAGCGGACACAAAAATCAGTAATTAGCAACATTTAAAATACAGCTCATATGCAACACTGTTCTTCAGTGTTTTTCCTTACATGACATTACACCACGTATCTAAATGTTTGAAGTACAAAAATTCTGCCATATAAAGTCTACCTTGCCACGTTATTACACTTAAATGGTATATAAGTGATATATTTTATGTATTAGATTGCTGCATTGAACTTACCAGCTGGTCTGCTCTTGCTTCTAAATCATTAGCAAATGAGAGAAGATCAACCTTGGTAACACTTTTATTGATCTGAAACAAGATGTGAGCAGTAAAAAAAGGAGTATGTCGTTATTGCATTTCCACACAGTTTGTACTTAACCACACCATCTACTCTGTCTACTCTTTATTTTTTTTTATATATTGATCTTAACTTCTGAAGTGCTTTTTTCCCAACTTTTCTAATCCTCCAAAACATGGTGTTTCACACTAAAGCAGATTTTGCTGGTTTGCCTGATGGTAAACAAACATTTTATTTTATATTTTGTCCCAGTCATGTCTCTAGTTGACTACAGTCTCACCTCTGCCAAATATGCAGAGAAGTCTATCCCATCTATTCCTGAAGAGCTGAAATTCAGAAGATTCTCCTTCCCAATTTCATCCAGAAGAATGATTTTGCTGAGGTTTATCTGAATGTGTTCAATTCTAAGCGCTATATCTTCTGTATACTGAGAGAGAAACAAAAGAAAGTACAAAAGTAGTTTGCAGCCAGCACATATTCTGCTCTAGCCCCTGCCCAAAGCATCCTGCTTTTGCTGACTCCTCATTTCCATGAAGAAGCATACATTGATTTTTGCTCACATCAGTTTAATTCAAGTTCAACAGAATCCACTAGGTAATGCTGGTGGTAATGTTATTCCCCTCCCTGCAGTACCCACAGTACCTAGCCACACCACATTCTAACACGCCTTTGTCTTTTTCATACCCATGGATTACCTGCCTTCCATTCTGTTTTAACTAACACCCCTCCAGGAAATGTTAACCTTTAAGAATGTTAAGTTCTACCCCTGGCCCTAAGTAAGGAAACCTAGAGAAGTCATTATCTCAGTAGTGGCCAGGACAGACACTCTTTGCCACAGGACTGGAGGAAACTCCTCTAAATACCTTTAGTGGTGACTAAAGGTGATTGGTTATTGTTACCTGAACTCTTCCTGCACTGCACCCAAACTATGTTACCTGCAGTGGCTGCAGAGCTATAGTTGAGGAATCTGAAAATCTGACTTCCTTTGCAGCCTCCTCCATTAGTCCACTGTGGAAACTCAAAATAATTTTCCCTCTTAGTGAATCTTCCTTGTTCATTTTCATCGTATATTATCTGGGGCAGGGACTGTATCTATTAGGTGGGTACAGTGCCTGGCAGAATACAACATGTATCCCCAAGGGGCTGCTGTAATGAAGACGGGTATTACAGGCAACCCCAAAATTAGTACAGTCCTGTAATGACAGTGCAGTCATGTATCATTACAGCTTAACTGAAAAGACCATTTTAACTCAACCACTTCCAACCAAAACCAGAATAGTTCTTAGAACCAAGGTATATCATATCCCGGACCACCACAAATCTGACTGGAATCAGAGGATAACACACTAAGACAGGCATTTATATAAAAAGAAGACTGTCACTGAACACCATAAGCAGCCTTTAGAAGACAGACTTCAACCTTCCATGCAAGTTTCAAAGTTAAAACAAACATTATTATCAGCACATAAAAAAAAGTACATCAGAAAATCTTCCATGGCCCACTGAGAATGGTAAAAAATAACTCATTTGTAAAGAGAATTCTTTCTTTCAGATTAGCTTGGACAGCTCTTGCTTCCTTGTAGGATGTTTTCTGTATAAAAACCAAAATCCCATAAAACCCAGATATGCTATATGGTGTTTTAAGAGCCAACATCCTTCAGAATCATGCACTCATTCACAGTTTCTTTACTTACCATACTAATGTTTAAAAGCTCATTGATATTAAACAGATGTTCTAGGTGAAGGGAAGTATAAATTCCTTTGTTTTCCTTGCAATCACTGAAAAAATACAGACGCACAGATCAGCCTAAAAACCACCTTGAGGACCAAGTATTAACAGAATGATTAATGATGTTTTCTTATTCTAAGAAAATCAGTCCTTTAGAAAAAAAAATACTGATTATATTTTTTGAAGCTCAGTCAACAAGAGAAGTGATTAACAGTTTCTGAAAGATGCAAAGTATTTTATCAATTAGCTTGACTAGTATTGTCATACAGTAGCATGCTGACTGTCTCCAATAACTCATATATAGGAACAAAGTGCTTTTGCCTGTGAATCACTAGTAAATCAGAATGTCTTCTGGAACATGTGCAGTTTTTGGATGTGCCCGAAATATGAAGCATAGAAGATACCACAACACTAGTATGTATAAATTAAATGAAATAAAAAAGAGTTAAATATGAACGGAATTAAATCTTAATCATAACTCTAATACCTGTACACTTTTTCAAAAGTCAAGTTAACATTCGGGTTTTTAAAGATGACGCCAGCAAGATAGTTTTTCCAGTGCTGATTTAGTAAGTAAGGTGTATCCAAAATCTAGAAGACAAAATTCAATAATGTTAATATAATTCCAAGGTTTTTTAAGTATTTATTTATATGTGGTCTTCTGACACATAACCACATCTCAGCTTATCAGCAACTAATGCAAATAGAAGCAAAACAGCAAATTCAAACTCTCTGGTGCAGAAAACTAATATTAAAGCTCCCCATTACCAAGGAACAACCGAATCAGAAGGATCTGTCTCCAAAGGAAGACAGTCATGCAGTATTAACACTGGAAAGCAAATTAAACCAGGAAAGGATGAATGTCTCGATCCGGTTTGTAAGGCGGAAGTAAAACCAGATCCAAACTCACTCAAAGTGTCCTACAAAAATGATATACCACAAAGAACTGACAAGACCATTGGGATCCATGGGGATTCTATTAATTGTTTAATAACATGAATAACCTCACCTTGAATAAATTTTTATCTTCAAAGGGCTCACAGACCAATTTTTCTACATTTCCACCTGTGACAAAAGTGAGCACCACTACAATCATCAGCACCCAGGAGAAAAGAAAACTGAATCCAACACCACTGAAAAAAACGAAGTTGAGTAAGTTTTCGCTTTATAAGAACACAATGTGTATATAGATACATATATATACATACTTGGGGCAACAGTGAAGCCAACAGTTAGCAGCTATAACAGAGATATGAAAACTGATTGATGGTTGAAACAGTTCTGTTTTTCAAATACGTTCCTGCCCTCTGAAACGTCTTAAATGTTTCAGCCCTGTAGTCTTCAGCTAAAATGCACTTGAAACCTCACATTAGCATGCAAACCGTTTTAAGAATTACATTTAAGGGCCACAAAACCAAAAATTTTTCTTTTTTAAATTCAACTCTCTAGCCTTGTGCTCTCAAAAAATTTTTAGACTTTCAGATGCAATCTCCCCCTGCACCCAGCAGAAACTACATTAAACCACTACAAGGCACTTTTCAACTCGAAACACCCAGAAATGCTCTCAGAAGGTCAAGTGTTTCTTGTCTCCTTGCATGGCTTTATCTAAAATTTTGAACAAATGTTCAAGTCTACTAAGAAGTTTTGGATTTCCCCTAATATATTCTATTGTCTGTCCCCCATTTTTAGTTTCCAAAGGGGCTTGCACAGAAATTCATTTGCACAGCACTTGCCTTATAATGGTAGATTCAGAGGTTTTATCCTTCAGCTGTGATCCTCAATGAAAGAACAACCCCAAATCCCCAAGTCCCTCAGTGTAAGTATGTGAAATCAATATTTATTTCTATTTTTTCTCTGCAGATATACCTATGTAAAAAATCAAATTCTTTCCATATCTATGTCCTTCAAAAACTCAACCAAACTAACCTTCTACAGGTGCCTTTATTTCCTTTTTCACCAATAAGTGAAACTTACGCCATAAGAAAGTTTCCTCCAGTGTTGGAGATACAGCCTCTTGTTGTTGGAGAAGCATGTTTATCATAACCACAGGTGCCACATAGCAATCCAAGATAGTAGAAGACCAGAATCAGGACCACCATACAGCACAGAATGAGACAACCCAGCCACCTAAGGAATAAAAGATAAAGCTCTTGGTTATTTTCACACAAAGAACATGCTGGAGACCTTCAGGAGACACCAATACTCTATTCCCAAATGTCCCACTTGTGGTTCTGTTTGAGCAACCAGTGTCAGCAAACAGAAGAATAATTTGCTATACAAGCACGTATTTTGGGCCAGCCCACAGTCACTGCTGAATAGCAGTCAGCTGCTACTGAAAGATTGGGGAATATACACCACAGGAACAAGGTTCCCAACCGCGGTTACTGCAGGGGAACTGTGCTGAAGCATCAAAGTGCTCCAAGCGGAGCACACAATTACTCAGAGGAAAGAGATGTTCAAACAGTAATTTACTGAAGAATCAATGGAGAAATTTATGCACGTGCACTGGCCATTGGTCATGAAGTACACAGCTGCTCTTACTGTGAGGCTTACTAGCATTTTGCAAACTGTGCTAGACTTGTAACCGTAAATAACTATATTTAAGGCTGTAAAAGCCTAGGCTTCATGTGTCTGTGCTGGACTGCTTTCAATGTATGGAACAGTTAATGGAACTTGATCAGGAGAAAATCTTGGATAGGAAATGGACTTTCATTTTTATTAATTACATCACATAACAGTTCTATCTGTCCAGGTAGCTGGAGCATATCCATCTATTCACACATTACATATCTATCCTTTCATCCTCTCCCAATTCCCTCTGCACTTCTTTTTCCCTTCTGTTGTAATTTCTTCCAACTTGTATTTTTTAAGTTCCCTTTTCTCCTCCCTGTACTTTTGTAGAGAAAAATCTGCAAAAGAAATACTGTAATGAACATGCACAGCCAATAAAAAGGAAAACATGAATACTGACAGGCATATTTATAAAAGGATTATTAAGAACTAGAAGTAACGCACCTGTAATTACGAAAGGAATAGACAGAAAGTAATTTGAACAATTACAGGCTTATTGGTTTCATTTGTACTAGATTTTGAAGGTGCTTAGGTTTGACAAAACCATGCATTTACATGTAGATGAGATATGTTGACTGTAGCAGAATAAAACAATATATTTATTTGATTAAATGCAGTATGAGCTTCAAAGAAAATATCAATAAATTTGTGAAATTAAGGCTCACCACAAAAAATGTGAGGTAAGAAATGGGCTAAAGGTAAGATTCTAAGCAAGGTTCTAAAGGCTCAGTCTTCTGTTCACTTTTATTTATCACTGCATTAAACCTAGCAACACACATTCTGTAGCAGTGAAACTGATTATGACACAAACACAGAAGCAAATATTGATTATAAAGTCAACTGAAGTATCAAACAAAATGTAGTGAGAATTTGACGAGCTTGAGGACTGGTATGATTGAATATGGACAAAGATAGACGGCATGAAATGAAAAGTGTTACACTTCAAAATATGAGGTTACTCCATTGTAAGAGACACAAAAGTCTCAAAGAGTATGTTTTTCTCAAGGTACAATCAACCACAATGACAAGTACTACCCCAGCAGGGGCAAGCACAGGTGCACAAAGATTTACAAGTTGTGAAGCAGAATCCCTGCTACTCCTCCCTCTGCAGTACAAAAGCTGCAGTAACAACGGATTGGCTTCAAGGATCCTCTGGTCCTATGCCCTCATGATTTACTAGCAACTCAATGAAAACAAGACCTAGATGAAAGGTCACCCTAGCATTATGAAACAATCAGTTTCTTCAGCTGTTACATCTTTGACATCTACCTGTATCTATCCTTCCTGAAAAAGACCTGGAGGTCTACAGAGTCGAAACTACCTCTCGCTCTGTGGTGAAACAGCACCCAGTTATTGATTAGCAGTATTTTTGGCTTTTACCAAAATACCAGTGCCAAACAACTGCTTTATAGCATCTTTCTTCCACTGTGTTCATCATTAATAGCTTATCTGCCTTTACAGAACAGTAAAATATTACAAAGTATTAACAGCGGGTAGCGCCTCAGTCCTGTGTTATTTCTTGTACATACCTGTAGAAATCATACTGCTCCACAAGTGGAAAATAATCTTGAACATATGCCTCGCTCTGTGTAAGATACGCCATCAAATCTGCTATAATCTTCTGAACAGGGAGCATTTGTGTGAAGGCAGTAATATTTGAACCAATGGATTCCAGCACACTTTTGATATCTAAAAGAACAAACATATTTCACCGTTACAGATCCATAGAGGAAATTTACATTCCACATACGCATTATAGAATGCTGTTAAGCCATTTGCCACATGAAACAAGCAAACCATGAAGACAAGTGTGAGGAAGACACAAGCAGGCAACAAAAGCATCAAGCTTCGAAGCAGCACAACGGCATTTCAAAACGCACACTTTGTTTTTAGCATTCAGCTTAATAATGAAAGATGTAGATGTTGAGCCAGAGTTCTTCCTCTTTCCTCTCATTATAATGAATGTGTCACTTTTTATCTACCCAATTTAAATCTTTCATTTCATGCAATATTGCAAATGGCAACACTGAACAAGACAATTAGCCACTAAGTTTACAAAGGAGAAGAACAAAATCTATTTCAATTCCATGCCTTGGGAATACAACACTGACAGAAACTGGACTGCCTATATTGAGAATCTATACTAGCTATTTTCAATCTTATTAAAAGAGATTACTTAAATGAACTCATTCCAATTAGTTAGCAACACTCCTGAGGTAACAATCCATTAAGCCATTTTTCCCTCAGATCATGACCAAACATGCTACCCTGTATTTACAGTTTAGATAAACACTATTTAGACATACAAAGACATGATTAATTCACTTATTATACATATTATCTATGTGTAAAACGTAGTTTCTCTATACCCTTCCCTTCTTTCAACTGGAAACATAATTGAAAGAGCAGTATGTATAACTATAGGTTTTAATTTTGTAGTAGGCAACACTTCCTTCTTTCTCAAAAAACAACCGGACAAGTTTTTGTCTGTTTTGATGACTACTCCTCAAATCCAACCAGGTAACAAATCACAGTTGTTTTAAAAGTTTACAGATAAATGCCATTTTTTTCTAGTAAACCTAATTATTTTATTTGCTTTTGTAACTCAAACTCAGTTTTTATACAAACAAAGCCCCAGCAATTTATAAATAGATAAATTAGGATGTTTTGTCTGTGTTTACACATCTCTGACATGAAAAATGCAAAAATCTGCTCTAGATTTCCTAATGAAAAGCGCAGTATCAGTTTTAGAAAAATGGCTCATTACACTCAACTTCACACAGTACACTATGCTTATATCTATACTGTGCTTTATTTTGCCCAGGAGGGGAAGAAAAAAAACAAACCAGAAAAACTTACAAGGAACAGCTGCTTATATAATGCAGAACAGGTCCACAGTGCAAGAACAAAAATTAAAATAGATTAGTATACATACGCTGTACTACCACACAGGTACAGTCAAAGAGCAAAAAGTGTGAAACCCGAGTAACAAAACAACTGAGACAGCCATTTAAGTTATCCTTAAGGCATATTCTGACTTTCACTTCGCCATCCACCACATTTTAATACAGCAGCGGGGGGGGTTCAGTTTTTGCAACATCACACTCCTAAATATGTCACAAACACATCAGTCAAGGAAAATTAGCTTTTCAACCAAATAAAGCACCAGTATGAAGTGAGGATCACAAGATTTCTCATTACTTGAGCAGTAAAAAGCTCAACGGATAAAACTCCTCCATAAAATACCATATGGTCTATTTTTAGATTTAATTTAGGGTTCTCATCAAGACACAGTTGGTTTCTATGTTTTTTTTTTCTTCTGGCACTGAATTTTAAAAGAAAGTTAAGTTGTACGTTTCCATTTTTAATGATATTTAGCCAAGGAAATATTACCATAAAAAGAAAACAAAAACATTAAATAATCAAAGTGAAAAGATAGTTTTTCCTCACCTGATAAAATGTTCCTGGTTTGATTCACCACCAAGTCTGGAGTATCATTAAATGCTGCATAACCCTAGGAATAAAAGGTGAAAAAATCATGGCATGTTTCTCATTGACAAATTGTTTGCTGTTTTTTTTCCTTTTATTCAAGGATCAAAAGTGCACACATACTAAAATGTATATAGTAACACTAAGAAAAATATGGTTTTATCACTGCATATTAGAAAAGGTGAAAGTAAAATAGGAACTCTAAGTATATTTCAGATTCAGTTTGGTCTCCAGAACATTCCTTGAAAAAAAAAAATCTATATTTAAATACACATGAATGAGTCATAATCATCTCAAACTTTTATTGCCTGTCAGATCTATCTCATCTAAAAGCCAGAACATACATATGAAGATTCACTAAGCGAAAGGAGTTACTGTGTACCAGCCTAACACATCCTGTTTGCAAATCTGTGTCTTCCAAAAATGAAATGCGTATTTCAAACAACGAAATCCAATGCCTCTAAAGACATTGCAATGCCTTCTTCAGTGAGAAGGGGAAAGCAGGGGTCAACGCCATGGGGACCAAGCTCAGTAGCTTATTTGGACAGAAAGGAAAAACTATTGCAGTGGATGCTTGAAGCCTTACTCCCTGCAAGCCTGATCACTCCAGAAGCAGGAAGGGGTCTCAACCTCTATCCACAGCCTTTGGTTTCAGAAAGTGCTTTCTATTCCTAGCACACATTTTCAGATTCCTAGATTTTTCAACTGTTCAAACTAACTCATTCTTTTTCTAGGTGAAAATCATAGTGTTTTTTGGAAAGTCTTGCAAAAATACTTATAGCAATTACACTCGGTCCACTGTACCAGATTTAATGTTAAATATGTGCATAAAGAATTGCAAATAAATATTTCAAATAGCTGGAATACAATAAAACTAATCAGGAGACCATGGATTTTTTTATTTCTTTAGTTTGAACCAAAAAGCAGAGAGCATGCTACTGGATCCACGTTTCTGTCTTTCCATTTTTTAAGGACTGCTCTATAAAGCAGACAACTTGCAATACACTTTAAATTTGTAGCATCCTGGAGATATGAAGCACTACATTCATACTTTCAAGTGTTAAATCTTGGCCAAACAATGAGAGATATCCACCATGAAGCAGGTTGAGGTGGCAACCAAAGAATGTTGCTTGAGAAACCAAGGAGAAACAAGTGATACGCATATCCCACTTTATTAATTAACAGTTTAAAAATCTGTCAAGAAACATACCTTTTGAACAAGACTTGAAAGGTCTATCTTAAGGACATCATTGACCTTTGCAAGCTGTGAATTCACACCCGGCAACTAGGAAGGAAAAAACATGCCTGAGTCACATCGAAGTAGCAGTTTTGCTAATTCAGCAAATATTTCAAAGTTAGGAGAAAGGGTAAAGAAACTAGAGTGATCTGTAGTAGAATCTTCCTAAAACATTCATGAAACCTTTGCTGTACAAAAGCAAAGCCTAACCCTCAGCATTTTTGGGAGGGCAGGTTATTTCACCGCCCAGAGCAGCACTTTAACACAGCTGCTTGACACACATTTTATCCTCTTCTACACAGAGGATGAAAACAGTGACTGTAATTACCTAGAAACAAAGAAAAATGGAAGGTCACTTATCTCAAAAGTGACAGCACACACGAAGCCACTGAGCTGCAGAAATACTAACTTATTCAAGGCAATCACATGCTAAGAGTCTGAAAAATATTATTAAAAGATCTTACCCCACTAAAATTGGCATTGATGTTCAGTTGACTTAATGAATTCCTGATGATATTGCAAGTTGAAGCAGCCTGAGCCGCATTGCATGCAGAGTCACTGAGGGTGTTGCTTAGGTGCATTTTAACATCTGTCAAGTTGGCATGAAGTCTCTCTGTTCCCTCCTGCAAAACCTCTACAGAGACACTCACATTTTCCAGGGCTTCCTTTGTTTCTCTGATGGCTGCAAGGATGTGAAATTTTTTTAAAAAACGCTTTTGTTAGAAAGCAGCCTGGAGATACACATATGAAGAGAAAGTGCATATGCATCAATGATACGATCTTCTTAACAATACTGATTTAATTACTACCTCCCTCCCAGAAAAACCCTCTAGCACAGAATATGTACTTCTTGCACATAAAAATACATCACTTATGCCTTCCTAAAAAGAAATTAATGCGCTCAGGTTACTTTTATTGAGATTTCATCCACTTCCTACTTTTCTACCCTTTCCCCACCTCTCCTTCCTCAGCAGTTTCGGTAAAGAACTTTAACGTTTGGTCATTAGAAACTAAAAGCCCATATCCATCAAACTGTATTTTCAGTATTTTGTTTATAATCCAACTCATAAATCATATAGCTGCAAGATGAAAGGTAAGGAGATCGTGTTGCATCAGCCAAGCATTAATGAGCATCTGGCTTTAGATTTCATTCTAATCACACCAAACAAAAGAAAATGAAAAGAACCCCAAACACTGAACAGGTGTTTAGTAGACAAAGAACCACACAGACACAACTAAAAATACACAGTTACTAAAATAAAGTGCACTTCACACGTTACAAGGTTTTATCATGGTTTTTACCTTTGATAGCCCTTTCCACTTTGACTTCAAGACAAATAAGAGAAATAAAGCAAAAAAAGGAGAACGATGACAAGTGAATGAGAATGAATTCAAGGGTGAAAAAAAAGAAAACCAAAACCAAAGTGACTCAAGTTCATGGGTGCACTCCCTTTGCTCTGTAAGCTGTACCCGATTCCTGAAAAAAGAACCCTTAAATGGAAAAATAGTAAAGGAATATCTTCTCTAAAGGGAGAGAGAACTAAGAAAGAGTAATGCCAAACTTAAAGATACAATAAAGAAATGCTGGTTAGCACTCTCATAATAATCTTGGCAGTGTACAGGAGAAAATCCCTGACCTGTTGAAGACTAATCTGCAAATAGTTATGGCTATAGTAATTACGCAGCTCTGAAAGGACAGTTTTCCTAGTCTCCCTTATTATTCAACAGAAAGGGACAGCAACCTGGAGCAGGAAATTCAGATTTAATCTCTCTTCAATGACTGCTGAAACTAAGTATCAACAATACCATGTAATTTTTGATTTAGTTTTTAAATGTATTTATAAATCTTAAGATTTCTAAAATCCTCAGTTTCAAAGAAACACCAAGGCATGTTGAAAAATAGTACGTTGACTCATGAACAAAACTATCCCATGCTGTGTCTGTTTTACCGTGGCAACAGAACATGATACAATAACATGTACATCTTTACCTCCTGCCATTGTCAGAGCTGCATCGAGTGCAGGACGTACTTCTTTTCCCAGCTGTTCCTGAACTCTGGTTCCAAGCACGGGTCCAACATCTGTAGCACAGAGAGATAAAAAAAACCCCACATTACACACCATTCAATTTAAATCGTCTCTTAAACTACATGCTGTCAGACTCTCACTTATAAAATACATATATTGTATATACACATTTAAAAATGTTTATATAGACAATTTCATATAGATATACATATTAATAAATATACATATATAAATATACATATATTATTGTAATTTTTCTAAGGCCTGACAGTCAGAACTTAAGTGACAGATGGCAATGCAGGGATGCAGTTCTGCTTTAGCTAGCTATAGGCCTATAAATGAAAGAAGTACATCAAAACATAGTGGAAAATATTCAATAACACTTAACCACATAGGTAAAGACACACAAGAGTTTCAACAAACTCCACAATATATATTTCACTACATTTACTACTTTTTTGGGAAAGGGATTTTTTCCACAATTTACCTTAAAGAGGTCCAGCATCTGGACAGGAATTTTATGGCATACTCTTCCACTACACAGTATGTTTTCATAGTGCAAGGGAAACTAAAGAATGGGTTCTTTTCCCTTCTCCTGTTCCTCACGTATCCAGCAACATCAAGGTCACCCACAAGCCAGACCTGCCAGTCAGCTCTGCTGAAATCCCTTAAGCGTGTTAAGCCCATGTCCCCAGCCCCTGTACCCTCATGCAGTACACCCAGCACAGATACTCACAGCCACAGCTCCCCCCGCCTCCAAGCCCTCCAGTCTCACTGCCCACAAACACAAATGAACCTTAGTTCAGCAAAGCAACAGAGAAACGCTGAGCAGAGTCAGCTGAAGCATTTTTATGTGAAACATCCTTTAGGTAATCACCGGGCCCTCTCCATTTTCAGATCACAGCGAACTGATTTTTCAGTTGCTTTCCTTTTGACGAGATGGGAATACTATATGGTACAGAAGCATCCCTTACTATCAGCATTATCATGTCTGGCTTGGGATGAGAATTTTTACCAAGCAGAAAACACTTTACAGCATTTCCTTAAGGTGGGCAAACTGAACTCATCTACAGTTCTCTACAGATTTCTGCTACTGTTGATTCCCTTAGAAAAAAAATCCTTAGAAAATCCCTTAGAAAAAAATACCCAGGTACCATACACTTAATTCTGGTATTTCAAGAAAATAAAAGCTATCTTTATTTGATGATTACTCTCATCACAGATCCCCCTAGGTTCTGTTAACCAACATCACAAATTTGCCTTGAGAACAAATAAATATCTAATTTGAAATTTCAGTTTGGAGTGGCTACGAAGGTTCAAGCTAATACCTGAAATGCAAATGTCAATTTTTTATTATAATTGTTATTATTATCATTATCACAGACTTACAAAAGATTACATCTATTTTTTTAGACCAGAGGGTTCCTGCTGAGAATTAAGTAGGAAGACTACTTAACTACTGCTATTACTACTTTCACTAGCATATTTAACGTGCAATAAAGCCTCACACAGATAACACACATTAACGTTGGAGAATGTCAAGTTGACTGCATTGAAAACTACCTTAAAAATACATGTCAAACCTACACAGAAGCAGATATTCTGGGCACGAGAAGTCAATTTATTGTAAGTGGCACAATGCCAAAGCTGCAGAGTTTGAATCCAGCAACAATCTCTCAATCCAACAATGCAAACCAGTATGCATTTATTAACACCTGCTAACAACGCACCTTGAACCATAATGTGTACTGACTATGGTCAGCCCTTCCTACTGGGAATTTTGGAAAGTGAATCTTAAATTTAAAAAAAAAAAATCAGTTTTCTGGTTGTTTTTGTTTACTGATAGATTTAAAAGTGACGCCTCATACTGTAACTGTGTTGAAGGGGAAAGTGCAGCAGTTCTACTTGAGGTTTTACCTCCTGCTCTTCAACTGCTTGTTCTGAAACGGCAAATACATTAAGCAGCTTTACAAAGAAGATAAGCTTACACCTCAACTCCTAGCTAAATAGAGGACAAAGGTAGAACAAGAAAAATAAACAGAGACCTCTCTCACTGGAACTATCACAACTGCTAGTACCTCTGTTCCCTGATATTTGGCTCCAATTTAAAAACAGAGGAAAAATATTTCAACCAATGCTTTAAGTATTAGTGGTTACTGACCCACTGAAGGGAAAAAAAAATATTAGCCTGGCGTATTGCATAACAATTTAATAAAATACATTTATTTCGGGAAATACTACACATTATACCAGCTCTGAGACATCGTATGTGAAAAGGATTCTAGTCTCATTTATCACTGAGAACAGCACTTCTATTCGAAAACCATATTCTCACAAATAAAGTTTGACTTTGCACTATGAGCTAATTACATTATCTTACTGAAGCTTTTAAATAAGCATTGCTAACCCCCTTTAAATAAAAGTACTTACTATTTAGGTCAGAGAGTGCTTTATCCTTAGTAGTGTTGTACTGGCTCACCAAGTAGTCAATTTGCTGAGAAGAAGATGATTAAAAAAAACTATTAAAAGAATTGAAAAAAGAAGTATTGCTTTTCAATGTGTCAAACTGTCACTTTGAAACAATCAAAATATTTGTGCAACCCGTCCAAACACTGGCCTTCTACTGTTTTCAACTAAGTATTTTATTTGCTTAGCAGAATTGCACATTAAAAAAAGTGTTTAATCGGGACATCTACTTAATTGGAATATCTCTGTGGTAAATGATTCAGCTCAAAAATATTAAGCAGCAGGAATTGTAGATTTAGGGATGCTTCAAGTCAGACAGGCCAATCAGGTTTTCCATGTCTTCAACTCTGTTACTTGATTTTCTTGTGGCATTAGTTCCTTCTTCATGGAAAGACGTGGCATTGATGAGGTGGCACACAATTTGAAACAATTCACCAACCAGACTGATTTGTATTTGAGCAGCCTCTCAGAGCTTCTCTTGAGGAAAGGGGTCAGCTGCTCTGTCTTAATACAAATGGTTTTCCTTACTCCCAGGTGGATTTGGCCCAGTCTCAACTTGAGCTCTACCAAGACACCATAACAATATAAACCAGCAACTCAGTTACCACCAAATCCTGGATTTGGAGAAAAGGCTAAAAAAGAACCATCCCAAGTGGAAATCTTATACTAATTTTGAAAAGTCATTAAATAACGTTATTGATTTCTGCATGGTTAAAATAATACACTATGAATTTTACCCCAACCGAGTTAAAGTGGTGGAAAGGTTAACACACTCGGACAAATGGATTTCCAGTTTTAAGTATGATTCAAATGTGTACCAAAGTGTATCTGGCTTGCAGTCTCAAACTTTCTGTGAAATAAAGAAAAGAAGACAAAAAAATCCACCCTCGAAACAACCTATTGATCATTCAGCAGTGAATATAATTAAATGACAAAGTATGATGTGGACCTCCTTCTTCTAAAACAGGAGAAAACAATATGAGAGTTTCTTACTAAGAAGGCTGTAGGTATATCTTTTCTTATTTATCTTTTTGGTTTACTTAGGTTAACCAAAGGACTGAAATTTTGAAGGGCTACAGGTTTTGCATTGTCTCCAGCAATGTCACAGACAAAAGGAGATTCTGTATAACTAATAGTGTTACAGCTCTATATTCATGGTCTGTAAATCTCCTGTGACATGAACTCCTAACACAGGACTACATTTTTAAATCCTCTTTTATGCTGTAGACCAATGAGTCAAGGACATCAGCCTGAATTTCAGAGCTTTATAGCCAATTAGCTGGATACTAGAACCCTTCTCAAAAAATTGAAGTTCTTCTTCTTTCCTCAAAAAATTCTTACAAATGTGTGTGTATACATTATACTCATGCACCTTGTCTGACAAAATGACCCAGGAGATACAGCTGATGACTGGATCAGCACCAAGTCTAAAAAAGAAAAGGTAATAATCCTAAGCTGAAACTAAAAAACTACTGAGACTTTGACTAACCTCTGGCAAAAGTCTTCAAGTCCTGATACTTTTAAATTTAGAAAGTCAGCATTTTTATTAACATTTTAGCTAGTGTCTGGTTTTTTCTCTATTATGGTAGCCACTTCTACATGACAGATTTGCTCCTCTGACATTCCAGATTGTTGGCACCCAGCACACTGTCAAGGGGACTCTGGTGGTTTCTGATGTGACTGAATTGACCCCAGCATCAGCTCCAGACTGACCAAAAGCACTGTGTTTCAAGAGGGATTACTGGCATGACCTCCACTTCTTACCGTACACCTCCATCACCCATCTTTCACAACAACATGCGCAAACAAGTTTGGGGAACAACTCCAGATAGGAAAACATTTTATGGTATCTCCCAGATGTTTCCTGTTCTCACACAGCCCTGGTTAGCAGAAAAGCAGCCCAGAGTTACTCTGACTGGGATGCTACCACACTTGTGGATTCCACGTAACTGCATGAATACCATCTATTTCTAATTTTTCAGTCACGTGGAAGTAAAACAGATAAATAAAATTGAATTCAAATAATTAAAACTAATGAAAACCAAGGTCAGACTTCCTCCCCCCCCTACAAATTCACTAAGAACTGAAATGGCACATTGTCTACAAGTCTTCCTAACTAGCATTTCTTTTTTTTTTTTTCCGACACAAAACAAGATGGGACCCGGAGGAAAATCTGAAAGAAAAGAATCTTTCCTGTTCAGCATGGTACCGTGTGACTCAGGTCTACAGAAAACAGTCAAAAATATTCCTGGAAAAGAAGTTACTGTGCCTCTGTCCCAGAGCACATAGAAGTATGCCCAAAATACAAGGAAACAGGAAACAGCAACAAGGAATACAAGTTTTCATGTAATAATTTTTTTTCATGTTTTCCTTTCAAAACCTTCTTTTTCCAAATTATTTATCTTTTGCTTGTGATCTACACTAGCTCAGCAGGAGGAAAACGGCCTACAAGGATCAGGCTTACTCAAGTATTTTGGCAGCATAGCACCAAAACACAGCTCAGAAGTTGTTCAAGGAATGCTGATCCATCAGGATAACTCCGAAGCACTTACTGCTGTGTGAAAACATCTTACCTTGCACCATTTATTCTACTTAGTGAGACTGACATACAAAGAATGAACAAAATGCTGCAGGTGTGATTTATACCAAACAGAAAGAAAGAATTATTTTCTGTAGTACTTCTTATTTACACCTCTTCCCTCCCACCCTCATGCCCCATAAAGAAAAATTCTTTACCGCTGGAGTGTCGTTAAGGAAAATTTTCAGATCTTTAAAATTACTGTTAACCAGTTTCTTTGCTCCTCGGACTTGGTTAGTTAAATGCTGGTTGGCAGCATATGCCCAGAGCACTCCAACACTACAAAAAATATAGATAACAGATATTTGTTAATGTAAGTGCACACTCTAACATAAAACAGAATCAAAGAATTATCGCCAAAAAAAATTCAACATTATCAGAAGAAAGAAAGGTCTCCAAAAATTTACACATTCTCTTTCTCTTACTACAGGTTCTCACATACACCATGAGGCAGACTATAAGACTGAGCCAAAACGGCCAATATTTTACTACTAATTAAAAAAAAAAAGGAAAAGCAATGTTAACTCAAAGTCTTCTGAAGTTATTAATGTACAACTACTGATCCACTTGCATGGGTACTGTCAGAAAATGCGCACAGCCTAGGTAAATTGTATGAGACTTAGAACATTAGGCTCTTTTACAAGTATCATTAATCTTGACAGAGCTACAAGCAAATGCTTGTAAGTTAACTGTGAAAAGCTATATTTTTCATCTGATGACTTCAGCAAGATTTATTCATAATAATCACAATTTAATTACATAATTTCATGGATCTTTCAAAAGCACACAAACAGTCCCCTATTAATGCTAAAGCAATAAGCATTTCCTTGACTGAAACAAAAGGTGGAAACTGAGCTAGGCTTCCTGTTAGCACTGCTGATGATTATTTTCTATTTGATCACTCCTTACCATAAAGTTCTCATTACAGCATGGCAGATCTGCACAAACAGTAAGTAAAAAGGCAATTAAAGGTCCCACAAGAGACTTCAAAGCTCTCTTATCATACATGAACGTTAGTTTTTTAGTTTAGATTAGGTGTAAAAAAGACTTAAAGAGAAGGATGAATTTTCTTCTTATACATCTCACACTCACAACAGCTAACCTTGCAGACAAGTACCAGAAAAGACAGAAAAGAGTAACCACCAGAGTGGTAACAGCCTCAAAGCCAGGCTGACTACAAACCCATCTGACGGGCTGAGCACTAACTCTGAGATTTAACCAGCAGAAAGCCGAGATCCACTCACCACAGGCAGGATTTATCCCTGAAGGGAAGACACTGCCTTGAGGCCACAGTCAGGTGTGTTACAGGCAATTCCTGGTTGGCACATTTGCTCAGTCTCTTACTTTGTATTGCAATTGAACAGCTCAGTACTAGAGAGGCAGTACCCTGAAGGCCATTATGGACATCCAAACACAGGAGAAGGGAATCACTAACACAAATGGTACCGCACTCCTCCCTGACTGTCAAATTTCCTAGGTTGGGCTGTCAAGAAGACTTAGGTACTAGTATTTTTCAATAAGACTTAGGGAAAACCTAAACCAGGCTGTCTGTGGGGAAGAAGATACATGGTAAGTATAACTCTTGCTCCAAAGAATATGCATTCAAAGGAAGACATAATACAGCCACATAAATGAAACGATGGAGAGCCAACAGGTACCTAAAATAACATGACTTGTGTATCCTGGCAAGACAGGAGCAAACTGAGTTATGATGCTCCTCTCCTCCTTCAGTGAATCAAAACCAAACCTTCATGTTTATTTTGTTTTTCCTACTTTAGCTTTTCCAAACAGTGTAAAGACTTGTTCTCCTGGTAAAACTAGGCTCAAGTACAAGAATTTGTTGCTCTGAAAAATAGTCTCTGAAAGAAAAGTCTAATTTTAAAGCAGGTTACACAGAGAGATGGCAAGACTACAGGCTACAGGTCGAGTCTCTTAGGATTCCTTTACTAACATTTTTCTCAATATCCGAAATGATTCATGACAGGATGACAGAGTTTGACATAAAGAGGTTGCTTCTCTACCCAAAATTTCACAGCTATGTCTTCAAAACTGGCTATTAATTAACCTCCCTGAAGTAATTATGGAACAAAGGGACACACAAATTTATCCTCCTACTTAACCTACAGCAAATGGCATAGTTTTATTTCCACTATGACCAACACTCAAGCAGCCCCTATTATCAGCTACCACCCAAGGAATGAGAACTCAGAATGCCTAAATACCAAGGAACTGAGTAATTCAAGGAACCTTCAATTCATACCATTCTATAATTCTATGACAAGCATGGTAAACAGTCTAATTTTGGACATAGGCAACATGTTATTTCTTTTCACTCTACTGTGATGGCAATTGCCATCAAAACTTTTCTAGCTTTTCTTTGTAAATTAGAAGACAAACTGTCTCAAGCTATCAGGAAAAGCAAACATTTGTACATTGCTGAGGCTCAGAGTTTATAACCACATCCTCCTTCTTTAGACAGACATCATCTTTATGTCCTTTCAGTGTTATGCTCAGAGATCAGAAAGGTCAATTGGAAGCTAACAAAACAGTACTTTGTAAGAGTTCAGCACAACCATCTTTCTCTTCAGCTTCCTAAATGGAAGGAGTGGGAGGAAAAAAGATAGTGGAGATACTTCGAGCAGCCAAGGTACTCAGAACAATTGTGACTACACTCTGAATGTAACTAAACAAATACACAACATGAGAGGAAAAATCTATTTATTATGTAACTGAGCCTTGAGTCAACATTCAATAAGCTGCTACAAGGAGAAAGTCGTAAAGTAGGAATAAAAAGGACATGCCTTTTCTGTAACAGGTTAAGCAAATTGTTCAGACAATTCTTCAGGAGTTCAATATTCCTCACTCAAGTTTTTTGTCAGGTTTCACAGGTGGGATATAAATGTTACTAAACCAGTTGCAGGGGGGAACCCAAGCTTTCCCTTCAGCTGAGCTTGCAAAAAATTTCAAGTCACAGAACAGAAACCCTGAGCTCATTTACATATCGGAAGAACAGCCCCTTCCTCGCTACCAGATAAAGAATTTAAGAAAATAATGGGATAGAGATTCCTGTTTCAACTTTTCCACCAATTTTTTCAGACAATGTTGATTTCCAGGTTCTGAACAACATGTATTAACAATCCCACAAAGCCAAGAGGACAAATGTAAAGCCTGATGAGGTACTCGCCAAGATGCCAAACACCATTCCGTTCCTCCAGACTTGGCTTTCCCTGACATCCACCACTTCAAGAAAGAGCTTATAACATAAGCTCTCTTAAGAGGCACAGAAAACAATGTGTTTTTCTATTCAATAGCCAGGACATTTTCTATTACCAGAAAATTTGGTATTGAAATATAAGCTTTCTTAAAAATCAAACATTCCTCCCTTGCCTTTATAATGTACAGAACTAATGAAATTACATTTCTTTCCCAGAGAAAACACGTTTGCCTAAGCTTGCAGATGACTAGCGAGTAAGATGTAATAGCAGGTCTCTGTCTCTAAACTTTCAGTTAACATTTGAAGAAAAGCGTGCAATTGTTTTCATGATAAGTCTGGAATACCAATCTACTTAGGTATGTATTTGATGGATTATTTCTACATCCACTGCTATTCAGCAATAGAATCCTACTTTGTAAGAAAACGTTCATGTATAAAAGTTGTGAAGTACCAAAAACACTGCAAGTGTTTTTGACTCAATGTATGAAGAAATATTTCAAACAGAAAGTGCATGTACTAGAAAATGACACCCTAAAGGCCTATTAAGTCTAAGATAAACAACTGCATATGTAATCACAGGTTTTCTGACTTCTTTCTTACACCCCTCCTTGAGGAAAGCATACTTCTCACTTTAAGCCCCACCTGCATAAAGCAGATCTAGTTCGAGCTTTTTTTTAAATGGAAAGCAGAATCCCCAAACTTACACATCACACCAGTAAGCTGAATCTAAAACCTCATTCTAATTACCAGAGCACTACATTAGCGGAAAAGTGAGAAGAAATATTCATCGTAAATAAGATCTACTAGCTGAAATATTCTAAAATCTACATTAACAGCACATATATAACAGTGTGAACTCGCACCCTGACACACAAGAAAAACCAACCCCATGTTACTAGAGTTTTCTAGAGCTGTTGCCTAGATACACAGTCTACTGCAAGCTCCACAATCAGTGTCTTTCCCCTACTAACACTCTCCACTATGCATTTAACCTGTCTTTCCCAGCCAAGGAAAGAGTTTGCGACAATTTCTCCATATCAAGGACTGAAAAAAAAATAGAAAAAAAAAGAAAAAGGAAAAGAAAAAGGCTTAATGAGAGAATCCCAGAATGTCTGGCACTGCAAGAGAGAAGGAGAAGACGGAGAACATACATTTAGACGGTAATCCTGAAGAAGTCCATCCCCCTCAAAATCTTATTCCAGTCCCTCCAGGAGCTGTATACATGCACATTCCACAGGAGTGCCTGTAAAGCAAAGCTCTGCTGGCAGAGGTGTAGGTTCAGGGTACTACGAGGGATTACAGCCTTGCTAAACGCATCTTCTGAAGCAGCATAGCTCTGGGGGAAGGAGTCTATGGCATTACAACCTTATTACGCCTGCCATATTCCAAACCCATTGGCAGGCGTTTGGGAGACCTACTCAAAAGGCGGCCTCCCTTGCTGCATGAACTTGAAATTATACTCAAACAATGACAGGACAAACCTTAGTAATTTCATTGTACATCTCAGTGTAACCCTGTATTTGTGGAGATCATTCAAGTTTTCATTCTTTTGGCTTTGTCTGCAAGTAGCCATAAACGTTTTACTCACACAGAACACAGCTCTTTTGGTTAGTGTCACAGCTTATGTATTCAGCTCTGGCACAGTCCTCGAGAAGTGTGATTTTAGGAAGAACTACAGGTAAACCTTCCAACTAAACAGAAATTGCATAGGAACTTTGGGGGAAAGCAGGTAATAAATCCACAAGGAGACTTTATGAGTACAGTACAAGACACGCAGAAACAGTTTTAAGTAAACCTCAGGCTTACTCCAGTATTTTTTGTTCGGGAAATGGCTACCAGTAAGGCTGTCCTTTTGTGTTACAGCACACCAGTGAGCAACCTGACATGGGCCTAAACAGATCCAGGCATGGCATCTTCTCCTCCCTTGTGAAAGAAGATCCAGAAGGGCAGGAGAATCTGCCTTTATACAGATGCATACTGGAGACCTGAGCCCTCAGTCAGTCTGGGATCAATAAAAAAGTAAAGTTCTATCTTGCCTTGCACATCACTCACAGCATTAGAGCCTTAACCAGGGAGCCATACGAGATTATCTTCACTCAACCTGCAGACTGATCTCAGGCCAACCCCTGCCTTAGGGTACTGAGGTATACATCTGATACTCCTGATGTCTCATAGGAAAGGAAAAAAAAGAAAAAAAAAGAAAAAAGAAATTAAAGAGGCAATTTCCTTAGTTATGGAAAGCATATTGCTAGGGATCGCTGATCTGCCAATCATGACCTGGGAAGAAGCATTTGCCAGTGCTGGGTATGCTTAATACCACAAGGATAGCTGGCAGCAAATGCATAAATTAAAGAGACCAACAAGGGGGACAATCTTCTAATTTCTCTACTAACAGGCAACATTCCTCAGCCATTATAGCCAGAAAGCAGCATCCTGCAACACAACATCCTGCAATGTGGTGGAAAGACAGCTGGCAGGCTCTGTGACCTACCTCCAGTTTCAACATGCTGAGAGGTAATTTAGTAACTTACTGTCTTCAAGGCACCTTGAACCATGAAGATTTGTCCTGTCATAATGGCAGGGTTGCACCTATCACTCTACACCATTCAGTTTTCAGGTCTTCAAGTTCTTGAGAGTCATGTTTGTTAGTGATGTCTGGGAGAAAATAGCATGCTCCCGTATCTGGTATCAGCCTGTCCTCTATTCGAACATAAGCAAGGTCACCATTTAGCATGACACACAGTAATAGAAAAAAAAATTAGATTACAGTGAGTGACAAAGTACATCCCATCTGACTGAACAGTCACTTTTTCATCTTTTAATATAAACACAAAATAGGGATAGTAGGCAGGTGAAAGCAAGAGGAAGTTAAAGGAAAACAGAAATCCTGAAAGCAGGAAAAAGTCTTGATTGTAGTTCATCATCACCCAGCACAGGAGTAGGCTACTAACACCAACAGTGCAAAAATGTCTCCAAACTCCAGGATTTACAGGGAACGCATGCATGGTTTAAACAACTCAGGACCCAGAAGAAAACCCATTGTTTTGAACTAGCAAGAATATCTGGAGTACAGCAAATACTGGAGGAAGTCACTTACTTGCTTTTCTCACCACTACAACACTACCAAGAACAAAGCAGTATGTGGTATCCCAGGTTCTCTATAGGATGGGAACTGAACACAGGACACAGTCTCTTGTGTTCGCAAGTTTAATTTTAACATTCTGCAACTGCTGTTTTGAGACTGGCAAAAATGTCACTTGCCAAATACCAACATAAGTTTTTTGTTTGTTTCACACCTACATTCTGCTTAAGTATGTACATAATGACCTGTGGATAGCGATGGTAGGAGCATTTTTATAATGCATTTACATTTTCTTTAATAAGCAATAATATTACTTAGTCTAAGAAAATAATTTCTGCACCTGTAGGCTAATACAGTAATATTATTTGTCATATGACACTGCAAAATAAGTGCTATACCAAGGTTCACATCATTCTCTTTATCACACTTGCCTTATTATTAAAGAAGCAACAAAAAGAAATGTTGCAAAACAGCTCCTCTGACAGTCAGCATTTTTCTTCTGTCTTTGATGCATTTCCCCACCACAGTTGTCACAGCAACGACACATACAGAAGCAAAGTCCCACAAGAGGCAGTAACAAAATAAATAGCAATCCCAAGGCTGCGGAGACTATAAAACCGATTTCATAGTAGATGGCCTGTAATTCAGACAAAAAGAGTGATAATAGCAGACATCACACAGTAACTGCAATCAATATAGAGCAAATAAATAAAAATCAAACTACAGACTAAACCATCTACTAAGTTACTGAGGTTATAGACTTGGTATATTTTGTCAATAACTGACAACTTTTCTAACAAAAAGATACATAACATTGTAGATACTGATAGCTAATAATTATTTGACTAGAGTATTAGCTAGGCAAACTACAAGAGTGAGTGCTAAGAGAGAAGTAGGCTCACAAGAAATAAATGTGAATCAGTGCAATGGAGACAGGTTAAAACGAACACATCTGAACACCCAGACCACAAATTTACTGTTTCTCACATCTGTTTCCAAAGAGGCTCCACAAATGTCAGCAAGGCTAACTAGAGCAACACCTCATCGGGGGGAAAAGGAGGCTTTAGCTTTTTCTCCTTTTTATTCAGTTAAGAGTAGAAAAATTCATATGAACCCCAAAGGGAAGTATTTCACTGGATGATCGATTACAATGGCAGAGGTTTCTCCAAACTGCTGAATTTAAAACTGCTTAGGGGCTGGAAAACACGAAGAAGCAGACAGATTTTAAGATCTCTCAGGTAAAGACATTTATTGTGCTGCCAAACAGCAAAGCAGCAGCAACTAAAAGGACACATTCAAAAGCTGGCAGGAGTGAAAGGAAACGATGCAATGCAATACCCTGACTTGTTTTCACAGTGCTAGAGCCCCAGGACCAAGAAGCTGGGCCAGGCAGCCCTGGCACAGCCCCACACGAGGCAATGTGGCTCCCAGGGGAGGCGCCGTGAGCTGGCTATGCTGTTTCCCTCTGCTGAAAACACAACCCAGCTGAAACCGGGGCAGGGAAGTGACTGTGCACAGACAGCACAGTGTGGGCACACCCCAGGGGTCCTTCCTCCCTCAAAAAATCTCTCTTCTCCTTTCCCAATCTTAGGAGAACTAACCCTCACACTAGTACTTTGAGTCTTCTGTTTTACAGATGCACCAGCACAAGGGCAACTCGGCACCAAAAGGATGAAACTGCGGCTGCATAACTGTCCTGCAAAATAAGTTACAATTTCTCACAAGATATCAACCATGCTCTAGTACCAGTTCCATTTGCTGATGCCCTTCCTCACAATCCGTAATTACCAACTCAGCCAAATACAGCAACTACCACCATCAGCAGAGTTGCAAATTTCTGCCCTAATTACCAATTCTAGGATGAAAACTATTCTTTTAATTATTACTATTATTACTATTAACTGCTGGTTAAAACCTGTGCTTCCTTCTGAAGAATATGAACTACACGCTTGAAAGAAGAATTTGGCTGGATTTTGCAGAAGAATTACTGGGATTTCTTCTAGCTAGCTGAACACTTCAAAAATTATATGACAGCATACGTTATTTTAAGTTAGATGGGAAAACAGTAACATTTAAAGTAACATTAAAAATTATTATGGATGTTTTAACAGAAGCAGTGCAAACATGGTTAGTTTCTTTTCAAAGCTATACATCTACCATAAGACGTTACCTGAAGAGTCAGGACAACATTTTCTGGCTGTGGAAGTCAAAACAAATGGAGAATGTGTGTAACACACAGGCAGCATGCACAAAAAAACAAATCCCATGAATAATGAATAATTAACCACGACTAGACCGTAACAATTAACAACACAGAAACAAACAAGCCAATTAAGTAAAATAATGCACAGAAGCACCATTAAATAATTATGGAAAAATATTTACAATAAAATACATAGCAGTTATTTTCTGGTTTCCTCTGCGAGTCAAAGGAATCCAGGATTTGTCCAACAAATCCTTCCATCTTAAAACTGACAGACCAGTTACTTCCACACTGAGCATATAATTCATATAATTCCCAATATATCTCACAAAAGGCCAGAGATTGCATTACTTTGTTGTTTGGTGATTTCTTCATGAATTCCACCTGTCATAACTGATTTGATATTCTTGACTAACTTTTTCTTCTCAGGGCTTATTTTATTTTAGTAGCTCCAGTAGCAGTTTTGGGATCTTAACACATTACACACAAAATTCACCCTCACTTTTAATTATCCATGCAGAGGTTTCATTTAAATTATACAAATTAAAAAAAGAAAAGGCATTCAAGAAAGACTGAATAAATCTATTTAACAGTTCTTACCTATTTCCTTATCTGTAAAACCAGAAGGACACTGAAAACTAAACAGTCAACGACAGAATTCCAGAAGAACCCAATTTCCCCTTTGTTTCCAAAATGGAAAATTAATTTCTTGTATTTTCCCCTTCATCTCTGCATGCAAAGTTCACAGCTTATAGTGCTTTCCCCTTTTTCCTAACTGGAAGAGAAGCAGACAAGCTAAAGCTGGCAAGACCCCTCAGCCCAAAGTCCGATCTGTGAGAATCAGAAATGTTCAAGTTTTATTGATTTTTTTATCAGCATTACACACATTCTTTTGAAACCTCTATTGTACAATACTACTTAAAATGTTCAAAATCATATTTTGAACATTGACGTATTTTCTTCTGTATTAATGGAAGGATAACTAATGCTTCCCCTCTCTTATGAATCTGGTACAAAATATGATTTTGAATCATGATGTTTCAAGCACGCAGCCTCCCAGCAGAAGCGAAGCAATGGCAGCAGCAGCGAGCTGGCTCCCCCGAGCAGGCACGGCTCAGCTGCTGGGCTGTCCTGGCAGACTGCTGCCCCTGGCAGGGCACGGGGAGATGTTCATGGTTAGAGACCAACTGGGAACACTAGGGCACACAGCATAGAAGTGGGAAGGGCCTCCTGGGTCACTAACACATTCTATAAATAGGTTAAAAAATGAGACAGAGGAATGACAGCAGAAATTTACCAGGATAAACAGGAGAAGCAGATTTCCTGCTCCTGCTACTGAAGGGCTGTTCTCAAAGCTTTGTGAGCAAGTCTTCTTCTCACATGTCCATTTCTGGCCCCCTTGCTTCTGTGCTAGAACTATCTTTTCCCCAAGAAGCAGAACCTTCTTCCTAGTGCTTCCTCTCCACATATATTTTAAAAGACTAATCACACCCCTTATCAACTCTTTTCCTAAGCTAAGCAAACTCTTCCATTTTCCTCTGAAGACCCACAGGTTTGCCAGATCATCCTAAAGGACACCTTCTGAACTCATCCTAGTCTGAATTCATTCTCCCTGAATCTGAGTGATCAAAACAACAAGCAAACATTTCTAACTACTTATCCACACCCTTTAGCAATATTCACACTTCCCTATCTCCATTGGAAATTCTTCCAGGGGCACATCTACAGCCATGCTGGCTGCTTCACAGCTGACTCTTACTGATGCTTCTGTCTTCTGAAGGGCAATCTGCTTGTCCTGATATACTTTCATTTTCCAAATTTGTTTCAGAGTTTCGTACTGCATTCAGGTCAGAATTTGGACTGATAATGGCCTGTATCTGTTCTGCTTTGAAAGAACTCCCAGTATTTTAACTGCTATCCTAAAATCACATCCCCTATACAGGACTAGTCTCAGATTTCTCATGACTCGTGTACTAGTTACTAAACACTCCGCCTGTGGTCAGGGATACCCCCTACGGTCTAACACTTTTGTCCCGAGATTCTCCCATCCAAGCCCTACCTTACATTCTTCCCTGGGTATGCAGGAACAATCTGTGATGCACCACTCTCCAGAGCCCCACCAAACAAGCAGATGGGATCAGCAAGAGTCACTTGATGCAGCGTAACAACAATACCAACACACCAGGATGTCATGCAGAACTTATCAAGCCACTGGAGAAACAGGCTTGTTGCTGGGAAGATATGGAAGCACCAGTAAGGCCATTCTGACTGACAGCAACAGCTCGGTGTCTGTGTGCAGGTACCACACTCATCCTCCTCACGGGTACACCATATTGCATGCACCAAAAGCAAGTAGCTCATTTGAAGCAACTTGTCCATTGCCTGGGCACAGTTGAATTCCTACTGCAGAAACTCAACTCCTGATTTGAAAGTGGAACACTGTGCTCCAGAACAGCCAAAACTCAGATGCACATTCCATTCCATCTTCTTGGTAATACATAAATAGTATATTTATAATATAAATTCACCTTTTGAGAACAATAGCTGAAGCTTACATGAAAGCTAAGCAGTAATGGTTCTCCCTAAGTTTTTAAAAATAAAAGCAGTATTTTTCAATAAAAAGATACTTCAATCTTTGTGCAAAAATCACACTACAGCTGGAATTTATAAGTCATCATTATCTATAAGTAGTTTCTTTACAGAGGAAATTTGTGGAATTTTCTTTGTAATTGGTCCCACATTTTTCATGAAAACATCATACTTGTTATTCAAAAATTTCATGTTTGTGTTCTGTTCATATAGTTTTAAAATACTAATTCCCGGTTTAGGAAAAAATGTGAATTTCGAAGTCTTAATTTTCATTATTTTATGCAGATACACATAGACAATTTACCTTTTGATAATCGCCCTGTGAATTTCCAAACTGCTGCTGTGCTAGTTTTCTGATGAGATCTGGAAATAAGCAAGAATATTCCACAGTTTTAAACAACATAATTTGCAAAAGCAGAGGAAAGAGAACAGTATGAATTCTACTGTTAGGTAGGCAAGATGAAATTAAGAACAGAAATCAACAGCATAGGCAAGTACATAAGTGTCCCCATAAATCTGTCTACTAAAAACATTTCTAATCAACTGTGTGTTTTATGAGCTCACAGGAATATAGCCAGGTTGTCTATCAATTAATCAGCTGCCACTGAAATACAGTGAAGGTTTTGCTGAGGTCATCCTCTGTACCATAAAATCATTATTAAAAGTTCATCACACATGTATCAATCACTTGGACAATGTTTTGGGTATCAGCTTTGCTTCCCGTTTATGTCAAGTACATACGTGCATAAATATATATACGTACACACAGCATTAGATACATAATGTGCAAAACAAGCATGTTAAGGATGACTTCTTGACTGAAGGGCACAAAAAAGACCCTTATCTTGCCAACATTATCCCCATCTTTTTTCTCCTTTTTATTTTTCTATTTTCTTTTTTGACCTCTGGATCAACAGTGAGTATGTAACAGCACCAAAACAAGTCAGAAAGCCTAACATGTTAATATTTACTGTGCATCAATCCAACACTCACTTTAACTTATTCACAATATTAAAAAAATACGCAATCACCAAAAAAAGAGTAGGAATTTAACATAGTGCCACCCTCAGTAAACCCTGGCAGATGCAACAAATGGATCCCTTCTTGGGACATCACTGGACTACCATTACTGAGGTTTTGACAACCCTATGGGAACTAAGCCGGCAACTGCGGCTCCTGGTCACTTCTGTGACACCCTGCACCTGAAGGAGAGAGGCACCACCAGCTCTGCAGACCCTCTGCCTCAGAGAAGCACCAGTAGCCCAGGGTGCGCCCTATGCTAGGCTGTGTAAAAGCAACAGTGTCTGGATGTTTGGGAGCAATAATTGACTGAACTTCTGCTCTCCTCTGATGAAGAGGAAGCACATTAGGAAGGAGCACACTACACCTCAAAGAGCTCAAGGAGGAATCTACCTGCCATGCTCATACAGAGCTAGACTTCATCCTACTATTGCCTTGTTTTTAGTCTCTCATGCAAATGAACACAGCTGATAAACACCTCCAGTAAGTTATCTAACCTGGGTATCCATAAAGGACCTGAAGGTGTGATAACTGTTCACCTCCCAAAAATTTAAGGCCTCTCAGAATTTATTGTAGCACTTGTGAAGTATTCAGGGAGTTCACAGGGGTTGTGATCTCACTCCTCTCTCACCCCACACATGGCTCAGGAAAACAAATTCCTAAGCAAGCAGTGTCCATAGTCCTCCCTCCTCAAGATCCTGCAGTGGGAACATGGACTCGATGGATTGAAGAGATCCTGAAGAGCTCCTCACAGAAAACCATGGAAAGAAAACACAGAACAGCAAAGCACAAACTGCTGCTTTAAGGCAGGTAGTCCCTGCAAGTGAGCCGCAGCCAGCAAGACTGCCAACTAAAAAATAAAAATCTGTTAATGCATCACTGAAGTGCCAAGACACAAATCATTCCTTGGTCAGGGAGTACATTCCAAAACACTCACAGACTGCTGGTAGTAAGTAAGCAAGGACTCTATGCTGAGGCAACCTCATTTTGGAAAGACCATATATAAAGTACAAAATAAGGCTGAATCCCACAATAAGAGAAATAAAACCAAAACATATGCAGAATAAGCACCTGGGAAGCACAAGAGAGTTATGATCCCTGCAATTCTTTTCACACTCTGCACTCATGAGACTGCTGAAAGAAAGGATACACACCACTGTATGGGCAACACACAACTGGTCCACTGCTGCAACTCCGAAACATCTTGCACACTGGGACGAGCCAAGTCCTCCCTGCATTGAGACCATCCCAGGCAGCATCTGTGTTTCTCCCGAAGTTTCAGCAACAAGGAGATACAAAGCCAAGTGAGGCAAAACTGCACAAACCCCAAAAGTGTAATTCACACTGGTTGTTAGACAATTTGTTCTTCTTCAGCAGAGGTAGTGATTCTTTCTTCCTGTTGATATCCATACCACGTAAATAAAGTTAAGAAATATGGCTGCATGAAATAATAAACGCAATGATTTTTTTTTACAGCAAGATGGCTTTCAGCATAGAGGAAAAGAGCTAAGACAACTGTCTTGTTTACAGATTGATTCAACTATTTAGCATTGTGTGGCAGCCACTGATGAGAAACTTTGACCAGCTTCAATCAGAACGTAACAGGATGGAATAAAAAGAAAAAGCTTTTGTGATCCTCAATGCATGAAGCAGCACAGACTGTGTGCAGGTGATGAGATGAAGGAGCCAACTGCCCAGGATGCTGTGGCATCACTCTCCTCGATGCTGCTCTGCAGGCAATCAGGAGAGTCCCCAGCAACCTGCTCTCATTTCTAGGCTGCTCCTAACTTCAAGGTTCATCTTGCTTTGGAAAACAGATGGACTTGATGATGTCTGAGGTCCCTTCCAATATGAATTATTCCAAAGTTATCCCACAAATCATAATGACTTTCTATTGTAAATTATTTAGTGCAGCAGTGAAAACACTGCCAGGAAGCATGTAAGAAATCAAGATTTTATTATTGACAAAAATATCTTTTGATACATTTCCTACTGTTGGGAATTGGTACAATAAAATCTTAAAAGCATTAGCTTTTCCTGTTAAATAAAATTTGAAGGCATTTACCCATTCTCCTGTTTGAGTGTCTGGCCCCATAATAAGTTAAACATTAAAAAAAAAATCACTAACATGTTACATTAAGTTTTACACACTTGTATAAATACACACTCACACAAATATTTATGGCCCTCTGTAAGCATATATTATGCATATGAAAGTAACTACTCAAGACAAACAGAATGGCTGAGATCATCCAGTCCAACCTTCCAGCTCAGGCCAGAGCGACCCCCCCACAGGCTACTCAGGGCCATGTCCAGTCAGGTTTTGAGTATCTCCAAGTAGAAGAGACAATACTAAAACAATCGAACCATAGCAATCCAAAACTTGCTCTGATTGCCTGTGATATGCTTAAATTGCTCAAAGTATTCCTGGTTCACAGGTTTTTTTATACTGTTTCCACATTCTATAGCCTGTGAGCTAAAAAAAAAAAAGACAGAAGTCAACCTGAATACACTATGACAAACTCACGCAGAAAATACACTTTGTACCTTTTTCTGAAATTTAGACTCTAAAGCTCGTTCACCAGAAAGTAAAACGCCTTTAAGTTTAAAAATCAAGAAAGCCTGAAAATAGGTACAAAAGGTTCCCACATGGATTGAATAAGTTTGATAGTAAGAACAATACAGGTTTCACGCACAACACAACGGCTGCTACACAGCCCGTTTTTTCTCCTTGATTTTCCAGAATGTGAGACTGCCCTGCTGAATAAAGATTCACTACTTAGATTACTTTGCAATGATTTTTCCAAAGTAACATAATGCTTCAGGGTGTTTTTCTAACCAGGCAGCACACAGTGACTGACCAGTCTTTACCATGAATTTATTATTTCAATAGCTTTCAATACCAACATGATTAGACGTAACCCCAGTTGATCAATTTCAAATGGAATGTGGAAGTTGTATATATTCCCATAAAAAAAATTTAAAAGGCTAGAACTGAATGTGAGATTACCTGCAGTTACTCACATATCTGTAGGCTCAAACAGGCCTTGGTGAATTCACAGCACCAAAAACCTCCCTGCTCATTGCAGGAGGGTTGGACGAGATGATCTTTAACGGTCCCTTCCAACCCAAACCATTGAGATTCTATAGGTTTTACTGCACGTTGATGGTAATCACAGCTACTACTGCAGAGCTTAAGGGTTAAACGGAGGAACATCCTGTGCCAGGTACTGTGTAAACAGGAGCTACATATGGCAACACTGCTCACTGTAGCACAATGAAAAGACAGCTCAGTTCACAATTTATTCAGCCTGGGATTTTGGTCTGCTTTTATGAAGCACCTTTCCTCCCTAGCTAGAACATCTCATCTCTAGCATAAAAATAAGCTTTTATTTACAACTGAATTGAGGTAACGCCAACACAGCGCTCTTTTGCATTATTGGCAAAGTACCATCTTGAGGCTGATTTCTGTATGAAATATTAAAGTGTTAGGAAGGTGTCATAAAAAGTGGTGCCCTTTATTTCCAAATTAACTGGATTACTTCTGAAATCTTGGCTTGACCAGTACACATTGTTTCACAGGACCAGTAATCCACAGCTTTAGCACAGAACACATTTTATCATCGAGGTTAAAGAGATTTACCTTGTGAGGCTCGTTTACACAGCTAATCACATTATTGCCTTGCTGACTCCTTCCTGCTCTCATCACACATGAGAAATGCCATCTGCCCTAGTAAATCTAACTAGCCAGATGAGCTGTTAATTTACCAATGCAATTTGTGAAGAAATATTAAGTACCTCTGAGGATCTCCAGTTAAGAAAACATAATCCCTAACTCCTGCATTGCAAGAGTATTGTGTATATACACTCAGTATCTCATTACTCTGGCAAGAAAATGAGGTTACCTCCAAGTGTGCTTCAGAGAACTGGCCTACAGAAAGGGACAGCAAAAATAATAAGAGATTTAAAAATAAGTTGTCTGGCTATTAAATACGAACATAAATTAATTATAAATTCTTCTGCCAATGAAGCTTTCCAAATCTAGGTGACAGGAAAATAGCTGGAGTAAAACCTTTGGGAATGCTATGCTTCCACTTCACTCAAAAAATTCCACTGAGCCAGTTCAGCTGTAGTGCAACTCCAGCATTAATCAAATTACGCTAGAAATTAATGTCTTTTTATGCATAATATAATATAATATAATAGGCTTCTATTCTGAAAGGTCTTCAAACAAGCTATTAAGAACCACGACTGAAGAATTCATATTGCACTAAAAGGAGACCTTTTCTGAATAACAGGGGAGAATTACATAGGTAATAATCAATAAGTAACTACTTTATTGCTATCTCATTCTCACATACAAAACAGTATTTCAGTCCATTCCTATTCATCTATAACAGACAGAGTCAATGGACTACATCCACACCCAAGAGTTCAGAACTTCCCTGAATATAAGTCAGTTAGTCTGACATTAATGAATTAAAATGACTTCAAACTTGTTTGTTTTCCTAATTATGAGTCACATTAATGAGTGTCTCCTGCAAAGCCAAGAAATCCAGGAAAGCCCTTCAGACTTACCAGAGACAAAAACCTTCCAGGTATCTTAAAGCAAGTTTTATGGCAAGTTCAGTTTATTGACATTTTAAAATACTTGCTTTGACTTGAGTGGGGCTTTGGTTGTTTCCCCAAAGCCTCAAGCCAATAGCCTCTACCATGGTCAGATTTGGCTCCCACTGAAGAGGTCTCCTTCATAATGCAACCCAAAGACACCTTTGGTCCGCTTTACTGTCCCTACATCCATTATGGCTCTGCTTACTCTTGCTGTCCTTAATCCCACAGCACCGCTTCCCTCCGGATCCACTGCAGAGCAAGGTGAGAACTCAGGAATGCTGATGGCTGAAGAATCCATCGTGCACAGTTGGTGATTGCAGAGAGGGAAGGCCCTGACACACTGCTCACCCCATGTGCTCTGTCTTCTCTGTGTAGAGCAGGAAGAAAATTCACTCTGTAGGACAAGTGGGATGTCTCACAGACAAGGAGATCTTCCCAATTCCCACACAACAAGAGATCACTTTGGTCCACAGATAAGGAATCTAATCCAGGAATTCACTCATATAGTCTAGACAATTCCTTTCCAACTTCAGATTGAAAAGCTTCACTCCTCTCTTCACAATATTTTTCTCAGACAGACCTGGGACACAGCCCTTGTCCATAACTAAGAAAAAAAAAAGCCTCCTTAGATAATTTCTCCCCCCTCTTTTTAGGCAAGGTCTCTCTCTATACAATCTACTTTTTTTTTCCATGGAGTTACTGGGAACATCAGGTTGATTCAGTTTCCACCCTCCTGATCCTCGCAACAGGCCATTCTGACCCTCTTCCCTTTGAGCACAGCTCCTGAACAACACACTGATCTTCTCTTGCTTCTGTAGCCCACACATAAGATCACCTATTTCTATTACAGATGTGGTGAAAGGAAATTCTCTGTTCAACCACCTGTCTATTCACATGCATTAAAGAAATAATGAGCAAAAAATCACCATGCCTTTTGGACAAGAAAAAAAAGGCAAGAAAGGAACTTTGCTGCTGTACTTCACCACTAACCTGCAAAACAAAGCCGCAGAAAGTGTTATTCCACAATGCCCAGAACAACCTGATAGAATGGAGGTCAAACCCCAGCAAATACATACTAAATTGCTTAAGTATTTTAACTTCTCATCTGCTTTGGCAATCTGTCTTGTCACCCTCTTCTGCCTTCAGTATGCAGCTTTCTCTCATCAACATGACCACTGTCCATTCCCATTCTTTGACTGCATTCTTTAATTACATGTTGTTATCCTGCAGCACTCTGGCTGTCACAAAATCCAACAACACACAATATGACACAAGTAAAAACACAGTAAATACATTTTTAAGGTCTCGGCAGACTGGTAAAGCATATGCTGCTTTACCTATAATTGAAAGGGCAAGCTACCAGAACACCTAGAAACACACCTTAGCTTATACTGCATGCAGTGCAGGACAACATGAGAGCAAGCAGGCAGCAGAGATGCAATATAAAGTAGGTAATGAAGAGATGAACAGCTATGAGCAGGGCTGAAACTGCAGGAGTGGCCTAACACGGAGAGCTTTAGCCAGAGCACAGGTAGGACTAAGCACGGTAGAACTGCTAAAGACAAGGAATTGCACAGCAGCAACAGCTTCTAAGGTAACTAAAATGTGAAATTAAGGAGAGTCCCTTTACACCCTTCCTCACAGAAAATAACACTGGTCCACTGAAGAAATAAATTATACAGCAGTGGATCAGGTAAGAGAAACAGTCAATGAACTTCGTTCAACAATACAAAAAAGTTCCCCATTTCCCAAAAATGGAAGTTACTAGTCAGGAAGACCAAACAGGTAATTTAAGTCTTCCACAGGAAATCTTCACACCTTAGAGCTGCCCCAAACTTGAGGTTATTACCTTGAGGTTACTCTTTAGTGCAGTCACATTTTCTCTTTAGGCACATTCTGCTTTCCATTGACATGCACAGAAAACATTAAAGAGCCCGGCCAAGAAAAAGGTTTGAAGAAAAAGAGAAATAGACACAATATCGACCATTACAGGATGCACGGAATGAAAGATTTCTCCTTTGAAAAAAACCTTTGCAGGGGCTTTCTAGTTGTTCCTTGATACAATGAAAGTTCTGTAACGGCTGAAGTTTTGGAAAAAGAAAAAAGAGAGAGAAGCCTTTAGAAAAATCCTTCCTTAGGAGGCTGCAATGAATTTGCATGCATCATGCAGCCACAAAATGAAGTCGAAAGCTTTGAAGAAGTATTCCACACAGAAACTGCATTCTCTCTTTTTCTGAAGGCAACAGAACTTCTGTAGCACACTCTTTGTGCCACGACAGCTATTTTTTGCCACTTACTTTGTTTGCAGTAGCTACCTCAAGTTCTCCCCAGGCCACCATCTGGTAAGGATTTACAACGGATTACAAGCAAAGATTTAACTTGCTGCACTGTACGTTCATGTGGTTTAGCACACTGCACAGGCTGAGCAACTTCTTGATAGGTTGGGTTGTGTAGACAAACTGGACTTGTAACTTTGATCAAAGTAGTAAGTATTTAGACTGTATGAGCAACATCTTTCCTCTTCCTTTATCTCCTCAGGAGTTGCTGTAAACTGAGGAAAGCACAGAAAATCCTCTCTTGCATAACTTGGATTATTGAAATATGAACACAGATAATTAATTGGGAATGACATGCTGGAGCTCTGCTGACCAGATTACCTCAATGACTGGCATTCTGGCAGCTTCCCTGAGACTCCTCAGAATTCCCTCTCTCTGCTTCCCCATTTTCGCAAGGGCCACAACTTTCCATGTATGTTTGATAACTGGGGCATACGTATTGGTTCTAAGTACTACAGAGACCACTGGTTCACTCAAAAATTAAAGCAAAAGTAAAGGTTGCTACTCTGAAGAGAGCTAATTAGGCCTGATGCTTGGATTTATTCGGTACAGGTACAGCCAGGCATCTTTCAGCTGAGTTAAACAGCCAAAGCAATGCTTAATAGTAGTAACAATATTCACATTCACAACTGTAATCACATTGTAAAATTCACCAAAATAAAATAATATTTTCAGTCAAAAGAAAGATCCTGACTATGTTATGATGCAATATAACTCCTAATTTATTCACACAAATGTTTTTAGGTAAGAAACCTACGTGCTGACTTAAAAATGGTGTCAGAGTAGGTTTGTGGGGCTTTTTTATAACTGGCAGGCTTACATTAAAATGTATATACTGACAGATTAGTCAACTTAAACTACACTGGCTGACAGTTGTGGCACCTGGTCTCTCTTCTAACATGTAGCTAACTCACGTTTGGAAAAAGGAAAAAGTATACTCAAAAACTTTAATACATATATGGAAAAATTTAATATTGTTAAAAGGATTACAAAATGCACTGAAATTAATACTTACACATTTATTTTGCTCCAGCAATTTCTGAATATTGCGTATTCACTTGGAAAAGGCACCACTTTGGTTAAGATATCAGTGTTACACAGACCATCTTAGGAGGCAAAAACAACAGTGAGAAAAATGAGAGGAAAAAGTACTGACCGTCATCATTTTCAATATAATGAAATACTGACTAGGAGGACTGCGGGAAGATTTGTTGCAAAGATCTATCAAGCTGTCCTTACCTCAGCTGACATCATTCAAGAAAAAGCCATCACTGAACAAGATGTAGGAATTTGTTTTTCTGTGAACAACCACCTAAGCAAATTATCATACAAATATAAGAGGGCTAGGCTGTGCTATCTTATTATGATAGTCTGTAACAAAGAAAAGAGAGGCTCAAATGACTGCTTTTCCAATAACAGGCAGTCTCTCTAGGGTATTTCACATAATAAACTCAAAATACTTCATAACAGCCAAGATGATGAAAAAACAGAGAAGTCCCTTAGAAGGTTGTGAAAACATAATTCCAATAAGTTCAGTGAAATCCCCCCTTCTCTCTCTCCCCATCAGTTCCAGAGCTACAAGTTAGAAATGAGAATAAGGTTCAGCACTATGTGGATAGATAAGCCTGTAAAAATTAAATGAAGGGGCAGGATGGAGAGCAAAGTAGTAGCCATTGATATGCTGGGAAAACCATGGTGCTTCAGCAGAGTTGCTTGAAAAACCCATAAGATGCCTGCAGTTGCTGGTAATTTTCGAAGAGGTTCACCCAAGGTGCACATTACCAGACAATGTGGCTGATCCAAAACCTGTTCTGTCCCACCTCTCACTATAGAAGATGCTGCAGGCACGCTCTGCAAGTCTCCAACAAGCTATCATGCTTTTCATGGTACTAAAAGTAAAATAGCGCTAATTATCTAAATAGATGCATTTCTAGAATATGGTACCCTTTGCTTTTTTTTCTCTAAAAATACGCAAACCTCACCAATGAAGACTCTTTACCTCAAATGACAAACAAACAAGAAGGCCATGTTCACTCACAATACCATACTGTACTCACACCCTTCCCTCCCTTGCAGTCAGCATTCCTGGATTTAGTTGCATGCAGAACTTACCCCCTGTGCCCCGAAGCAGGGAGTGCTGCTGATCAACCCTCTGGCTATACCGTGTGTCTCCCACTAACACCCACAGAAAACAGAACATAGCCAGGACAGTTTTAAGGACTGTCCATACTGTAACTATCAGCAGGTTTCCCGAGTTCCTCAGTACTCCACATCGAATATGCCCAACCCACTTGCCAGAGATGTTCCCACAGACAGAAATCAAGTAGCCATCTCATCTGGAAGGGAGAGAAGGCAATTTAGATTTGGCAAATATGAGCGGTCTTAATACCACACAACTGTAAGCCTATTTAATTTATGATTATTATTAAACTCCAAGAGGCATGGCTGTTTGAGGCACCCTGCAGGAATTACCAGAGCCATCTGTGCTAATGCCACTTTGGAGTACCCTTCCCGTGGAAAGTAATCCAATGCCCTCAAACTCTACCTGAGGTTTGTTTTTGTTAGTCTCTCCCTTCTGTCCTAACAGTGTTGAAATTGTAAAGTTGAACTGATGTTTTCCAATTGCTGTCAAAGCATGTTTTTTCTCTTAGGCACAGCTGGCAAGCAGTATTATACCAGATTAGGGCAAGCACTGAGGATACTGTAGAGAAAGGATTCCAGATGGGCATAAAGAGTAAGAATTTCAGATGATCAGCTATGCTACACAGATTAAAAAATTACTTCTGTGTTTTCCATATAATACTTGTCTGCAAAAGAGATTCTTTGTCTACATAATCCAAAAGAAGTGGGCAGGAAGACATCAGAGAAGCCTTAACACTTGCAACTGTAGTTTTCTGTGGTAGCCACTAGTAGATAATCCGTGTAAGCCTCCCCTCCCTAAAACCTGTTTCCTCCCTGCCAACAGAAAGTCGTTTTGACAAGCAATCTGTTAGTCTGCAGTTTTGAATAAATCAGGGGAAAAAGAATTACTTTTCTGATGCCTAAGAAAATTAAAAACTCAGCCTTAAATCTGCTTCAGAAACGTTCTCAGACTGTTCCTCGTTTACATGAGCATGTCACCAAGCAGAGCAGCTCTTAACTTCCCAACATGAAATGAGCAGTGATTTTTTTTAAACACTATTTCCTTAAATGTATATGAGTGGGCAGAGAAAAGAAGATGGTAAATTATCTCATCTCTTCCTGCTGCTCCATCTTCCCCAGTATTTCCAACATTACACACAAATTTCTTTCAATGTATGAACCATATTACCAAATAAAGGAGCACTGTTATCCCAGGTCCCCAGCACCACTGTGTGTAACACCTGCCACTGCATTTTGCAGTGCACCTGTCACACCTGCATTTTTGATATACACACATCAGCCACTTTTCTAAATTCACACTACAGCTCTACTCACAGCTATGGAAAAACACCAGAGGGATGTGGCAAAAGTACTGACTGTCACTTGACAACAGAAATTAGCCAATCTAACAGCTAACTTACTAATGGGAAGATATTGCTCTTCCCCTCTTCTCAGTTCCTGCACCAGTTCCACCTGTGCTCCCAACCCAGCTCCAAGATGTAAGCTTCAAAAAAGCTAACTCACACGCACAGGGGGATAGCTATAAAACACTAGCTCAAAAAAGCAGTATACCACACCCAAACAAAAACTGAAACTTCACACAACTGGAAAAAAGGATATCCTAATTTATGTTTTTATGAAAAGTCAAAATGGCTACAAGTACCTGTGCAAAATTTTATGGTAGTGGACTGCTGCACCTGCAGAGTCAGAGCCAAAGCACTGCCCTTAAACGTCCTGCACACATACCCAACCTTCCTGAGAAAATCTTAAGTTTAAAAATAAGAGGGCACTACCAACTGTACACAACTGTAAGCTTAGCTCCAACATCCAGACACATGCATTTGTTTTTGTAGGGGAGCTGTAGAAGACTTATCACTAAAAGGAAGCAAAACTAAAGTAAAAAATGGGCACTGAAGATTTAGTTCAAAAGGCAGAGAATCTAGTTTGACACACTAACACACACAAAAAATAATTCAGTCTTACTGAGTTTAAATGAGGGGGTGATAAAGTGTTTTGATTACTTGCTTTAGAACTTCACACTCAGCCTAGCCAATAAATTTTAAAAGTCAGTATCCTAGGAGCCCATCAAACCTACCCAAAACAACAGGGTGCATGTGTATTTTCTATTACAGCTATACTAGCTACAGATACAGTTTATTTTCACATCAAGTTACGAGTTACAAGTTTCTTCTTTAAAATATCTGGAAATAATTTAATTGCTGAATACACTCATGTGCTTTATTACTGAGATAACACAAGACTAACTTGCTAAACTTTGCAATCTGCAGCTGCTTTAAAGGCTGACTAGATGAGGAGAAAGAAAGACCCAAAGGGGTCAGACACAGGACTTGATATTAAAATACTCAAGTTCTACGCCTCAGTCTGATTAAACTGTTCAGCAAGCAAGATTCCACAGTCACAAAGAATTGAAAGATGTAGTCCAGGTCTAATAATCAGCTTGTTCGTGCTCCCCATAGCAAATAGTACATTTAACTTTTCATACTATCTTTTGCCCAGAAAGCATCTGCATTCATCAGCTGATTTTTATGTAAAAGTTGTACTCCCACTTTAGCAGAAACACTTATCTAGAATAAGAGTCAGAAGCTGGAGAAAAGCAGTTGTAACTTAACTGGTAAAGTTGTTCTGCAGTATGTTCAGCTACAGTAAGGTAAGGTAAACAGGCTTGTAAATTTCTGTCTTATTTCACCTAAAAATAGGAGCAGAAGCTTTATTCTCAGCTTCTTTCCTTTGTGAACTCTTCATATTTCTCTTACAAGACACAAGCTTAGAAGCTGAGGATTTGTTGGGCACATCCTGCTGTCAACTGGAATCTCAGATTAACATCCTCTTACTGCAACTAACAACTGCTTCCATGGGAACAAAGACAAAACTATGATAATTCATAGCAGCCACAGCATCATACTGACCATGTCCTGTCCGTACCAAGTTCACATCTGAAGGTTTCCAACCCAACAGATGACAAGCACTATCTCACAACCACAGTGACAACTTTATCAATATAAAGTTTATGACAATTTCTACAGTTTATGACAATTTCTACATAAGAAAAACTGATTATACATTTTGTTAGATGTCCTCTTTCTTAGCTAAGTGATAGAAACAACTTGTATTATCATCATCATCTCTTTATTTTAAGTGGTGTTATTAAAAAGAAAGAAAATGATGCCTCTGTCTTAAACAGTCCTCAACAAAAGGAGTAGCAGCACAATCATTACCATTGAGGAACAAAGGCACACTGAGATTAAAGTGACCTACTGAGCCTCAGGCAGCAAACCAGTGACCAAAGAGTCTTTTCCACTCCAGTGTATCATTAACTCGAAGTGGAGGCTGCTTCCCTGAAGAAGTTTGCACTTAAGTAAACTCACTCCCATTTCCAGCAGTACATCATCTGGTAATGAGCACAAAAATATTTGACTGGTGGCGTTGAAAGCAGAATCTGTTTAGACTCACTGAAGCACTGCAATCAGATATCCTAACTCACTTCTTCTGAGCTAGTTTCTTGCCATATCCAAGAAGCACAGTGCTGGTCTTAAGGATTCAGCAATTTACAAAAACTTAAGGCATTACAGCTCCTTGCCCTGGTTCTGTTGCAGTACTTTACATGAGAATTGTATTTAATCTAATTAATAACTTACTTATTAAATCTAAACTTAGATTAAAGTTGTATTTCCACAAACTTGATGGCATGAACAAATTTAGAAGGGAATAAATAATTACTTATCTAGATGTAACTAAAAGAAAACCATCTTACAAAATATTTCTTGACTGATTTTTTTCTTTAAATGAAGTGATCCCTTTCAACTGTTGAGGCTTAGCAGCATGCAAAGAAAAGTAACATTTCCCAAAGACTCTCATGTATTTCATATCTTGTTTTATTGTAGCAGTATAAAGCTCATACTGGCTTTCTTCCTAAAAGGCATACTTTAGACTGAAGGAGTATGAATGTTATCCTGCAACCTATTCAGCCCCAGAGCACTATTGCAGGATGACTTGCAAAGGCAGGAACATCTACATGCAATTAGAGAATCCTATCACTTCTTTTCCTCCCAGCTAAGAGTACTAATAGATTGGAAAACTGAACATTGAGTACTTCCAAGTATTAGGAAAAAATACAAGCCTACTAAGATCAAAGGTCAAAATGACTGCTGCCAAGGCTGGCACACAAATGACACTTTTCAATGTTGTGGTTATATGCAGTACCCTGGCATCAACCTGGAGCTAACTCTTCTGGAGCACCAGTCCTATCAGAACGGGAAGTTTGAAATAGAAACATCAAAAGGCTTGCTTTCTGTGCCCATTTGTCATTATGTTTATTTTCATCTCTGAATCAGAATTAACTCTATTTCAAGCTGGAATTTAAAAAAACAAACCAAACAAAACAACCATTTAAAAGATGTAACTACACCATTAATACACTGAATGTGAAAATAGAACAGCATATGGCAAAAGAGATTATGGGGATTAGCCAATTACATGGTATGACTCAAACCGACATGATCCGTCAAATCTCTATTTTGCAGTAAAGTATGTGGGGCCATGGGACCACAACTTCACCTAACGCAAATAACAAAGCCAAAGTTCTGAAAATAACTGATTTGGCAAAAAGTATCTTCAAGGAAGTAAGGAGAAGTATGAGATGTTCAAAGCTTACAAGCTAAGAACAAATTATTTACTTCTGGATGTCTTCTTTAATGCTGGAGTTCACAATACCCACTTGATGTAGAACTTATTAAGAGCAGTCCCACAGGACAATAACCTTGATCATAAAGTCTATACTCATTAATTAATCACATGCTTAGGACACAGGACATTAATTATGACATACAAGATTAAATACCAAATTCTTGGTAATATAAAAACACAATAAACGTCTCAGTGAAATCAAGTTTCCACAATCGCAAGAGAACACAATATTCAAGCAGAGCTTTAGGCAGAGTGGAGGCCTGCTTCTAGGAGCGGAATGCAGATGGCAATCCTCACCATCAGGTCTCACAGAGACGCAAATACTTCACCCGCATATTTAACAGAAGGGAAGAGGTAAAAGGAGTAGAGGTATCTGGAAACAGGGCCGCCCAAAGGTGAGATTACTGTCACCTTCATGCAGCTGCCCTCATTACACCTTGTGCAAAACCTGCTCAAAAGACAGATCCTGCAGGAAAACAGGCCAGGATATTATTCTGCTGGTTAACTCCTGGGACTCTCAGCACTTGTCTAAATAGAATTCATTCATTCAAGTTCAGCTGAGCTCATTCTTCTACAGTTATGTCAGAGATGCATGAAGAAATGTCAAAAATCCAAGCAAACAGCAGTTCACAGATATACATGTATGTAACCAATTACACTAAAGAATTTAAGGGTTTATATTACTTAAAGTTTAAATGCATAAATTGAAGGCTGTATTACAAAATAATATAAACACCTTTTATACAGAGTTGCATCAAAACCACCAAAAGGAATCAGTTACAAACCAAAGATCTTCTTACATTTAATTAAAGGTTCGCCTTGATATAAGTTTAAATGCCAATATTATACAAACACATTAGCACTTTTAAGAGCTAAATAAAACAAAAAGCATGTTGAAAAGTTGACAAAACTACCACATCCACAAAAACACAATTTCCAAAAGCACCTTTTAATCAATGCAACCTCAGTAAGGTTGCACACACTTCTCCAACATCTTAAGTTTTCCTTTAGAGGGGATAGCTTAGGAGGAAACATGGAAAAAAAAAGTTTCATTAAAACAAGTGCACTTTCAAGTCTTAACCTGACAGCTTTCAAAGGAACAAGAAGCTACACATGGCTACATAATGGAACTGCCCTTACATAAAACTTGACCATGGATGCGCATATATGGAAACAAATGAAATTTATTTCAAATTTGCTGTGCTAAACCTTATAATATTATAACCACCTGTTTATCACAATATGCAAAATTCAGAGAGCGGTCTCGTACGGATTCAATGTTAAATACAAAGCAGCTTATCCTCCACTTCTATCTCATGCTGTTTCAGTTAAGAAGACAAGCCTCAAATGCATCAGTGACAGCTTTGAGATATGTAATCAAAGTTCCTTGAAATTCCACCAACATTTTATTTTCATTGACAACCTCCTCCCCATTACGCTTAGCAAAAAAATATTCTTTTATACAGAACTGTACACATTTCCAAGCTGGAACACATGCTGCTTACAAAGTCCTTCATATAATTTACTTCCTGATTGTGGCCTTGGTATCTACAATAAGGTGAACACATCAATAACATATCTGTATTTTAAACAAAAGTAGTTTGTCTGCTTACCTTGAGGAAAAGAATTTGGCTGCACTAAGTACAGGAACGCATGTACTATTTTAAACAAAATTCCTATCGCCCCAGGTTCATGGTATGCACCTGTATCATACGTCTTGGCTGGTACAAATCCAAAATCCAAAGTTCCAGGAGGTGGTTTGTATATAGGCTGTACCTCTGAAATAGTACTTCCACAAAACAGCAGCAGCAGCAAACAGAGTTCCACAGCCATAGCGAGCAGTATTCATAAAACTGGAGGTAGAGAGATTCGTCCAACCAAGTCTAGAAATCTTCAAAACATTCACTTGAGGGGGTAGCTTTCTAGCCAGGAGAATGCTGGTGCACTCTCACGCCTTCAATTCTTAAATGTATTCTTACTTCAGAGTGGTACAGCAGCCTCTTGTGGAAATGACTCAGCGCACCATCTCTGGCAAAAAAAAGAAACAGCTCATTAAGGTGTGTGCAAGCAAATAGGAAAGTGCAAGACAACCTGCAATCTTCTGTGGAAATTGAACATAGCAGCGGCAGCAAAAGTGAGCCAGATAGGACAGGAAAGAAAAAAACTGTTGAGGTTTGCGAAGAATATGTTATACTACATACACTGTACTTGAAAGAGGTGGAAAAAACAATTATGCACAGTTCCAGGTCAGCGAGTTTTCAAAAACAAAGCAGAACGTTGGTACAGCTCCAAGGGAAACAAAACTAAAGAAGCAGTGTAGGAACTGCGCTTCTGACTAAGTACAATATGTCATGTCACAACAATTACACAATGCATTTAATTACCACCTGATAGTTCTGTACTTGATGACAGTCATACTCTGTATTTCTTTAATCTACACCTTTTAGCAAAAGTTTCAATCCTAGATACTCTTAACTGTCTTCCAAGACCGAGGAAAAAAATTATGCATCACTGAAAAGTTACCAAAACAAACAAATAAACCCCCCAAACCAACAAAACATCACCCTCTTGACAGACGACAGTGGGTGTCAGCAATTACTTTCTATGAATTCAAGCTATCTCAAGGCTCTCCTTAGGAATCGGAGAAGTCAACAATTTTTATTTACAGCTTGCTAAAGCTGAGTGTCATTAAGATGACTTTGGATGGTTATACATGTTTAAGAACATTCTGAATCTACAAAATCACAGCCTAATCTACCACAACTTATGAAACGGAAACAGAAACACCCCTGGGTTTCCAACAAATCAAGTGACCACATCTTGATCTACAAGAAGCCAGGTAAGACTCCTTCACTTCAGCATGCAACAGCAGCCTCTGAGGAAGCAGACTGAAACCAACCAAATAAAAAGCAACAGAAAAACTGCTGTCCTTCTCTGATTTTGGAAGCTGCCACACACTTGATGAGCATGCCAGTGAGCACCACACTGACTTTCCCACCTTTTAGGCCAGCTCCTCTTTGGTGATTCCCCAGAGTGCCACTGACCAAGTCATGTGGGAACACACTGCTCATGACAAGACCTCACTTCCAGCTGGGGAGCATCCAGCACCAACTGCCTTCCCAAGCACAGCTGGGCCTCTGTTGCCTTTTTCAGCAGCACTACTCAAGAGAAATGCTTTCCATCTCCACCTTGGTGTTCAGACCATTCACCAGCAAGAATGACAGCAAAATAACACAAACACCTCACAGCTTCAGTCAGCCCAGTGCTACACCAATACCTTCACTTCCAAGGTACTTCCAGGTCAAAGAGATGCTGAAGACAGAAGACTTAAAACCTGTAGTAAAGTGAGACTTAAATCTCTCCCATGCTTTACAGTCTCTGGTAAAACACCTCCTACCTTTCTGAAAACCAGTACTTTGCAAGAAGTCAAAATCGCATTGCAAGCTTGTTTAGTAGTCTGTGCTGCACTCAAAGGGTAGATCAAGAAAAATATGGAACAGAGGAATACAAGATCAGATCAAAGACCTAGAGACAGTTTTGTTTCTCCACTGTTCAAATATGTTAAGAGGGAACAATCAAACCTGTCTTTCCTCCTCATGGCTTGTGAAAACCAAGAAGAATGAACAGTAATAATGCTGCGATTAGCAAAATTATCCAACCCTTACTCAAAAAGGCGATGTTAGCAACCACTCCGAAATATGCTCAACACAAGCACACAGTGATTTAGAACACGTAATACCATGAGTATTTCCCTATCTGGAAAAGAATGTTCTGTTAAAGATTAATGAAAGGAAAAAAAAAAGTTCAGATCCAAAATATTCATTTTCCTCCTTTAATTTTTTACTGAGACTAGTTTTCTTCAGCCTAAAACATACTTTTAAATTAAATTTAATCATATGCACGTCTTGCTCTGAGGCTGAACACAGAAATGTTCGGAGAGTGAAAACTGCTTAGGCTGCATTTTATTATCAAATCTCCAGAAACTCTACAGGACAAAATATCACAAGACTACAACTAGGTGAAAATAAAATCATTTTGCCTTTATGATACAACAGTGAAAACTGTGCGAGTTTGATACACTAATGTTCTGCTGCCAAAATGATTTTTGCTTTTATATATATTCTTCATATATATGCATAGCTCTGTGGACTTCCATTGTATAGTTATATAGTTTCCTAGCTAACCTCAGTACTTTTCCTATTAGACAAATTCCTGAAGGCCTGTTCTAATCTTGCTTCTTCTGGGAACCAAGGCCGAGCCACCTTCCCAAGACATTTTCTCATGTTTTAGACATAAACAAGGTAGAGCTAGTAGCAAGGAGGGAGGGCTTCAGAGGGGGTTACACCAAGAGGGGGAATTACTTCATTAACTGTTCTTCTAACTGAGGATTCTTGTCAATCATGCTAATTTGCTAGACTTATAAAAGTGTAAAAGCCCTATATTAGGCGTGCATTTTTGACACATTTTCAGCATGCATGTCAGTATGTTGTGTACCTGGAGGGACCTTCATTAAACAGTAACCACTTTTTATCACCTTAACCTTGTTTGGCTCTTGATTTTAGGGGCTCAAAGGCAACAGCTCAATTTGGTTTCCTTAAAAAGAGATTTGAACAATTTTTCTAAGTCAGGTTTAGTTTTCTGGACATTTCTAAAGCACAGTTGCACCATTTCAGTGAGTCAGGAGAAAAAGCTCACTCATGGTAATTGAGCCTTGATTCCAAAAGTTAAGGAAACGGATGCAAAAGCATCTATTTCAGGGCAATGTCAGGTGTGGTTGTGAAAGAAGAAATTGAGAAAAAGATTACTTCTCTAACTGGTGTCTTAAGACACAGCTCTCTGTAGCGTGCTCTGTTATAATAGAGAGACGGCAGAAAAAGATAAAGTACATGCAACTCTTTTTGGTAAGATTTTAGATTAAAGACAATTTAAAGTCTACCTAATTGCACAAACAGGAAAATAAAACAATGATAAAATGTTCTCCCAATATAGGAAAACAATCACTACACCTTCTAGAAGTAAGTATTAACCAAGACAAAGCGGGCAGTTTTAAGACAAAGACACTACTGAAATTGCAAGGACACTCCATGTACTGCAAAAAATAACATTATTCTGCTAAGTGGAGAAACATAAGTCTCCAACTTGACATAGTTTTCAGTCAAGCTTTTATAACATTCAGGTGAGTTTCCTGCAAATCAAAGACTCTGCAGAATTATAACCATACACTCTTCCTCTCCCTTTGCTGGCTAATATATCATAGTAAACATGGTACATACAATCCTACTGGGCAATTCCTCCAGATCTGTTCTTCTCTATACTACATAAAACACCAATATTTTCAAGCTTACTTTAATAATAATAATCAGGAACTTGCAGAAACACTATTAAACCTATAACTTAAGATGCCTCTGAGCGTCTAATACGTATTCAACCTACCTAAAAATAACTCAGATGTAAAAAGCTCCCAGCACTTCTCCTTTTTTTGATATCTAAAAGAAACTTAGCTGGGAGCGTATTAGTAGTTAAATATGCTAGACAAACGGCATTAAAGAGGAAAAATCTATCCATGAAATCTGTAATTCTGAGAACTGCAAGAATGACATACACAGGAGTGATACAAATAAAGAGAACCGAATAGCAGTTTATGCTAATCTTCACTGCAGCATGTGGCCATGTCATTTCCTCAGACACGGTGTGGCATCACTGCAGTCAAGGAGTTACAGGAACTGCAAGTACAACTCTCCCCAAGTTCAAGTAAATAGTGAACGAAAAGAAGCTGTGTGAAACTTTGAAATGCTTACAGTAATTATCAAATAAGCTACCAATTTCATTACTACACACCCTGTGAAATACTTAACAAGTTAAAATGAATTAAAGATTTTCATTATTATATGTGCGTGGTTTGCAAACGTCCATTTTTAAAAGACTCAAGCTTTGCATTTTATTCTGTGGTGACACTAATATTCCATACATACAAGTTGCTAAGCATAACTCCTGGGATTTTAAACACTACCTGTGGAGAACACCATCACCCAAATACGCAGCAGCATTATTATCTCAGATATATCCTATCCTATCTGTTATTAAAAATATTTTCCAAAACCAACCTCTGCTTTAAGTTTAACAAGGGAAGAGGAGACAAGAGCTAGATGCTTTAGTTCAGCAGCTACCATGATATATCAACTCTGAATAACAGAGCCCAGAGGCAGCATGATGTCCAGCTCTTTGTTCCAATGGGACTGGCCTCCTGTTGAACACTGCAATCCATGCAAATACAACACTGCAGCACAGCGATGCAACGATGATTAACCCTGTGAACTGAAATTCAATCAACCAGGGGCTAGACTGCTAAAGCTCAATGACAGAGCCTGCTGGCAGTGAACCAGGATGGGCTGGGATGCTGGTAGATGCACTTGTCCATAGGAAGCCCACACAAAGATTCTGAGTACATTTGTTACATTATTTCAATTACACATTTGAAAATCCAAGTCCATAATCCCCTTGCACCAGTGCCAGCAATCACCAGAAGTGAAATTAAAATAGCCACAAAACACATAGTTACAGGCAGACTGAAACTCCTAAGTATGCGTAAAAAAAACCAAACCCACACCATCTTCCCATTCCAGAGACCCCATACAGCTAGCCTAAGCCTACCAACAATTTACAACCTGTTGCCACAGGAGGATTAAGAAGCAAATAAACCTAATAAGCACTAGGGACTGCAGAACATAGCTTGGCAGCACTGAGAAAAACTAAACAAATAGCATCTTCCACACAAGGTAGCCTTGGTACCCTGACTTGCCTGCTGTATGTTCAAAATCAGTAAGTGCTCAGGAAAAACTCGATATTCAGAGCAGCTTTGAGCAGCTTCTTAGTAATTTCAAAATTAATAAACTAACAAAGCAACATTAAAAAATCCTTCCGTTTTACAAATCACAGCCATTTGAAAGCAGAAACACACCTGTAAAAATCCCAGGTGAGATACCTTCCCCCAAGCATAAATCCCCTGATTTTCAGCAGACTGCCTAAATATTTAAAGTACATTGTCACTAACCAAACAAGAAAATTATTTAACTTGATTTTAAGCGATGCATTTACCCCAGTATCATAGAGCATTCCTTGTTAAATTACTTTTCAGCATCACACAGAACATTTTAAAACACACTAAGTCCAGCCCATAAAGAGGCAGCTTTTGGCAAATGTGTACAGATAAGCGCTGTGTACATGCACCAACACCGCGGTACTGCAACACGACGCACATGTTTCCCACTACCAGCTGAGATCAAACCTTTCCTTCACCTTCTTTCCAATTACTTGAACTGTAGAGACCTCTTCCTCTAACACACTGCCTAGTCCTTATCTGCAAACTGCACAGGAGCGCGGCTACCGCAGCTCTGCCTCTGCTGGAATACCGACCGATGTGGTAGTTTCTTCAGCGGCTCCTCTGCATGTGTACGCAGAAGACACAGCCCATGTTTACGACCACAACTGCCCCTTCTCTCCAGCTCTCGGATGAGATCCCCGGCTCACTACAGAGCTCACCTCTGTTGAGGAAAACGTTTGGCCAGCCGGGGTGGGCTGGTGCGGTCTGCCCAGGTGCACAGCAAGCAGCCACCGGCAGCACCGCCTCAGGAAACTCCTCCGAGGCGTGCGGCATCCACCGCAGCGCTGCCGTGCCGAGCGGGGAGCCGGCAGGAGCGCACGGGCCCTCGCCCCGCTCATACCCACCGCAGAGCCCAGGCTGGGGTTCGTCTCCCTCCCCCCACCCGCCCCTGACAAGCAG
>VZRR01013232.1:1338559-1421193 GCA_013398015.1 Oreocharis arfaki | reverse complement strand
GCCCCATTCCCCCGGGCACCCGCCTCCCCCGACAGCCACCCGCCCCCCCTCACCCGGCTTCCTACGGAGCTCCCCCGCCCGCCGACCCTCTCCTCCCGCGAGGAAAGGGGCCGCGCTCCCCCGACCAGGACCTTCTCCCGCCCGCAACGGGAGAAGGCGGAGGAGCCCCATCCCTGCCTACTGCCCCCCACGGCCCCGGCGGAGCTGCCCCGGGACCCCTCCTCACGTAACCCCCCCGCCCGCAGCACTCACCGGTCGAGCGGGGACAGGGAGCCGGAGGCGGCGGGGCACGGCCAGCACAGCACTGCACAACCCGCTCCGCTCCGCCTCAGAGCGCCGCGGCTGCCGTGGTGGCGGTGCCGCCCGCGCATGGATTATGGAGGGCGGGATCTGCCCCGGGCCGGGGCTGCAGGACCACCCCGACAGGCCGGGATGGAGGGGGGAGGAAGAGGAGGAGCGTGAGGGGTTTAACCCCGGCGGGATGTGCTGGGCGAGCGGGGGTGGAGATAGGGAGATGCTCCGTGTCGCGGCGGCTGGTGCGACGCGGCCGAGCGGGTCGGGCTGAATCCGCATCCCTGCGAGTGCGCAGCGATCGGCGACCTGTTGCATCCCGGGCTAGCTCCTGCCCTGTTCCCGGCCGGGAAGGGGCTCCGCCACGCCGGGACCCGTGGCCGTGCTCCGCCGAGGCACATCCCGATTCGCAGTCCCAGACGTGGCCGTGCCAGCTCCCCTTGGTGATTTCCTGTGGGGGTTAGTTCGAGGTCAGGAGAGTTTGCTTTCCCCATCAGGATGACTTACCCCATTAGCTTTTGAAAAAAAAATCTTGTTTTACTCCTCTCTAGGGGTGTCCTTATTTCCTGATGGGTTTAGCATTGCCTTTAGGGCTGTTATCTATATTCCTAACTCTTTTCTGTTCCCGAAGGCCAGTGATTTATTAGTAAAATGAGAAGGGTTTTTCTTACGGTTTGCAATACAGTAACATACACTTTCAAAGGCTGCTGTGCTTTCCCTCTGCCTTGTGCAGATTTTTTTTTTTGTGCTTTTGATTTTTATTTGCAAGTTTGGTGTATTAATGTGGTTCCTCTATTGCAATATTAAAATATGAACATGATTCTTTCCGCTTTTACTACACCCTCTGATACTCAGCATCACAAATGCATTGCAAGACAAAGTAAGAATTTTTGCTGAACATCCAAGGTTATGCTGGTTCCTTGGAAATCTGTAAAAAAACTGATGGAGAAGGCAGTTGGTCCTCTTTTTACAGGCAGAAACAAATCACGACTAGAGCTATGGCAGCATTCTGCACTGCTAATTTAAGCCTGGCCAAACATCGAACAGTTTTCCCACAGGTGGTATTTGGTGTTGCTGAAGTCTACCCATATTTCAGCTCAGGGCATTTGCCAGCAATGTACAGCAAAGAGCAAGCTGCCACTCTGGCTGCACATAGAATGGTTATCCTACCAGAACTAATCTTGGCTTGTTCAGCAGAAGCGTAACCCAAAATGGAGTGGTACAGAGCTCAGAGAAAGGCTCTTGTCCAAGTTCTTGTTATAGTTGTCATAGGCACCCTAAGCCATGTGTCATAGAGGAACAACACAGTAGCCTTGGAGAAAACAGAACACCTTGACAGATGGACAAATATATTAAATTAGTCAGATAGTCTGAAAAAGAGAATTACAGTTCCTGTCTTAAGCTTTGGATGAAACTTGTTCTAAATACATGAGAATGTTCTTCCAGATAATGGGTTGTGAGTGCCCAGCACTGTTAATGAGACAATATGGTGACTTTGAATCCCTTGCTTCCATTCAGGGTTAAACCAGAAAGGCCAAGTCCTACTGACCTCAATGACTCTCTGACTGATATTAAAATGCAGAGTGAAGTCATATGGCTACAGCAGTAGATATCTGCAAGGATGGAGTAGTCTGTAGGAACTTGAAGAAAGTGTGGGAATGCAGACGAGAAGAGCATGGAATGAAGCTGCAGAACATCTTTACTTGCTGGAGCCAAAGACATTTTGATTTTCTCTTGGGTTACTAATTTATACATGTTACAGGTTTTCTACCATTTATGGTAGGCTACCACAGTCCTTTATGGGAAATGTCTATAATTTGCATAAACAAGGACATGAAACTAGAGTTACAGGAAAAAGATACTAGCTTTCAGAGAAAAAATTGAACCTGAATCAAGACCAACACTGCTAATGGAGGCATTTCTTCAGCAGACTAAGCCAACACCTATTTTATGATTAGTATTATCCATGGATGACAGGTCTCCTGTTTATTTTCATGGATGTTGCTATCAATATAAGAAAGCTTTCCAGTCATATCTGAGTTTCTCTGTACTGTTGGATCCAGCCTGAAATAAAAGACTTGCCTAAGGTGTCTGGAAGTGACTGAATTAAGATAATTTATATTGCATTAGGTACTGAAAATGTATTGTTTGAGTAGCACCTTGTTAAGATGTCAGAGCTTGTTGCTGAGAGATGGTAAACGGAAGCATGACCTCTTCAGCTGCCTCCGGATACATTGCTGGCAACCGCAAGCATGTGTCTGACCTGAAACCGCTCTGAGCAGCTGGTGACCTTTCCTTGATGTTTCTTCTCTGCTAACTGCACGTCAGGTAGAGGCAGACAACTGTAAAGTGGGAAATACTGCACCAGTTTGCAGCCCTTTCCCTCTCTCCTTGTGTCCCTGCATCCAAATCACAGCTGTGCCTGGGCTTACTTAGCTGCACACTCCTGTGGGCACGGTGAAGGGTGTGCTCGTCTGTGGTTTGCCTGCATGTGGAACACAGTCGAATTAGAGAGGCACAATATGTAAAAACTGTGTGCAGTCTTAGCAAGCTCAGAGAGCATCAAGAAAAGTTGTCTTTGAGGGAATGCATCATCTTCTGTCTGTGGTCCTTTGTGCCTTATTAGGGCGATTGGGCTAAATTTAATCAGGATGTCTTCTAGCTCTGTTCTTTATGGCCAAAACTTTTAAATTATCTCAGCATTTGGAGCTGTGGTCAGGTTCCCAAGGAAGCTGAACCCCTTATTGCTCACATAAAGGAGGAAGCAGTCTTTCAAACCACAACACAGTAGGTGATAAGGACTCTGAAAACCTGCTATAAGCATCCAAAACAGGAACAGCTGGATGAAAAAACCTGGCCCATACTCTGTGGTGAGCATTTGAAAATCTGGCTGCATATCAATCATCTCTGTTATCTCAGAGGAAAATCCTTAGATAACAGGAAGATACATGAGATCTAGAGCTTAACTATAATGGTTGTATCATGTAATTGATTTTTAAGCAGAGCTTGTGATTAAAGGTCTATTAGATAAATAGCCTTTTTCATTAGTTGCAGTCAAGCTAGGCATAGTATTGCCTGAAGATATCTAAAATCGTAACTCCAAAATTTCCACCTCCCAAAAAGAAAAAGGACAGGGTAGAAAACCTCTTATATTGTGTTTAGTATTCCTCTGGATGTTTGTTTTGGGAGAGAAGGGTGCATGGAAGTGTGGGAGAGGAGCAGCATGCCTTCCGTGCACCAGGGCTATGGATAAAAGTAATTTACATACACCCTTTGCCAAGAACATGTCAGAGTGCCAGCATCCAGTATTCTGCCAGCATCCCGAAACTGAACTAGTCTGCGTATCCCTCTTACCATCTCTACCTGTTAGCCCAATGCCTGCCCACTTTTCTCTGCTTTCTGTAGGTTACAACCCCTGAGTCCTTCCCTGTCCTCTGCCATGGTGCACCCTGCCCAGCTTTGCCCTCTCTCCTGCCGCTCAATACCACCCTTCCCTTCTGGCCTGGCTTAGCCCTTTAGATTTTTCCAGCCCTCCCAATTAGCGAATGCTGCCCAGCAGCACTCACCAGCTACCTGCATAGCCCATGCCCTCCTTCTGCTCAGCTCCCCATCGTCACCAGCTCTCCCCTCTCCAACATCCAGAGCTGCAGCCTTCCTCATCCTTAATTCTTCTGTGAGATGCAAGGCTTAAAGGATTACAGGCTGTATGGGTTCACAACCCGAACTCCAAGCTGTGAACTCTTCGAGGCTGAAGCCAGGCTCACCCAGGCTCTTCAGGCTCTATGAGGGGTTAGAGCAAGCAGGAGGAACATGTTGCTGTATTAGACACAAAACATGTAAAATTTGAATGAATTATTGAAATCCATAAAAATGGTGGGAAACAGTATGATTGCTGTGTGCTATAGTCTGACGTGTTTGCTTAATTTCTTACTCCCAAGAAAAATAAAAAATTGAAATGGACGATGTTACTCACATTAATTCTCAAGCTTAGAAAACAATGTGACTTTTCATTGTAGACCTTTGATTCATGCCAGTTTAGGATATGATTTCAGTAAGGATTGCCTTCATTTGAATGGAAGATTTATATCACTTTAGGATGCCTTCAGAGAGTTGATGTTTTGTCAGCTACACATGTCTTGCCATTACACTCTGTTGTGCCCCTTTCTTGTGACTGTGATAGATCTGCATGTCAACTTGTCAGGGAACTTAAAAATTATATTCGTTGTTTTTCATCTGAGGAAACAAACCAGTAGTAGTTGCTATAACAGATTTCACCGATAAACAAAGATACAAAATGACAGGGATTACATGATGCATGTTCTTGGAGCTTGTAGCTTCTTTTATGAGCTCCCCCCACACACAGAGACTCACTCTGGTTTTCCATCATTTCTATGTTTTATTTCTGCTTTCAAGCACTGACTCTTGGCATCCTGATAAACTACAAAGTCAGTAATGCTTGAAATGAAAATTGGGAAGGCACATGTCTTTTTGACACTAGAACAAAATTAGTAACCCAGAAGAAAATCGAAATGTCTTTGGCTCCAGGAGGTCAAGATTTTCTGCAACTTCATTCCAAGCTCTTCTCTGCATTTCCGCATTCTTTTCAAGTTCCTAGCTTGCTTCTGATGCTGTTTGGTAACAGGCTGGGGAGCAATGGCCAACTACCACTCCAGATTTTGGTTCCAGCTCCAGCGCCGTACACTTCTCAGGTGATGAAAACGTCCTGGTCAGCATCTCCAAATTTCTTTCTGTGGGAACTGTATGTGCTGAGTTGTCTGAGAGAGAACATGGCCATATCACAAGGGCATTTCAGTTTGTTAGAAAGCAACTTATGGCTTTAAATAAACGCTTTCAGAAGAAGTCCTGAAAATCTCTTGCACATGTGTAATTTCACCTGATAGAAAAAATAGATTTTAAATAAGGATGCTCCTGTTTACCGAACTTGAACACACGATTTGGTGCCTTCCCCTTCAGAAATGAGGGTACTGCCATGGGCCACGTCTGTTCTCAATACTGGTGATTCCTTTCTTGTGACCAGTTAAGCACTGGCCACCAGTACAGGTGTTTCTTGGGATATACTGGTATCTTGTGGGGGACCTACAGGCTTCAACTGGGCTGGGTCCCACAGGTGCAGTCACAGTCACAAAGTTGATTCCTAACTAACAAAGGCTAATGAAGTCATCAGTACAGATGATGCTAGTGGTCAGCAGCTGCATGTGGGACAGCACGAGCCTAGACAGGGGCCTCACCTCAGGCTACTGTCGTGGACACCCGGAGATGAGAACTTCTAGATTCTTCTTCTCTCTCGTGGCTTACTTATTTTTCTTTTTAATGAATGCATTTGTAAATTTCTTCCGAAAGCCAGGGCCTGAGATGGACCGCTTGGGAAGAGGTGGGAGATGCTGTAATACATGGTTTACAAACTTTGAATCCAATAAAAGTATCTGTATGCCAGTAAGATCAGAACACTACAGAAATATTTAATCAGCCAAACCAAGTACACTCATGAAAGCCATCACAGAAGCAAAGTCATTGATCTGGATAGTCACTTGCCAGAAAAAAAAGGATCAGTTTTCATCTCTGTGACCCTCTGACAAGCAGAAGTCCCTTCAGCAGAGGGTGACTATCCCATGCTTTCCACAAAATGTAATCCTACCTCAGGAGCTTAGCTGTTGCAGTGACCTTCTTTTGTCTGCTTGCTCTGTAGTAAATTCTGTCTGACGTGAGTAAAGAAGATTGGTAGAAGGTTATTTTTAAAATCAGTATAAAATAATCTGTAACACAATAAAATGCAAGAAAGGAAGGCATCCATTCATTATGTTTTCAGGGAGAATGACACCACCACCTACAACATCTTGTAGGGAGCTCATAAACAACATACATCGCAGGATTAACCTGACAGGGCCCCTTTGCTCTAGTTTCTATTATTAACTTTACACCTAGTACAAGCTTCCTCAAATGAACTATATGCAGTGTAACAATTTATCTAATACATACTATACCTCAGCGTAAATTTATTAGCAGGGTAGCACAGGCCCGGGTTTTATAAGCCCTTTACAGGGATGTGCTGAGTGCCTGATCCCTAAGGTTCTTACAGGGTGAGTAGAGAGCAATTTTTATCATTGTTGCATTTTTATGGTCTAGGTGATGAACTTTTCCCTCCCTCTCCTCAGGTTCAGCTCCGCACTTAAAAATCCCCCCAACATTTCTGTCCTTTTGCATCCCAAGCTCCCAATTTCCACTGAACAGTTGGGATAGCGGACTGCTACCCACAAGCTGTTACCACACAACACAGAAGTGCAGCTTCTCCCATTTGCCACCTCACAGCTCCAGCTCCCTCCTTGGTCTTCTCAGGTTTGGTACAAAACCATTCATTATGGCTGAGCAAAAGATTGCAGGTCTGATGTTAGCATGATCTGAGCAAACTGACATTTTTTTCCCTATAATGTAATGAATTTTTTTTCAAGGAAGGTATTTCCAGAATTTTGTGAAGCTTGGGTCTTTCTTTCCCTGATGTTCTCATTAATTTATTATTTCTTGTATTTTACCTTCCTGCTGATAAGCTATAAGAGACCAAGAAATTGTGAAGTATTTCTACTGTTGAAGCATGTAAGATATAAAAAAGAAACTCTGTTCCTTTGTCTTCCTGCATGTCAGAATATCAAATGATTTTCATATTTTAAGTATTTAATATATAAACATGTATGTTAGAGGACACCTGAGGCTTGTTGCTTTAAAGCTAATCTGTAATCTTAAAATGTAGCCTGAGTTAAGAGGTAGCACACAGCTGTATTTGTGCAGGCAGCAGAGCAAGAATCAGCCTCATGCTCCAAGAGCCACAGAGAGCCTCTTGGTTCTGCCCTGCTGCAGGCTACAGCTTCCCTCCTTCTCCGCTTGAGTTCACAGTCGAGCTGATGAGTACAGCAGGGGTGCATCCACGTTGTTATGCTTGTTTGCTCTTTGCTCAAGTGTCCAGTCTCTGGTTCCATAAGTATGAGTCCACATGAGTCTCCTGACTGGTACAGTTCAAGCAATAGTGAAGTCTGGGGGTGCAGTTTGTTCACCTGAGTACGTTCTGCAGTCTGCACCCTTTGGCCTGGGAATAGAGGCCCACATAGAAAACAGAGGCATTGCACACATAATCTGAGCAAAACAAAGACTAACTTTCATCAAGTTTGCTCATCATCTGCTTTCATAAAAGGCACTGTGTCAAGTCCTGCACTCCTTGGTCTGCACCACATCCTCTGAAGAAAGGAATGGTCAGGTGCTGTTTCTTAAGCTCCTGATTTTTTTTTCTTTAAGCAAGAGAGGACGGTTCTGATTACCTTGCATGTGATTCATATGCACAGCTTACACAAATCCAGGAAGACTCCTACCAGTTTCAGTACTAAGCTAGCAGGAATGGCAGACTCCTGGGAAGACGTACCTGGTTTTCAGATGAGAGCAGACTTCGTTGTACTGGGAAATGTCTGAAAGGACATCTTGTCTCATTATTAAAGACTAGAATTTTAGCCTTGACCTCAGTAGTCTAGTTTAATTTTCCAGTTTATTTTTCGCTCTTTTGAACAGCTTCTCGATAGTGATGACCAGTGCAGTGGCTCCACAGTACCAGGCAATACCAAAGAATTATATGTGGCTCCATTCAGTGGTGATAGTAAGTCTTCAAGTCTAACCTCTACATCTTGGCTCAACACTTTTTGGTGCTATTTGACCTTTATGAGATCATTTAGTCTTTCCCTTTGACAAACTGAAGATATTATGATAGTGTAGAACCATTCTATCTTGCCAGGTAGAACTTCTGTGCTTTTTTTTTTTTTTTTTTTTTTAAATGAACTATGTATTAGAAAAAAGCATTTTAAATAATAAAAGAAGTTTTTAGAAAGAGGGTCTATGCTTAGGACAGGCAATGGTCCAAAGTGGACATGACAGATAAAAGATTGGGATTTTGGTGCCAATTCCAACTAGAAAGCAGCAGTATTCTCTTCAGCATATGAAGCCTGCAAATCCTCCAAAGCTGCTAAGGTAGAAAAGGTCTTTTGATAAATCTGGGAGACATTATTTATTATTCTAATGCTTTATCTATAAATCTGAGCCTCACTCATATTGTGGCAGTCTTTCTGCTCTTTAATTCCTTGGATGTTGAATTATAGATATATGAAGATCTGAGGTCTAATAGCTTAGAGCTTAGATTGCAAACTCTTATTGCCATTTCTCTCACTAAATGGACACTTCATTAAATTCCTCTGCATTTCATTCTGCCCAATTGATGAGGCAGTCACAGAAAGGCCTTACAAGGGAATTAAGGACATAGTTCAAGTGATAATAATTTTCACCATGTTTTGGTTAAGCTTTCTCTATTTCTGTTGCACCTTGCTCATTCTAGCATTTGCCTCTGTACAGGCTTGAATATTTGCTTTTGCAGATTTGTAGTTGTTACTCTCTGCTATTTGTAGTAAGGAAATAAATAAATTCCCAATTTGTGCTGTAGTTGTAGAAGCAATCATCCTATAAAAAGTAATCCACAATTCACTGCAGTAAAATGTATTAGTTTATATATTCTGTATGAGCTGAGAGTTGGTACAGTAAAGGCATGTAATTAAAAACTGCACATGAGATGTATTTTGAGCATTCCTTAGCAGCTGTTTCATATTATGAAACATGCACAGTGCAGTGGTTTTGTAATTGGATTTAAGTAGATTGCAGAATATCTCAATACACAGAGCAAAACCCAGCAAAATGTTATAAAAACTTGTGCATAGTAATTCCACTCAAGAGTTGCCAAAGAAAGAGCAGAGAGATCACATCAAAAATATTTCCTGCTTATGTGAATCTGTGAAAATTCCCAGAAATACTAGCAAACATTCCCTGGGATGGGAATGAATTCAGTTTGCACTGAACTCAACAAGAGGAGATACATGTGCTTTTAGCTATCAGCCAAATTTGAATTCTGGTATATATCAAATGTTAATAGTTTGTACTTAATGACACAGAATACCACATACACTCGAAAAATTCTTCCAGTTGAATTCCCAGCCTAAGTTTGTTTATATTATGGTCATTTTGATATTTATTTTCTGTAAGTATATTGTCTTTTGATTTTTACTGAGAAGCTCAATTTCTTTTTTAACATTGAGGTTCTTCTGTGATGAAGGAGGGGAGATAGTATTTTATAATTGGAAGCCTAAATCACAGAATCATGGAATACCAGGTTGGAAGGAACCTCAAGGATCATCTGGTCTAAACTTCTTGGCAGAGGCACTTATAGATTTAAAGTATATTATTTTCTCCCTTTCTTTAAGAGAGGGAAAAAAAACCATGATATTTTTGCTGCTGAAGCAGGATTTGCAGTACTACCAGGGACTGCTGTTCTATTTGTGAGCTAAGATTACTCTCAGTGAAATGGCTCAGCTCCCTGAGGTTCTCAAAATTCCTGTTATGCCTTTGCCAGATTCACAATAGTCTTGCATTTGTTACTTCACTAAAAAGAAAAAAAGAACAGAAAAGGGAAAATTATGTGTTTGGCTGAAATAAAAAGGAGTGCATGGCTGAAAAGCTTCAAAAGCATTTCCATAGAGCACTTGTATGCTGAAGACCACTGAGGATCATTTACTGCTTAACCAGGAGCTGTCCATCCCAGGGCTTGGAACAACAGACATGGGGATGGACATTGAGAATCTAAAGCCCCTCTCTATGAATCTGTCTATCTCACTCTTTCTCACCTTGAAGAAAACATGGCACTTGCTGCAGTTCACTTTACTGACTGGCAAAATTGTTAAAATAAAACTTGCTTTTTTTCACAGCTTTCTGCCAATGTATATTTCAGCAGTGCTTCAGCAGCCCTTTTTGAAGAGCACTGTATGGTACAGTACAGTGTCTTGGGAAATCAGACAGATTAATGCCATGTTTAGAAATGATTTTTCTGTTAAATGAGATCACAACTGGTTAAATTGCTGGGTAGTTAAGGAATTCTTGCTCTTCTTGTTAGATAAACAGACTTTTATTGCAAACGGTTCTTGTCTTTCTAAATCAGTTCCAGGAAACCCTATAATGTCAGTCACTATTAGCATTTGGAATAGCATTAAGAGCTTTATACAAGCTCATATTAATCTGTCTAGGTTAACCTTTGTATCCAGACTGCCTCAGTTGCTGTATTTCAAGTCTGCAGAATGTCAGTTCTTCTTGGTGGGCAGGAAGAGGTTTAGCACAGATTTAGCAGTGCTTTGATCATAGTATGAAGTCATTTTGAACTTATTTGTGACCAAAATAATTTCTCTGGAGTACTTTTATTCAGTCTTATCAACTGAATTGTTTAATCAGTTGGAGCAAACTTGTAGCCTCTCTCTTTTGCTCCAGAGGCTGCTGTGAAGACCAGATGATTATTAAGACAGAGAGTAGTGTCAAGAATGTTACATTTCATTGGGACAGTGGATCTCACAACAGGAGAAATACCACGTGTGTAGAGAAACAGAGTGGGTAGGGTCCCCAGTTCCCCCTCCCAGCTGCAAAATCCTCCCAGAACATCCTGAGGCACTTGTCCAACTTGTCTAGCACCTCTCTTGAGGGCAGTGCCTCAGACTGTGTCCCTCAGGCAGCCTGGTACAACACTTAATTTTGCTCCTAATAAGAAAATTTTCCTAATATTTAACCCAAATATTCTTTACTGAAAATTAGGTTAACTTCTGCTCATCATTCCCTCAGTGGATGCAGGGAATAATTGACTGTCATTTTTGTAACAGTGTTTGAAATACTGAAACATGCACTGGAACATGTTACCATGTCCTTTCCCTAGTCTTCTGGTTTCTGGATCAAAGCCCAGTTCTTCAAAGCTATCCTAAGAGTCATGTTGTCATTTCTGTCTTGTGACCTCTGTCCAATTTGCATGTGTCCTTTAAAACATATAGTTGCCCTGTGTAAACATGCTACTCCAGCTGAGAGCTCCTTTCCCAAGGAAAGCAACCTAACGACATCCCACATCATAAAGAGCCTCTTCTTCATGCACTGATGAATCTGCCTCCTTGGTAGGCACATGCTCAGTGTTTCTATTGGTCTCCAATATCCAGAATCTCTTATGCAATACTGCTGGTAAGGACTGTATTTTCAGGGTTGGGGGTTTTTTGGGTGTGTGTTTGATTTTTTTCCTCCTTTTCACTTTATTTGATTTCATATATTTGATTTAGAACTTTCCCAGTTTCTAAAGACTATTTTGAATAATTCTTTCTCCAAAATGCTTGCTGTTGTCTCTCAAATTGGCATCAGTTGCATATTTTATAGGGACAACCTCCTTTATCTGTATCATTGGGGAAAGTTTTGGAAGGCACAGAATTGGGCACCCCAAAAACTCTACTTGAAACAACTTCAAATATTGTCACTGAACCATTGATACTAAACGTGCCTTTGTATACAATGAAAAGAATAATGCACAATCAGTATTCTTGGTTGCACAGAGAGCAGGGTTAAACATGGTTTTGTGAGAATAGCACAAAACTAGGAGTCAGAGAGGTTTGATTTTGTTTGTCGCCAACTTTTAATACATATGGCAGAAAGTTATTACAACCTTCTTTTGCCCTGATCTCCTTGCCTGTAAAAGCGAAGCAAAGATGCCTGTGAAGTGCATGGCTCTTCAGGGGAAGATGCTGTTGCAGGGCAGGGTGTCAGTGGTTCTGCTCTGGCCCTGTCATCACTCATGCAGTTGAAACAAACAGCGCTGGGCCCAGTGAACCTATGGGATGTCCAGTGTTGGTGTCTGAACCCAGGTCTGTACCGTGCCCTGGTCTGCTCGGGACCTTTTGCTTTGATTTCCCCTTCTAGTGCCTGGCAGCGGAATGCATGTTTGTGCTTGGCTGGCACTGGAGCTCTGTGAAATGTGGCTGGGAGCAAAATCTAATTGCAATTCCTTGCGTGCACCTGGCACAAACTTCAGCACTGCTAAAATGTACCAGTCACCAGTGAAAAAGGGGGGTGGGATGAGATTGTGTTCACGGTTGTTGCTATGATTTTGTAATTCATATTAAAATAGTTGTCTTCTTTCCGTTCTGCTTTTGGGCTTCCTGATAGTGCTGCAAACTAGGCTTTTAAAGCATATTTGCAGAAAAAGGTTGTGATAATACAACAGCTTGAAGCCGCAGTGAGATTTGGAATCATGTGGGTAAACAAAACTTGTTCAGAATAAAAATGTGCTGGAATGCTTGCGTGGTGCCCCAAAGAGCACCGGGTAACCCTGCCAGGAGGCAGAGCACAGCACCAGCCCTGCAGCCCCACGCAGGGGATGCACTGCTGTGCCAGGGACCTGGGGCTCAGCCCCGAGGGGGTTCTGCGCTCTGCTCCCACACCTCTTCAGTAGAGCCTGTCAGACCCTGCCTGGCTTCTCCCTGCTCTGTGGGACTGGGCTGACTGTGAGGCTGAGCCTTCGAGGGGCAGAGAAGAAATGTAGATAATCCTGGAGGAATGATAAAAAAACCCTTGATGTTTATGACTGGCTGCCTGCTTGCTATTTAAACATGCAGGGAGATGTTTGATAAATATTTAAGTATCACCAATTTATCTAGTGCTGTACATGTTTAACAAGATGAATACTAAAGAGGATAAATAGATTAAGATTTCCAAAATGATCGTGCCAAATGTGTCTTTTTACTTTGAGCCTCTGTGTAGCGAGGATGTTTCCACCACTGTAACTGTCTCTTAATATATTAATAAACCATGTGCTTTGAAACCCCAGTGAGCATATCCTGCTCCAAGGTATCCATGCTGAACTAAGCAGTATTTTGTGCCACTGCAATACTTCTATGGTGTAGTAACAAAACATCTTCAGGTCAGACCAGGCTGAGGCTTCTGTGCCTCTGCTCTGACTGTACCTTGAACATCTTTATTCTTACCTTGAAAGGCTTTGCTTTGAAATGAAGATGGTTTTAATGTTTAATATTTCCCTTGCACACATGCACACTTGTCTCAGCAAACTCACATGTAAATACATGTGTACATACATTACATGCACAACCTCTGTGTATTTTTCTCTCAGTCACATGTGGGAAGGAGTAAGTTTGAGTGTGGAAGATTAGCTTGAGTACTTTGTATGACACATAAAGCCTTCGTGAATCTCTCTTGATTAGTTCTCCTACCCTGACCCTAATACAGAGGTAAAAATATTTAATGGCCTGTACTAAATTAAGTAACACAAAACTGTGACTCAAGTATGCATGACTAAATCTAGTTTAGTGATTCTTATGCTTGAAGTGTGTCATGAAGCTACCCCCAGAAGAGAATGGCTTAGGTAAATACACTATGGGATCAGCTTGCAAAGGAAGAATCTGAATTCTTGTTTATGTTAGTCAAAACCATGCAAGAGCCCCCTGGCAGAGCTGGGCTTTTGCTTCAGAGAGTAGAATACCCATAAGAAATGAAATTACAGTGCTGGCATTGAGAGTTGGTGCCTTTTGTTATGTTTTGATTGAGAAAAGGGCTGCCTTCAGCATGGCACCGTGCAGCTATTATGGCCACTGACATCAGGGCAGACGATTCCAAATATATTTTAGCCCCACTTTTGTGCTTTTATTTGCTGCCCCCACCACACCAGAGGAGCTCAGCTGAGATCAGAGTGTCATGCTAGAAACACACTCTCATCCTCCACAGAGGTTCAACTTCACACGAGCCAGGACAGGACAAGACTGGAGCAAGTCTTCTTGACAGAGCAGAAAGAGCTGAACTTCTGTTTCCTTGCAGTGAACATCTCCTGATACAGCTCCCACTGAAGATTGGGGCAGAGCTGCCTCTGCCCCCCACTAGAGCAGCCCTGTTCCACACAGCCAAAACCCTCACCACCAGCAGCAATTCCTCTTCTTAAAGGCAAAGGAGGTAGTGGCTGCCTCTTGTGGGGTTTTTGCTATCCCTGTCAGGCTTCTGCCTTCAGCAGCTGCCTCTCTTGCCATGTATTAAGCCACTTAAAGGAAGGGGAGAGTTTCCACATGGTTTGGTGAATTCTTTTTTGGAGCTATAAAAACCTTAAAAATGCTTTAGAAATTACACTACCATGTATGAGAAATGTAGCCTATATGTCCATATATATAAACCAGGATTTCATATTAAAAGCATTTATCCTCATTCTGTCACCCATAGAAAGTTATTTTCACCAATAAAATTATGCATGACAACTTGTTTACCCATTCTGAATGCACTGGATGGGAGCTAGTTTTCCGTATTCAGAGACAAACATACATCACCTTCAAACACAAATATCACACATATTTAAGAAGCTTCCTGAAAGACTTAATTCCTTCGTCAATTTTTTTAGACATCATGTCAGACAGAGACAAAGCTCTGGGTTCTGTACTGTGGAAAGATCTTCCTTTGGTCTTGTTAACACACAGTGAGAGAGAGGCTGTCGAAGCTCTCCACAAACAGCAAGGAAGGGACACTTCACCAGTGAGGCAATAAAAAGCTCAATGGGAGGCTACCAAAGCCATAGCATTATTTTATTTTGGAGCAACTTGCCAGGACAAGAGGGGTCCTGGTGCCTCAGAGGCCAGGGGCTGAAGTAAAGACCAAAATACTACTCTCGACTGGAGAAAGACCCAGGCCTTCAACTAACTCCCCCCCAGTTAATCTGTGGAAGTCAAAGAGAAGGTACAGGAATTGTCTTGTCCTGTGTAACTGGAAAAATATGTAGAGGATTTATTTTATCCAGATTCCACAAGATCTGGTTACTTTTACTTACCAAAACAAGAGTGTCTGAAGAGGAGATCCCCAGCAAAGGGCCCCTCTTGGAGACAACACAATTTTCATGCTCGTGCTAGGCAGAGTTACCTGGGGTCCCTCCACTGCCAACACCATGGCAATTACCAGAGCAGAGAGGCAGTAGATAAAATACCAGGATATAGAAAACATTAGTTGCCTCCTGGCTTCTGTATTTACAATTGTTTTGCCCCAAATACAAACACTGTGGTCTATTGCAAAGAGTCATTTAGGGGTGTGGAGGAAGAGCTCGGGGTAAATTTGTGCTGCTTTTGAGTGAAGTTTCAGTAGCATACAAACACTGGCAATGCTCAGCCTCTTGCTGTGAATATCTTTTTTCCCTTGTCCTGGGGTGAATTGCAGTATGAGATACAGCCTTTAGAAAAACATTAATTAGTATTTCAACCCACAACATGTAGCTTGAGCCAGCTGTTCTTTTAGATTCATCTACAGCAGCACATGCCCATTTCTGAGATTTTATAAATAAATTAGACTGTGTAGGTACTTGTTTTCAGTTGCACGCAAAGAGGACACACATTTTATGTGAATTTTCCCTCCAGCAACTGAAAAGTTCAGTATTTGAACATCTTGCAGTGGAAGTGCTCATCCAATTATTTTTTTGCAAAAAACTCCTTGTGATGAGTGAGGACAGGAGAGGTGAAGGAATCATCAAAAAACCATTCCCAAATTGTCATACTGCCTTTGTAATGGCTGCTGGGAGCTGTACATATTCATGTAGAGACTTATTTTGAGCATTATTGTCAGGCTCTTCCTGGCACATTCTCCTCTGTTTCATAAATAGCAGGTCAGAGTTACTGAATGATTGTGCATTATTTACACATCAGTGCTGTGCAATTTCCATCATCCACCTACAGAACCATCCAAATTCAACAGCACACTCACCTATTCATTGTGCATAACTTCCCAAGTCTCAGATACACACTTCAGGCCATGCTTTCTACATAATAATATTTTCCTATTTACTAATTTATGCCTCCTTCACCCTACAAATATATGTAATTCATTCTGAATATTTTATGCAAAATGCAATACTAATGGGATTTGAGTCTTTCTGATAAGGATTCAGGTTCCCTAACTGGTATTCATACAAAACTTAGTCTCTAGGTTTCAAAATAGATGTGATCCACAGTGCAAAGCTGCTTAAAGACACAGAAATAACAATGCTTAAAAGGAAAAAAAAAAAAAAAGAAAGAGATAATAAGTGTCACTCATGCAGTTCCTCAAGATTTCTTCCTGAGCAGGAAGAACTCTTTCTTCCCCAAGGAAATGACAATGCTAAAACCTCTCCCATTACTCATTTGGAAGAAGATTAAAAAACCGAAAAGACCATCCTCAAGCTGACAACTGGTTCACGCTGCAATAGTCTTATTTTTCAGTGTTCATCCTGTTCACCATCAAGGCAGCCGGGTTAAAGGCAGAAGATGACACCCTCCCTCCTCTGTTTAGGAATAACAGGCACTGCGAAGTCATAAACCACCCCCCACCCCCCACCTTCCCCCAGCGACCAAACAATTATTTTCATTTCCAATTGCAAAGAAACAGAGATATTTTTGTTCACCCTGGAGCCTTCTCTCAGTATTTTCTGGATGCATCCAGTTATGCCATGACAAAAAAAAAGTTATTAGCTATTTGGTATTTAATCCTGTATGGCCACTTCTTTCTCACTACTTGCAGTTTGGTTGACTGGGGAAATTTGAGTTTTATTTTCACTCATGTGATATTCCCACTCAATGCCATAGTCCATATCATACCATGCCCTCATCACTCAGCATCCCGCTATTACCCCTGCAGGGGGAATATTGCTTCCATTATGGCATTCATTGATCTGGGACATCTCCAGGCTCTCAAAATCAATTAAACCGTTTCTATTTACACAATTATGTTCTAGATAATGGGGTTTTTTTCATACAATGGGACAAGAACTCCAAGCCTACTGATGCTAATAGCCAAAGCAAAAGTATGGACACTTCTAAGCAAGAATGAATCAGGGGCGACCCTTTATTTGCCAGTGTGCATCATAAAGAAGATCCACAGGAAGAAGGGAGGTCTGATATAAAAAAAAATTGCAAGCCCAGTGCTCCACCTGTGCTTTGGCAAGCATCTAAGAGACAGGCAGAGCTAGTGCTGCCTTCACTTGTGCAGGACTACAGTCCCTGTTGCATGAAGGAATCCAAGACTCTAATTCAGACACTTGCGGCTGTGCAGAGTTACACTGGAATCACCTGCACGAGAACTGCAGCTTGAAAACAGACAAGTTACCTGCCAGAAAATTATATATCCCAGATGCAAAGACTCGATTTTTTCAGGACAGAATGCTTACATAAACATCGGGAATTGACTGGGCTTCTTGTCAAAATAACACACAAGAAATTTAATTTGTTTTCTGAGTAACTTGCCTCATTTTTTTTGGTTGGTTCATTGTTTTTTTATTTTTAATAGAGACCTCAGAGGAAATAGTGATCCTACTAGAAGTATTTTTCAGATATTCATCAAAAGAATTTCTGATCACAATGGTGTTTTTTGTTTCTGAGTTGGACATCGAACAACTACTGGACAGAGCAGCACATAAACCTGGAAAATTTCTCACTGGAGTCCTTTACAGATATCAAATTCTAGCTCAGTCTCTCAATGGTTGACAATCCGTGGGGATTATATGAAGTACTCTTGCTTGCGTGTGTGCCAAGTGTCTTCCCGGATCATTAGAACTATGAGGAAGATGATTGAGTCTGGGAAACAGACAGAGGCAAGTCCAGCAGGATGGGTCCAGAGGAACCTCCTCTGGCAGAACTCCAGCAGCTCCACTCGAACACTGCAATTTGTGCAGCACTGACTGAGTCTCCCTTCAGAGCTCAGGTTTCCAATATATGCTGGCCATAAAAGGACACAAACAACTTGTATTAATTGTGCAAGAGATAAATAAGCAGTAAAAAATGTGGAAGATCAAAGATGGAGAGCTGATCAGTATCAATGTCGGATGTTCTGGAAAAAGTGGTCCTGACCGGAAATCAGACGTCGTTGACAACCCAGTGTGTACACTAATTCACAGCTGCATTTATCTGCATCTCTTCACTACTGCCAGTGAAACAGGGTCTTCTTTGGAAAAGCAGCTGCTGTTTGGTCTGCTAGGGCCTTGTCTCTGATGATCTCCTTCTTCCATGTGAGTTCTTCTCTTAACCCACAGTGGGAGCCACCAGATTAAATTAGACACCGTTAGGTTAAGTGAGATTATTCAGGTGGTAGAAGGGCCTAGTAGCAGGAAATAAACAACCTGAGAGGAGGAGCTGGATGTTAAAAAGAGGGTCACAGCTTAGGGAGGAGAGTGCCTGTGAAGTCCCACAGCAAGCATTGGGGGTCTAATTCAAACTCATTTCTTTCCATCAGTTACCAGGATTTACGGCATTGAAACCATGGGCCAGCAAAGCAAGAGGACTGCTGTAGTAAAGTGGATGTGTGTGCCAGTTTCAGCCAGGGCAGGGTTAATTTTTTACAGTAGCCAATTCGGCACCATCCCACATCACTGAAAGGTACAGGAGTAAGGGGCTCGCTCTCTTTCAGGGCAGGGAAAAATAGTGTGGTGGGAAGGAGCTGGTTGATACTTCGTCGTGGTTTTTCTGTGTAAATAGTTTCTTTGTCTTATACCTTTTATTATTAATATTGTTGCCGTCACTTTCGTTTTCTTATCTCATTGTCCTTTCCAGTAAATTGTTCTTATCCTGCCCTGTAATCTCTGCCTTCCATCTCGCACCGGAGGAGGGGGGGAAGGGGAGCACCATCTGGTCTGGGAGACTCGGTGGAGGGGGAGGTCGCTAACTTCGGGAGTGCCGTTCCTCACGCACGACTTTGCGTTTCCAGGAGTGGTACCGACTTCAAGAGGAGAGCTATGAATCTTAGTAAGCACAGGGCTAAGCCACAAAGCTCGCTTGGGTATTCCTTGAGTAGGTGCAGGTATGAGCACAAGGGAAGAAAGAAGAAAGAGGGGGCCAGTGGGGACTGCCGGGTACAGCTGCAAAAGCACACGTAGCACGACCCTAAAAGAAAGCCTGTGAAGACAGGATTCCGGGTACTGGCTGTAAGCCTGGTGGGATGTTAGAAAATACACCATCCTGTTTGGTCTTTTTCAGGCTCTGCTAAACAATGCCAGAGTCTTTGCCAACAAGCAGCATCCCGGTAAAGATGCATCCATGTTCAGTTTCTTTCTGCAGTTTAAGCAGTTTGAAAGGCCTTTCTGATCTTCCACTGTCTTGGTTCAGTTGTGCAGCAATTCAGAGTGAAACCTTTGAAGATGTTAGGTAATTCTCTGAGTTACAAATTAAATCTGCACAACAATCTGTGTTGCTTTAGGGCTTGTCCTTGTGTTACCATGAACAAGAAAATGAAAATGAGCACTTTATTTTTTTCAGACTCTTGTAAGAAAGCCTTCTAATAAAGCTCTCTAAAATTAAGGGAATGTTTAGTGTTTGCATTAAGGAGTATGTGAAAAACAGCATTTGTTCCGAACAGTGTTAGTACATCTTTGATCAGTTCTATAAGCTAGAGATGTATTATGTTTGGATTTTGAGACAGAAGTGTTTGATTTGCATTTTGTGATTTTCTTGAAAACAAATAAATTTGAACTACAACTTACTCGAAGTGTTTGTTGAAGATAATTGGTCTGTCAAAATGCCTGAACAGATAAAAACTGCCTTCTTTAGCACAAGAGAATTCCTGTGCTGTTATATTTTCATGCTCCCATTCAACTTCTGCAGGTGAATACTCCTAGAAGCAAATGGTACTCACCCAAGTCAAGATTTCAGATCATCAGTTACTGTCCTCAAGTGTTCACACAGCTACGGTCGCTCCCAACAGCAGCTCCCCTGAAACAGTAGCATGGGGGTTGGCCTCGCCTCAGTGCAGCTGTAGTCACCAGGTACCAAACGCTAGGGAGGCAAGTGCCTTCAGAGCACACCCCCCAGCATGTGACCAGTGCTGAACTTCATTCATTTTAAAGAACCATTTCTAGGCTGGGGCTGGGGCTGGGCACAGACAGACACATTGATGTGTTTTGGAGAATGTTGCTAAAATGAAATGACAATAGAGGAAAGGATGCTTTTTCAGTAGTTATCCAACCTGAATTCTACTGTTTGCTTCCTACTACAGCCAACAACACCTGCCAGATGAACAGAGGAGCTGCAGTAGAGCACGGCTGCCAGCCAGAACTTAACTGGTAAATATGATTAATGCATACTTTACCTCACCAAAGTGATACAATCATTTTAATATTGCCATACTAATTTGGTCCAATGGTTCATCAGATCTGGAGCAGACCTGCCTTCTCACTTCTAATTGTACCGTTCAAAGATACAGAGAAATAATAAGGTCAGGACAGAGGAAGACTTATCCTTTGAACTTAGATTTCTGAATTCTCAGATATGGATTAAAGAAGAAAAGAGAAAAAGTGTTCTCTGTGTTATCAGATTATTATTAGCTCTAGAGAACTGTATGTGACTGTAAACTCAACAACTTGTGACAACAGTTCAGTCAAAGTAAATTGTTCTACAAGCCATATGTCAGCTAACCCTGCTCACAATGGGTCTGCTCTAATTGCTGCCTTGAAAGGAAGCTGTGCACAGCCGAGGCAACTCGGTAACGTGCTCATTACAGACATGGGAATTAGGAGTTGTTCAGTTCTTACCATGATTGCTCTTAATAAACCCATATAATTATATGATAATATGATGCAAAATTTCTTCTGTGGGTTCTCTGCACTAAGGGAGCATTTCACCCTGGGAGAAAATGTTTAGTTAAGGTGGCAAGCCTCGTTTTTGCCCTGCAGTCCTGCCACTCTCACAACACTCGTGCTTGCTGTATTTCCTAAGGCTGGAACTCCTGGGGCCATCTGATCATACAACAATCTGCAATTTATGTATTTATGTTAGAGAAAAACTCTCCAGTTCTTAGGGTTACAGACAAAAGCCTCCAAATAATTACCACTAATAAAAAACATGTCCTGGAGGTCAAAAGAAAGTGGCATTCAAAGCTTTTTTTTTTTTTCAGATCTCATGGTGTGCGTCAATCATGATGCTTCAGACAGGGGTGCACCTGCCCTGAATTTTATCCACGGATAGTCCTAAAACCTGGTCTGGAAATCACCTTGCACATTCCCTTGATGAAGTCCAACACAATAAGTAAATCAAAAGTAAATCAAAGAGTTTCTTTGCTTCAGGAAAGTGCTGTTCTTTAGGATGGACCAGCAGTATAGGTCCTTCTGGCCTTGTTCCTTACTCTGAGACAGATTTTGGGTCAGTGAGTCAGATTCCCCGTTCTTCATTTCTTGCATTTCTTAAGCAGAAATAGTCTTCTATGTCCCACTGTGGGAGAATGTGCTGCTGTGAGGCTTAATTGAGATTTGTTGTTTTTGAGATTATTGGCTGAAATGTGAAAGCATGATATTACATTTGCACAGGGATTTACTGCACATTTCAAAAAGCAGAAAGGACTGCAGCTTAGGTGAAAGATTTACAGAATTTGGGGTATTCGTTTCCATAACTGTATCACTTTCAAGCAGACATAAGCTTTTAAGTAGTGCCAGTTGTTTGCTAGTGACCCAGAAGGATCTATAGTATATTTCCCAGTTAGTTACTTCAGATTAAAGGTATCTTTAACTGCTACTGCATTGAAGGGCAAGTTATAGTGGTGCTTTCAACCTACAACCCAGAAATTACTAATTGAATTTGTTTTAATTAGGGAAAGTCAGCTACAACTAAGGAGCTGCCCCACATAATTTTGAAGATTTTTGTAAATTGCAATGCCCTGGAAATTGCTACCATTTCCCTGATAGCAATAGTGTGGGGTGGATTTTGTGGGGTTTTGTGGGGTTTTGGGTTTGTTTTGGGCTTTTGCCGTTTGTGGGGTTTTGTTTGCTTGTTTTCATTTTCTTGTTTGTTTTTGTGGAATTTTTTGGTTGGTTGTTGTTTCTATTTTAACAAGTAGTTGACTTCAGGGTTTTTTCATTAGATGTTACAGACAAGATTGGGGTCTTTACCCTAAATTAGCACTGTATAAAAATACATTCATCGCACAGAAAACCTGTCAGGGTGAAGCATGTCTGATTCTTTGTGGTGTGCTGGTATTGCACTGAGAACACAGGCTCAAGGACTTAACTCCATGCCTGAAGTATTTTATTTCAATTCTCATCCAAAAATATAACATCCAAATCTTTGACACCTCGCTGGAAGTGTAAATGTAAAAATTATTGAAGTGCAAAGGAAATTGGGCAAATCTTGCAGCTTTCATCTCCTCTTCACAACACTACATCGAGGATTTCATGTCAAGATAGTGACATTGTGAGTGGAGCTGATACTGCATCTTAATTGCCTGCTTCAGGTCTTGAAAGAAAGTGATGTTTGATTATCTGTAATCAAGGAGTCAGGGTCCCAAAGCCAAACCATTAATCCATATTTATGGCTATTACGCCTTAATAATGAGAAATGCCAATCTCAATGGAATATGCAAGAGATCAGTTTCATAAAAGTATTCAGGTGCTTAAATAAAATTAATTAACATCTAAATCTTTTGAAGTCTAGCCCAGATTTGGTGCAATTTGGCCATGCTGCTACATGAGAAATGTCCAAACTTTATGCTGACAGAGAAAACTTAATGATGGATTTGCTTTATCAACTATAAGGTACTTCATTAGGAGCAGAACATGGAAAGGAAGAATCACTGCTGGTTTTGTTCCAACGAAGGTTTTTGTGAAGCCTTGACAGGAGGATGGCCTCCAGTCTTGGGATCAATGCAGGCAAATTATGGAGAGTCTAGAGGAAAGAACCTTAAGCTACTTTAGTCTAGGAAAATAGGTGATCAAGAAAATGTGTGATAACAGTCTTTCACTAAAAATACAGTTAGGAAGGAAGTGATTTGTTGCTCACTCTACCTGCTAGGGTAAGGAGAAAGGAAATGAGTGTATCATAGGCTTCCTCTGCTTCTGCTCCTAGCAGGTAGCACCAGAATAAAGATGATTTATTATGCTGCTCCAGTATCGTTCCAGCAAGTAAGGTGTGGCACTGTACCCCCTCTTACTGATGGTTTCCTGCCCTCTCCATGGGGTCTCCCTCCTCCCCCTGCCCCTAGTCCTGGCCACTCCTCGAGTTCTCCCTATTGGTTCCTGTATCCCAGCTCTGCCCATGTACCACCCCTGTGCCCTGAAACCATTTGCCCATGTGCTCTCCCCGCCCCCCTGGAGCTAAGCAACACCCAGCACTGCACAGTAAGATTTCACTCTGTGTTGTAGAAAAGAAAAAATGTCTCACCAGAAAACGAAATCACAGTCATCACTGCAATGAAAAAGCAGCAGGGACTGGTGCAACTTTCGGATGGGTGTGATAGAAGGGCTCCTGCCCAGGAGATGTGTTCTCTGCACCCAAGCAGCACTAAGATAGCCAAGAGTCACAGAGGAAAGGACCCTGGCTGATCAACTACGGTACTTAGAAAGAGCAGGGGAGAAAACAGTTGTGCTGCTGCTCTAGACTTGTGAATCCTAAGCCTTCTGCTCTAGGATCAGGTGAAGCCAAAAGCTTCCTGGAGGGAAAAACACAGGTGATGTTTCCAACATGGCTTTGTCACCCTCTGCCATGGGATGACATTGCATGAGCTGTTGAGGAAGATGGGAATCCTCTTGACAAGGGAAGCTTCTTTGCCTGTCAGCTTTCCTGAATGGGGAGGCTTTAAGTCAGATTCGGGAAGGAAAGAATAACAGGAGCCCATTTGTAAGCATTAACAGTTCAATCTCAACTAAAGCCTAAGGACCAGAAAAAATCAGGTAATGACTCTAAATCCAAGGCAAGGACAGGTAGGAATATGCCTCCACTGAATATTTCAGATGCTTGTGGATACTGCCTGAGCTGCATACCACTCCATCTCCCTGGGACAGTAAAGGACAGGGACAGAGAGATAGCCACAGCCTCTACCCTGTGTTGGAGGGTCATGGTGGTGGACTTTGGCAAGAGTTTGCTTTCTTGTTTCTCATCACTGGACACTTAGGACATCATAAAATGCTTCAGAAATTTATGTCACATATTCTCTATTCCTGCCTAAGGGCCTTTGGAGACATCAGTTCTGGTGACAGCTTAGCACTTTTCTCCTTTTACCCCTAGAGCACATTAGTAGGGCTTTGCACATCATGAGAGTTCTTTGTAGAAATGCCACACTAAGACAAAACACAGCAGTACAATCCCACCATTCTCCCTACCAAATACACCACCAGCAATTTCACGGGATCTCATGAGGATCTTGACACATCAGTACAGAGGTATGTGAGATTTTTCACGCATCTTAGGTCTTATCCTTGGCGCCAAAACAGAAAACTCTGAAAAGTGGCTAACAAAGTTGTTAGCAGATTTCTTGTGATTTAAAAGAGCAGTCTTTGGAAAGGGAAAAAGGAAATGATAGATCAAACCAACTGCAGTCTTCTACAGTTTTTCTGGGCACATAATCAGATTTGGGTTTTGATCTTTTCAGCATTTGAAGAGTAATGTGATGATGAATGAAAGCCAGCATAAATTTGTCAGATCATTTCAAACCAGTGCATTTCCCTTCAACAACGCAGTACACCATGAGGGGAGAAGCAGCAGAATCACATATGTTGACTTTTATGAGGCTTTTGTTACTCTTTCATGTGATATTCTCAAACTAAGGAAACAGTAGAGATTAAAATTGCTTGGAGCAGTTGACAAAGCTTCTTGGGAAATCCTGCTTGGGGAATATTTATCACTATTTCATCATCACACAGCAGTAAGATTCTGCAGGGGTCTCTTCATGCTCCATTGCCACTCAGTGTTTTTAATCAGTAATATTGGTCAGGTGCCAGAGAAAGGTGAAGTGCAGGCTGTGGATACACTACAGGCCAGGAGTTCAAACCAAACTTGACTAACCACAGAAACAGATGGCAAAAGAATTGAACCGAAGCAGTTGTAATACAGGATTTTATATTTTGGCAGCAGTATACCACAGCACAAGTGCAGGCTTGGGAATAATCAGGCAGTTCCATTGGAAGCATATAGCTGCTGCAGCACATTCAAACTCTCCTGGGTCAGAAGTGGCATCCTGTTTTTAAGAAGTAAATTCCATACCAGGATATGGCAGCAAAAGCTGGCTGATGTAATCCTCGTGTTCAGCTCAGCTGGGATGGAAGGTATCAGCTGGAGTTCTGTGCTCAGAATGAGCATGGGACACACTCTCCACACAAACAGAAGCTGAACTCATTGTGGGGGTTTTGCAAGAGCCTGAAGGGACACACAAAGCAGTCTCAGCTGCCAAGAATGTAAGAAAGAGAGGGGGAGGCGATATCTAGTCTCCATGCCAAGGATGGACAAAAAGCAGGGAGGGTTAGATTTCAGTAAGGAAGACTTAAAACAGACAGCAGGAAGGTAATAACAGCGTTTGCAGTGCACATATTTACTCTTCATAAACATACAAAAATGTGCCTCTGGAAATGTGCACCCAAACGCGTGTTGCTCCCATGTTACACTTCATGGATGAAGTTCTACATTTTCAGAGGTTAATTCAAAAATTCTGTTTTCTCCCACTGTTATTTATCAGCCCCCTCCTTCCTTCACTTTTTCTCTGTTTTTTGGGGGTTTTTTATTAAGTAACATTGCATATATATTCTTTGTAGATCATTAGCAACTGTATAAATGACACATGCTTTAGAAGCCCCAGTCTGCTGAGCATTACCCACAGTGGGCAAAAAAAAAATCCCTGATTATTTCTTCTGTCAAAAACATTATTCTGAACAGTTTCTCTTCAAGACACTCTTTTCAAGGAAAGTCTTTCAAATGCTCCTTAATATGCTAAACAGAATTAACAGGTTTCATGAGGCTGTTAGACCACAGCTTCTCCTTACTTAGGGTGATCATGCCATGATTTATAGCTTGTAGAATTTATAGGATTGTATTTGAGGGTTACCAGTTGTCCTCATCCTCATATTATCCAGTAGTGAGATCAAAATGCTGATGATTTGATGCCCATGTCACTATTCACCACAGGCTGCCGCAGGCTGCTCAGGGTATGAGATAAACCCAAAGCCAGGAATTGTCTTCAGAAGAAGAAAAAGTAGTTACTATTAAAATAAGAGAACCAACACTTTTTAATAGCCCAAGTGGAATTCCACTGAGAATATTTTCCTCTACAGACAAGATTTATTCAGGTCTTTCTTCATAAAAACACCCCAAAGCTGCAGATTATGGCCTGAATGAACACTATAATAACCAATGAAAATCCGACATATCCAAAATGACAAGAAGGATACCAGATTTAAGATTTATCTCATTTCTTTGGTGTTTCAACTCTAAGGAGAATTTATCGGTGAACCAAGACCTGCAAACTGAGTATGAAGTGTATTGGTCTCTTACTCACTGTGCTCTTTGTGCTCTCATGGACAGCTCACACCAGAGCTAAACCAGAGATTTTTTTTGCTCCTTACTGTGGTTGTATGAAACTATGGAGCTTGTATTTTTGTTTCCTAGGATTTGCAGTTTGGTTGGTGTATCAAGAGCTTAGCACACCTACTGCCCTCAGACCCCTTGGGACAAAAATCCACATTACTGAAAACTGGGACTATGGGAATTTTAATGTTTTAGAAACTAGACTTGTCAAGTCAATTAAATAAAAACAATAAAGCAAATGGCACACGTATTCCGACCAAAAACTGAAACTTGCCTCGTGCAATTTTCCATTTTGTACATAAATGTATAAAGCAAGTAAATCAATTCCACAGAATTACTCTGATGCCATTAGCAGAACATCTGTGCAAAGAATCACTTATTAAATAAACACTGGAGCTTTGGTCCTTGCTTTTAAGAAATGAGGGTATAGCATAAAAACTGGCTGGAGAATTTATTCCTTCCCACATGGAGGCCAAACAGCTCGTGGTCAGCCAGTGAATGGCTGAACAGGCACCATAAAGCACTAACTCTGATGGAGCAGAACTCGCTCTACTCCAATGTCAAAGTTATTCTAAGTGACTAAAGACAACTCAGATTTTTAGATCAGCCCACCAGGTGGGTCCTCTGCTCTTGCATTAGGGACATTGCCTCCCATCAGTGGTTAGGGCTAAGCTTCAGCACAAGGTTCATTTTCATTGCAGCTACATCTCAAGAGAGTCCAAAGGGCACAAAGCATCAACCTGAAAACAACATGCCACAGCTTCCAGGTTAGATACACGCGATACTTGTTACCAGAAGAAACTCACTTATCACAGCTCCTGCTGCCTTGGCTATAGAAAGGTGGCTGGTGGCTATAACAGGAGTGTCAAGTTCAAATCAAACCTGCAGGAAAATTTTGGTCCGGCAGTCAGTGCTGTCACCAGGATTGTACTTGGTAGCATGAACTCACACACCTTCCTGTGTTGATTTAGTGTAGCAATCCTAAGAATATGCTGTCCACTGCTGGATTTTAAGTTTCATTGCCACACTTCTCAGTACATGAAATGCATCACTTCCTAAGAATCCACAATTCCACTTACTTTAAACTGTCAGCTTCAAAAAAGTGATTCCTGATATTTTAAAAAGTGCTACATTGATATTTAATGTATTTTCAGGGACAGCAGATAAGGAGCCTACAAGATGGAGAAACTTTTTACAAGGGCATGTAGTGACACGACAAGGGAGAATGGCTTCAAACTGAGAGTAGGTTTAGATACAATACTAGGAAGAAATTCTTTACTGTGAGCATGGTGAGACACTGGAAGGAATTGTCTCAGAGAAGTTGTGGATGCCCCATCCCTGGAAGTGTTCAAGGCCAGGCTGGATCTGGCTCTAAGGAACCTGGTCTAGTATAAGGTGTCCCTGCCCTTGGCAGCAGGATTGGAATTAGATGGTGAACAACCAACATAAAACCTGAGATTTCCTTGAACACCCATAATTACTGTATTAAAATATACTGCCTTGCAACATAGCTCTCATACCACAATCTAAGATTAGTAATTTCTGATATAAAAATGTGAAAACAGTAAACACAACATGACATATAATGCATGCAACGTGTTTGCCTATGCAATACAGGATTTATCTAGCAAAGCTTAAATAGAACTGCACAAGTCAGCCTAAAATAACCTAGAATCCAAGGTAGTGCTGCTGCAACCCACATCCTTGTACTCACAAAAAATTGGCTCCTCTGTCTCCCTCTCCCCTGGATGCTCAAAACTTTCTTGCAGTTCATCTGTCAGACAGAACTGCCTCCAGCTGAGAATGAACCTCAGCTCTGCTTGATAGCATCACTCTCCTAAGGCAGTGGTGATGAATGGAAGCAATGACAGCCTACACAGCCTAAAGCTGCAGCTGTGAGGCACAGGTGGGCAGCAGTTACTACAAGGGCACATTTTAAAATCTGAGTTTATTTCATCACAAATATGATGCATGTTTTGGTCAAAATTGAGAAATATTTTTAAAACCTATTGCAATTTTGGATTTTTCAGTTATTAGAACTGTGAGCTTACTAATGAGTGTTCTTTGGTGTTATTTATGATCTTATGACTCTGTTGGCAGTGTTTTTCTAAATCAGGGTACACTGAAGTCCTAAAAAAAGCCTAACTAGACTCAGGCTTAGTAGGTGTGGTTGATGAAAGTTACTATGAAAAAGAAACACAGAAATGATACATCAAGTGTTTTCTGACAGCCTTCAGAGTCTAAACATCTTATACCATTATATTCAGGAAAAATTTCCTTGAGATAAAGGTGGTCCCACTGCAGCTTCCTCTGCCAGCAGCTCAGTACTTACACAAAGCTATTTGTCTCCCTGCCATCAGCAGAATGCAGACAGTCCAAATTTTTAAGACAGAACACTTATTCTGAAGAAGTTTTAAAAATAAATTTTGTTTAGCATTTATGAACAGCATTCTGAAGCTATGACTCCCCAAGAGCGAGTTGGAATAACTCCTAGTTTACTGACAATGGAGGAGCCCAGTTTGTAAAACAAAATGTTGCAGTGTTTTGGGAGCTTCACAGATTACTGTGCAATGTAATCACAGTGTGATTATTTGTGCTATGATTAAGTTGCATCCATCCTTGCTCACCACCACCAAGAAGATTCACAACAGCAGCCTAACAGCTGAGCTGGCACAGCAGCCACAACTGGGCAAATACTGGCTTTAACAACAGTGACCTCATCAACTATGCTGGGTCACAGAAACAGACTTTGAAACGAATTATTAGACTACAGAAAATTTTGCACCACAAAAAATTAAGACAAAGTTGAAAAGTTTCAAACTCACTCTAAATTAAGGGGACAGTATGCTTGTGATTGTAAAACTACTATGCTTGAGGGGAAATTCTGCTTGGCTGGTGAACATGTGAAAGGCTTCAAAAGATTAATTAAATAATCCTGTCAAAACCAGTTGTTTCTTAATGCTCCCATAATGAATAATACTAATTATGAATAGACACTGTACTTAATGTGTGCTTTTGGAATTAATTTGGCAAGTGTGACTTTAGCTGAAATACCACTGCTTGCCTAGATTTTTTTTTTTTTTTGGAGGGATTTATCAGTTGAAGAACTTCATTTATTCACTACTTAACCTCTGATTGATGCCTTAACTTTTGTAATTTAAAATCCTGTACTGTCTAGAGTTTCTTGTAGTCTGTTGGTTGCTCCTCTCTTAAGTTAGATAGACATAACAAACTCTCTCCAGGCCTGCCCTCCAAGGACACCCAGCCTGTCCTAGGCCCAAAATGTAAACCAACATCTGGGGAAGGGCGGGGGGGGCGGAGCTTGGGGAAAATTACATCATTAACTGAAGCTTTAATTAGAGAATTGAAATTGATATGCAAATAGACCAAACTCATGAAAGTGTGAAGAACTCATGACCTGGGGTCCATCTTGGAGTCCATCTTAGCAGTAACCTCTAGCTCCCCAAGGTGTACCTTTAAAAACCCTTCAAATAAATACCTACCTTTATTCCCTTACTCTTGTTTAGTCTCTGTTTTTTTTAAGTAGCCGGATAAGGCATCATGATGCTCTTATATGGGCCACTGTTAAGACAGGAGGTTTTTGAGAAAACCTACATGAACAGCTGTATCCAGGGATGAGAAATTTGGTGTTGCTGTTTTTTTTGTTTGGTAGTTTGTTGCCCCTCAGCCACCTCTAGAGTTCTGAGAGGACCACCCAGGGTTAGAGAAGCAGCTCTGAGGTTTCATTAAAGACTCACTGCTAGTGAATCCAAGGAATCCCTATAAATCATGAACAAAAAGATGAGAAATCATGAACAAAAAGATGAGAACAATCAGAGAGCTTGCAGCAAGGGGAAGGAATGAAGTTTGATGCCGAGGTGGGCCCCACCAGACTCTGGGAGTTTAAGGGGAAGTGCTGTGTTTGCAATGCCCTCTACAGCAATGCCTCGAGTACACCTTGGCATCATGGTGACACCAGGGCAATGCAGTGGCACCTGCACAGCAGGTACAGGGATGTAGCAGCTGTACCCCAAAGCCCAGCTGTGCTGCTTCAGACCCAGGCACCACAATTCAAGCACCAAAACAAAGCCCCGGGAGGATTCAGGCCAGGCCTCGTGCCCCAGTGCTGGGAGCCATTGCCCTTCCACTGCCACCACTGTGCTCAGCAAGGGCTTTGCCTGTGCTGATCCTGCATTCACGCCTGGCTTTGCTGTGTAGGTGTAAGTCCAATTGTAGTGACTGACTACATAAATTACAACTCCCCTAAGACACAGTAGTTTTTCATTCACATGGTGTGTGCCCTTAAAAGCCAAATTAATAATAGGTTGGCATCAATTCCTTCTTCCTACAAGTGGCAATAACCAACTGCTACAGAAATAGATCCGAAGCCATTGATAACCCCGTTCTTATGCTCATTTGTGTCCCACATTTGCAAGAATCCTACTTTATGGAAATTGGAACTGAATACATTAAATACTTTGCAAGACCACCAGCTCTGAATACTAAAAAAGAAATGTCGACACTGTACTTTTCCTTTTTTAAACAAATATTACAAAATTGAATTTTATTGAGTTTCACACAAGATGCACTTATAAAATTGATACAGAATGTCATTCAACAGAAAAAAAATGAAAGTAATTTCAAGCTTTCTTTAGCAACCGCTAAATAATTATAAAATAAGATACACCAAATTGACAGATAATCTTAATTTCAATGTGTGAACATCTCCAATCAGTATAAAATACACCAAAAATTAAAGATTTTCAAATTTTTCCACAGCACAAGTCCTTTTCTTTTTACTTTCATCCCTGAACATAACCACAGATTTTGGCCATTACTGCTCCCACTAGTCTTATGGGAGAGGAAAGGCTGAATGACTGCAGCAAGGAGTTCCCAGCAGAGCAGACCACCCTACACTGTACAGCAGAGTTCTCTCATTACCAAGTCTGCTCAGATACGTAACTCTGTCCAACTGCCTCCATCTGCTATATTACTGTAGTCCTGCAAGTTTCAGGGACTAGCAGATAACATCAAACTTTCACACGTTCATACAGCAAATAAACTTTGGCTTTCCCATTCTGACGTATTACCAACTTGGCAAAGAGCAAATTGTCTTCATTTGTTCAGCACTGAAGTACTTTTATGATACCTTCCCTTGGAAAGTAAAACTGGTTCTTACTTGAATGTCTGAAAGGCATTTTGGAAGTTAATGCTGTGTTTTACAACATATGAAGAGTTTATAATTAACTAAGGGGTCTCTTCTGATACAACTCTCCAGCCTATGTTTTGAGCTCAAATTTAATCCATTCTTGGTCTGAGGATTCCAAAACTTCCTTTATCAATCCTCCCAACTCTGCATCTTCATATCAGAAATTAAGATGCATTGTAATGCTTAAATGCTCTTTATAGATCTAGTCCATCTACTTCAGTTTGACTACGACCAATCAATTACATTAGATGGATAATTATGATTTGATTGTCAGTGTGAGTTTTTATAGGCATGTTCTCAGGCAAGTTAATACACAGATGTCATTCTTCTAAGAGTTAAATGCAAAATGCAGTGCAATGTTCTTTTCTGCTGTGTTAATGCCATACATAACAGTTCCAGCACAACCCTTGTTTGCTGCAATAACACTGCCATTCCTTAACATTAGAAGTGCCCCTTAAATATTTTTTCCTACAGCAACAAAAAAATCCTCAGCTTTTAAAAATAATTTTCTAAATAATTTGCCTTGCAGGACACACAACACATGAAATGAATATGCTTCATTTTTGCCCAGTTAAGCAGAACCTTCATTACTGTGATCTTTCCCTGGCGTTTAGTATTCAGATAAAATACTATGCAGTAAGTCTTTCACTTAAAGGCAAAATTTTATTCTGATTACAAGATTTTCAAGATTCTTGATGACAAGAATAACTATCCTGACTTACTGTTTTATGTACCAATGCTTTATGCGTTTGCTGATATAAGCACAAATTCTGAATTCTGCTTGCAGATGTTTAATAAAACACAGTAACTGGATAGGCAAGTCTCCGGTCAAGTCGTCACACATTTCCAGGAATATCCTTACACTGGAGGAACCTTCATGAGAAATAGTGTTCTGGAAGCATGGTTTCGTAATGCAGAACAGGGTATGCTTTTTTTCCAGTCTGTTTTCCAGAAAAGTGATACTGCAGCTCTGCCACCAGGCTAGAGACTCACGATCCACCACATTTTCCAAGAAGCAAGTTAAAGATCACTTACTTGACCTGACCAGATACCAAGCCAAGTTACTTGTAGAAAGAAATTAATATTTTTTTGCCATTAATAATTTAAGTTTTTAAATAAATATTTATGTGCCTTTTGGCAACTGTCCATTCTGGTAGCATCTGCTGTCCCAACAGCTCAGTATCCTTAGCACATTGATTTAAAAAAAAATAAATTCTTAGTCAATTCTGTTTCCACAAATAGTAAACCTGTCTATCTCCAACAAGTCTTTCTTTGCAGACCTGTGTTTTAATTCTGAACTGTCTTGGCTTATATCTTTTTCTTCTCCATCAGGAGTTGTCAAAAATTGATCAGAATTGCTTGTTACAAGTAAAGATGGCATATTCTCCTTCTGATGCAGTGGTTGATTGATAACTGATGTAGAACCGTTTTCATCTGTGGAAATTCCTGTTGGAACAGAAGACAATTACAAAGATAATGAATTTAACACAGACATGTTTGTACAATGTGCAACATCCAGATTCATCCAAAGCTATTCTGAAAAAGTGTGCTGCATCAAATCAGCAGAAGCAACAGAAAAATGCTGTCTGGAAGACACTGCCACTTCTTAGCTTTACTGTAAGAGATTTCCTTTTCTGATTTAGAAAACATACAGAAAACAAATAGACAGAAAAAACCAAATTCTACAGAAGCTTAAATAATCAGCAGGAGCATAAGCAGCAGAAGTTAGGACATACATGCTCATTTTTGTTGGCTTAAGCAAAAAGATTTTTGACAGTTCCTTGTGTGAATCACACAAATGTTTTCTACTGAAATGAACAAAAGGAATCTCTGTGGCAGGAACTAGATGTGCCTAATCCCCTCTGTAAGTACAATAAACCTGCCTTCTCCAGGGATAGCTAATAAATGACTCATACACTGCTACACACTTTCACAGCACTGGCTCCTAAAGCAGTGCTATTAAAGAGGTCTATTTTTATTCCTGTCTCTTACTTCAGTGGAACTGAACACTGGCTTCATTAACCTAGGATATTGGTAAGTAATATCCAGGTGTTTTTTCCATATTTTGTCAAAACATTTAAAGAATTAAAATGCACAAGCAAATGACAAGGAAGTAGTAAATAAGAAAAAAAAAAATTCCTCCTCAGTAAAGACTGAGTTATTGATTCTAAAGGAATCTGAAAAAATCTGACTGATGTGGAGAGTACTGCAGACCAGCCCAAGGAAATGTTATCTGTCAGAACTGCAGCACTATCCAAATTACTACAAACACTTGTTTCTGCAGAGCATCTGTCCACAGTATGCCATCTACTACTTGAAGGGACATGCATTACCCTCTACCATCTTATACAAGCTAAAGGTACTAAACCTGCATTGAGAAAGGGGACAAGTGATTTTAATTCTAGAACTTGGTTACAAATATAAATATTTTCTAACCCAGCAGCTTCCAGATGTAGCTGGTCAGCCTATAAATCAATACCAGTAATTAGAGCTTTCATCCCTCAAAAGTAAATTTAGAATTTTATTCTTCAAAATTTTAACTGTTTTTGTAGACAAGGTGGAAACTCTTTAGAAAATTAACTGAAACTATAAGCTGGCAGAAAGGAGAACAGACTAATTAATTCCCTTACCCTCATGCTAATAAGAGATGGGTTGAGAGCCTGTATTGAAAAAAACCTGATAAATGGGGCACAGAGATTAACTAATATTGGAGAGCCCAGTAGTAATAATGCAAAATCTGCAGGAAGGTAAAATCATTCTTTCATATAATCAAGTTTTCTGGTAAATAAAAAGCTGTTAAAAAATATAAAATCCCCATAAAACTGAAAATTGAGCTTTTTTCATCACCAGTGGAAGCCAGGAATACTCTGAATAAAATCCACAAAAGCTTTTTGGTTGCTACTTCTTGCTCAAAATCTTTCCATTGGAGAAAACAAGCATCCCTTCTACTTCAGCTCAAGAGTCTTCAGGATTTATATACTGTAAGTTTATGGCTCAGTATAAGTAAGTACAACTTACTAAGTCTCACATCCAAGTGTAGTAATAGAATGTTTAGTTAAAACGTTATCATCACAATATTCTCTAATGAAATGCAAAAGACATTCAGACCAATTCATATTACATTCTTTCATCCTGAGAGTAACGCAGTTGTATGAATTTAAAAGTAAAAGTCTGCACCAAGTTTCTGCCTGATGTGATTTGATACATGTGAGATACAGAGGTTTATGACAAACACTGACAGATTCTTAACTCTCCCCTTGCTGGCGAGACACTCTGACGACTAACAAGCACCTTGCGTTTCAAGCTGTTCAAGTTGCTGGCAAGCCATGGAGTGAACACAATAAATGCCTCACTGTTAAGCTCTCTAAGGCTCTCATCGAGCTTTTCCCACACGAAGATACAATCCAACTCAGTTGATGGGAACAATGAAGGTTTCTGTTTCCTCCCATAACGTGTCACACAAACACAATAATGCCACATTCCCATTATAAATTAACCGCTAATGCTGAGGACCTGTATGAGAAAATAGTGCTGCGTAGACTTGAAATGGGGTAAAGACTCACTGAAATTCCTATCTGGATTTCATAAAGCTTTTCATTAATGTGTTCATGACAACTACAATTAATTACACCTGTGCATAAACCTACTATGTTTTACATTGATTTCCATGAGAAATATAGATTGATTCCCTACTGAACTTAAGCACTGTCACAGATGATGTATAAATATTTACTTATTTGTGCAGTGATATGGCAGAGGGGGGTGGACTAGATGGTCTTTAAAGGTTCCTTCCAACCCAAAACCAACCATACCATTCTATGATTACGATTTTAAAACAAAAGCATGCTTCTATTCCATTGTTTCTATCACCTTCATATATCAGAGTGGGATCTTATCAGAGATATGAGTATTTATTACCAAAAGAAGATGCCTGAACTAAAAGCAATAAATTCTATGACATTTACAGACTTGTGTTCACAGCTGTGATATGGCACATTTAAGGTCCAGCAACAGGGTTTGTGCAGCAAACATTGTCATGAATCTGGTTTAATATTAAATTTAGTCTGAAAAATCTTCACTGAAAACAAACCAAGGCAGTTAGCCTTACCTTGGGTAGATTTAAATGTGCCTTGCTGTTTGCCAGCTGGTTTCCCTGGGGTGGCAGTCAGGACAGGATTGAATAATTTCTCCTCCATTTTTGCTTCCTTTACATATTGACACGATTTCCCCAGCAATACAATGCTGTTAAGGACTTTGAGAGATATTAACCTAGAAAAAAAATTGTTTACATATTTGCATTAGCATATTAAAATAATTGTACATTGTTCATACTGCAATTATTCGTATGAAAATAACTGCATTTGGTTAGTGCTGTCTTAGAAGTATTAGCTAACAAATTAAATCCTTTCAATATCAAGATCAAAAGGTAATTTCCTTTTCCTAACAATTTGTTTCAGATTAAATACTTAATTTTCTTTTTCCTCCAGAAAGCATCTAGAGAAAAACATCAAGTTTCATTACTTAGCTAAAGGACTATAAGGACAGTTAATGAGTCATTTAAGACATCAAATATTTAAACACAGAATTAAAAAGGGCCCTCAACAGTGCAAGTCCAAAATAAATGCACCCAAATTAAGTGTGCCCAGCCAAGGATCTCTAGTAGACTTGGAACCACAGGACAGCAAATATAGAACCATGGAATCATTAAGGTTGGAAAAGAGTCCCAAGATCATTGAGTCCAACCATTAATCCAGCACTGCCAAGTCCAATATCTAGCTTTTACAAACTACAGGCTAATCATAAGAAGTCCTTTTTCACATCACAAAAGACAGTCCACAAAACTCAACAAATCCAAAGAGGCACCACTGCATTACCATCAATAGCACAGTTCAGTTGACGGCAGATTCGTTTTCTGCTATGGCTAAATTGCAGCACAAACTTCAGCAAACCACTGAATCCCTTTTACACCTGTCTCCTTGTTGGAAGAAAAGGAAGGCCTCATCTACCATCAAGTGCTTTTTTTCCATTCAAATGAGTTTTGCAAAATCTGATTTCCATTACTGGCAACACACGACTCAGACCTTTGTCCACTCCAGGGAGCAAAGGCTCATTGCAGAATGACAAGGAAAGAGTGATCTGTTCTCTGCAGGATGAATGAAACATTCTCTATGCAAATCAAGCTACGTAACAAGACAGAACCAAATGCAGACTCTGAATTCATTCTCCACTCGCTGAAAAGTCTGTTTATCGTGTACATCACTAACCGACTAAAAAGACAACTTAAGTGAACATTCACAGATCCATGGAGCAAGTCTAACTGCTTAATCATGAAGTGACCCAAGCACACTCCAGCAGCAGCTCCCCTGTCTCTCACTGTGTAAATGTAACCAGAACTTGTCAAGCAGAAAAACAAACTATGCTGCACTTTTAAGGGAAAAAATTAATTTTATTTATTCTATTTCAATAAAGAAATGGAAGAATGAGCAGAGCACTTTCAGTATTCAGAAGAAAGTGACATTTTAGTATCCAAGCAACCACAAAGAAGATACCATTTTATACAGGTTGAAAGCTGTGCTTCTCTACAATTTTCCTAGATTATTGGGACACATTTTATTTCAGAGTTGAGAAGCTCTCCTCCATTTTTAATGTTTTAGAGGTGTTTTTCTTATGCATCTTATGTAACATGTTTTTGTTCTGAGAGAGTAGGTTTCAACAGCATAGTTTGACTCTGATTTAATGAGATCAGAAGTTGAAAAGGCCATAAATCACCGCTTCACTGTATCAGTTCCAGCTTCTCATGGAAAATTATGCAAGCATTTCTAGCAATTCTCCTTTATTCTTTTTTGCCAGCCCACCTGTTTTTGGCAAGACTCTTTAACTACAATTAAAGTTTAACTACAGTTGTTAATTATCAATACAAAATTAGCTCACTCATAGTATAGGCTCGATTCTTTGCCCAGTTAACGGTTTCAGATTTTATCATGTCATTTCTCACATATCTATGCTATTACGTATGTATTCTATATATTCTCACATTTGATAAAAACCCTGAAATTTATGTCCAGAACACAAATTACTTGAAAGATGCAAGAGGTGAGCTAGCTCCAAGTCTGAGATCACAGCAGAAGTAAAAATCTGTTCTCACTTTTCAATAAGGACAAAATAGACCAAAATGTATTTACTTTTTTGACCTATGCCTTTAAAGAGCAGCATTTAATACTTCATGTTAATCACATGACTTTTTTCTGCCCTCCATTCTCCAAGCTACAGAGACAGTGAAAAATCCAGGGCTGGGCTGCAGCAGTGGAATGGTAGAGGTAGGAAAATATTACATACATTGGGATAAAGGAAAAACCACTGAGCAGGATGAAAGTGCTGACCTTGGTATACCACAGCTTGAATGACCAGGGGATAGTGCTTTGAATTATACCGAGCTGGCTTTAGGGAGAACATAGGCACAGCATGTAGTATGCTGGGGAAGAAATCAAAGTATGGTGCTGAGGAATGTGGCTAACATTTTAGTATTTGACCTACATGAAATAGCTCAAAGTCTTAGTTATCTGACACTAAAGAAATGTGTCCTGACACTGATGTAGACAAAACATATCTGATCAAGCTCTATTTTTTGCAGATCAGGATCAGATTAGAGGTAAGAGTCAATCTATTAATAAAGAATGTGTAGTAATCCTGTTCTTTTCATAAGCTATTGCAGAACAGTAGTCTCCTCTGTTCCAGCATAGTCTCCTCCCTCCCTGCTGAACCACAGCCTCTGACTTAGAAGTCTTCTGCTTCCCAAGCCTTGCTGCCTTCACTTAAAACACAACGTGGTAGGACACTGAAGAGATACTCCCACAATACCACAGGCTGGTTCTTTTTCTGTCAGCAACTTGAAATACTTAATTGTTTATGATCAATTTTGGGATGATTCCAAAATGAATCAGTACTGAGAGACAACAACAGCAGTGCAGTATACAGCTCTCCTAGAAACTGGCCATCCCCAGATAGTACACAGCAAGTGCCTCAAGACAGGCAAACTAAATTGGATGTAAAGTACAGTTATGCATGTCTCAGAAGTACCTGTCAGGTGGTGAGAAGTTAAAGGTTAACTCAAGTATGAACTGACTTGTCAGTGAAGGGAAACTGAAGGGACACCTGCACATCATTGGTTATGTAAAACAAATTGCCACAGAACATGTATTTCTTAAGTTAGATTACTTACTGACCACACCCTTCCCAGGAACGGTGAGCCCTGCATTAAGGTTTTTTTTAACAGCAGTCTCCTAAAGCAAAGTAAACTTTGCATTTAACTACCTGAGAGAAAAATCCATTATCTGCTCAGAGCACTTCATCTGCTTATTTTTGTTCGCTTATTGAATCTTTTGGTCTTCTTCCAGAAAAATTCATTCCTTAGAATTCAATTTCCCTTTTTACACGGAAGTATGGTGCTTGTCTCTCAGATTCTCTGTCTTTTTGTAATGAGTTATTTCCATTACTGAAGTTACTTATTGAGGGCTATAATCCCCCAATGTAGTCACAGTATTTAGGGACAAATCTGCACTCTCAATTTCAGATTATGAGCATAAGGGTTTTACATTTATGTTCTTCTGAACATAAACTGTGTTTATACTTATATCTAGAAGTCTCCACAGAAACTTCTTTTACATATGTAATCAACTAATGGTGAAAACTTTTCAATTGTGTGGATTTACTTACCCACAGTAGAACAGCACAACACAAACATAAGCTAAGACTCCTTGTACTTTTATTGAGCTTGTTACGACTCTGATGAGCTGTTTTAAGAATAAAAGTTAAAACTTAGCCCACAATTACTAATAACACATTGTAACAGACATTTCTTTTTTGGTAAATTCAAGAAAAAGTAGAAACATTTACATTAACAGAAATTTAGTCTAGTGTTCCCCTTGGTAGTACTAACTACTCCAGATTTTGATTTGAGTAAGTATTATACTAGCACTTAGCTGCAACTCTGCCAAAACCAGAGTCTGACAATGTTTCCTTATCACTGACTTTCAAGTAAAATAAGAAGTGGAAAAAACCTCCAAAACTCAAGTGCTACAAGGAGAGTTAACAAATTTTGAGGAAAATGTCAAGAGATGCAATGCAGAACAGAATCAGTGTTATACACTATGCTAACCTTATGATTACAAAATTGCTTTGTGGACAAGGCATGTGACTCCCAAGTTTCACTAACAAATGGTTCATGAAATTTCAGCTTTACTTCAGTAGTTTACACAAATCCTGTGAACAGTTTTTTCCCCATCTCTATGGGAGAGCATTACATTTAAGTTAATTCATAATCATATTCTTCCAGGAAGATTCAAAACTAGCATATTTGATAACAAAGCAAGTACAGATTACCAGCATTATGATAACTACTGCTTGTCTGTACGTGTGTATGGGGAAAGTCAGAGCAGCTATTCTCCCAACCATAGAATATAGAGAATATAGAGAATAGAGAAAACATTCTGCAATAGTTAATTCAGGACAGCGTCTGGACAGAGATCCATTTATTAAGTCATTCATTTTATAGCAGCATGTATGTGTAACAAAGTCAACTATTTCAGAGTGATGTACTCAATAACAGCTCAGGAGCTCAGTGCCCCATTTAAAAGAATATTGAGTCATTAAGCATGCCATTACAGGGACAGCCACAAGGACTCATATGAAAAACCTAAATAAACTGCTACACTACTGCTAACCTTCTGGCAACCAGCTGCTTTGACTATTCCAAATGAATGAATAGGATAACTGCCAAAAGGAATATATGTTTAGTAAACACAAATGTAGTTTAATTCTACTGGTACAATTCAAGTTCTTACAAATTCTACAAAATTTATATATATTCAATTTTCTATGAAAGGCTGAAAAACAGTAATGCATTTGTGAAGTCACAAGTAGTATGTGATACAGGTTACACTGAGTGCTAGCTCAACCTTTCAGCATCATTTCAGTTACTTCAGATGATAATTTTATCCTCAAAACATCCAGCCATCTATCTCAGAGGGACACATTCTCAAAGTGAGATCTTACTGACAGAAAATTGATAGGAAAGATACAACTTACTAAAACAGCCAGTGGAAGAGGAATGAAACCCATTCTTCTGGAAACTGAATCACTATAATCTGTATATGCCTAGGAAAAGAAGAGGAAGAATAATGAACTACTTATGCAAAGAAATTAGCTTATTTTAGCTTGACACACCCTCCAGATAAGAAGAAAGCTCTGTTAACAGACCCTATACTGGTATAAAGTGTACCTATTCACATTTTGGAATTCAAATGGAGATAGCTGCACTCTCAGACAAAAATGTAATAGTACCATGACCAGTAAGATTAGTTTCAGTGCTCTAAATCAAGAGCAACTGGAGTATAATACAAATCTCTAAATCGAGAGCAATTAGGACACTGAATCCAAAGGCACTGTGATATTTTGTCTGTACGTTATTACCAGCTTAGAGACCTTTTTGTATTAATTTGACTGATCCTCAAATACTCTACAGAAAAAACTGTTACAGGGATAAAAGAACAATTATCCACCACACTAGCAATTTTAAATCATTCTATAAACATCTATAATTAGCCTTAAGATAACTGTGTTAAAATTATTTTGAAAATGTTTTTATATTTGAACTCAAAACACAACTACTTTGCATGACAGCTTGCCTGGCAGTATTGAAGATCACACCAAAATTAGTGCCTAAATGATGCTACTTTATTTCCCACAGAGGATCCTTAGGAAAAATAATGGAGTTTTCAAAACTAATAAACTGGGGTTTTTATTATTAAGAAATTATTATTAATTATTTGTAAGTGAAGGTGTCTAGCTTCTTTATGAGGTTTAACTACTACATTCCTCAATACAGCCAAAGAAACATGCCTAAGTAAACTACAGAAATTATTGTAATAAAGTTCATTTAATAGTTCAAGCGCACATTTAAAGCACTGATGAGTGGAATGCTAACAAGTGAACCCTACTGAGTCCTCATCCATGAAAGGTGTGCTGTAAACAGCTTTCCAAAAAATGGTACTAATTAAAACCACAAGTGTCTGTGTGTTCTATAAGTACCCATGCCATGACAGTAACATGCATAGTGCAATCATCATCTATACATCTATACATCTGTGCACTCTCTGTAAGAAATATAAATTCCTAATGAATACTGTGTTTTAATCCAACGCAGTTAAAATACCATGAAAAGAACAGTAATCTAAAATTACCTTGTTAAGCTTACTAAATTTCCATATATCTCAAAAATGTTACAACTATTCCCTTACTGTAAGGGTATTGGGAAGAGACTTCTCAGCAGTATATTAAATAAAGCTCAAACTGACCTGAACAACAGGATAAAAATAGTATAAATCACAAATAAATATTCCTGTTATCTCTTATTAAAGAAAGCAGAGTAGAGTTTCAGCGCTGCAGGAGTGTAACAGCACCGTATGTATTTCTTTGAGTGTTTGTTTCAATATTCCCCCATAACAATTGTGTTAGTTAATACAGGAAAGTGCATTTTATTTTCAGGCTTACATTTTTCTGTCGACTGCTAACAAGGTCAAATGCAAGACTGGCTCTGTATTCACTGTAGACCTGGAAAAAATCCAGCACATCAGATGTGTGATTAATTTGTTATCACACTTTATAAAAGCAACACAGATAATTATTAAAATATTTCCATAAACTATTATAAACGTATGCATTTTCTGAAAGAGTCAAAGCCAGTTTTTCTGAGGTCTAACTGCACCCTTCAAGAGATGAAGGGTGAACTGCACCCTCTATTTCTGCAATAAAGTAATTTGCATATATATAAAACAAACAAACAACAGTATGCTATGTTTTAGGAACTGAATGAGATTTCATAAGTTACTGAATTTGAGGATCATCAGAAACACAAAATAACAGAAATCACATTAATCACGTTTATTTTTTTTTCCCCACAGTTCATAACTAGTTTTAAGCTACATGAAAGCTGGCCCTGGGATCAAATTAAACAAATGAGAGATCTTTCTTATATACTAAGCAAGTGATCCTATGAAAAAAAGCAAATTGTATCTGAACATGAATATTAAGCTTTTCCTTCTCTTTAAAACAGTTCAGCATATTAAGAAAGAAAAGCATCTATTTTAAGGGTAAGTGACAGGACAACTTGCAACTGCAGGTGTTAAAAATTCTGGGAAAACTCTGACCTAGCAACCATACATCTTTAGAACTTCACACACAAATCCCACAAAGTTTATTAAATAAACTTTGCAAAATTGCCAGTCACTACCTCCATCCTCCAGCTGTTTCAGCACTCTGAAGCATGCTACATTTTTGGCTACCATGACTTCATTACTGCTCTTTTCCACACTCTCTATGCAAAAGTAGGGCATGCATAAATGCCTCTGGCATAAGGGAGCTTATTAAGTGCATCTATTACACTTGTTCCTACACCACACAATGCAGTTACTTCAGAGATGCTGAAAAAGACAGCACTTCACAAGTTCTGGTCTCATTTCCTGAAAAGTGGTTTTAATAGTGAAAAGACACTAACTCATATCTTCACAAATGTATCAAGTGTGTTTGAATTCACACAGTGTAGAACACAAACAGCCAATGCATCATGCTGCAACATACAAGAAGCAACCTCATCTACTGCTTTAAAAGAAGGACTGGATAATACATGCGGCGCAAGAAATTTCAGGAGTGGGAAACTAACATAACCTACTTCATATTAGTGCTCCAGGGACAGTGGGAAAAAATTATCTCTGATTTCAGATTCCACTTTTAACACACATGCAAGAATAGAATTAAAGCAGCCTAACAAGATCTGTTTTTCCAAAAGCCTGAATTTTAACCTACAATCCATTTTGTTAGGAAAGGGTACAAGCTCTGTCTAGGCTGCAGAACAAGTAACCTATTGTCAATTTAACAAATGATCACTTCACAAAATGATCTGCCAGTAATATGAATTGTAGCTAGTCTGTGAGCTGTTATACAACACTTGCAATAATTTATGGATCTGGAACTACTAATTTAGAAGCAGAGGTGCTAGTTCCACATTAAAAAGATCCTCAGTAGTATATTGTATCAGGAAATTAGCAAGCTTTCCCAAGTGATATTGTATATTTCAAAATAACAATTTTTACATTTTCTGCACTGGAATAAATTTTAATATTTAAAAAAAATCAGCAAAATTAAATACAATTTAAAATAGCACCCAGAATTCCAAACAGGATACGTACATCTGCTGTGATGTCATTGAATTTTGTTATAAAGGCATGTTTCACAATATCCACTGCAATTTCTGAAGCAACCACCATGCAAACATCCGGGAATAACACCCAAAGATGATCTGAAGGTTGTGAAGAAACAAGTTAGGCCATTTAATTTAATGCCAGTATACAAAAAAATTATAACGCTTCTGTTCAACAGTGAAAACTCCTCATGAGTCTGAACAATCTGTAGGTTTACATCATCACTGAGCATACAGGGTGCAAGTTCTTCCATCACTGTCCTAAAAATTTATCAGTACTGTACAATCACACACCACAGTTGGGATCAGGTTCTCAACTCTTCACTTTGCAAACCTTTCCCTCTAGTAGGAAGACAACTGCTGTAAGTACTAGATACCACGTGGGCAGGATGTGTAAGACATAGACAAAGCATCTGCAGTTTTAGCTGTTTAAGGTAAAATTTAGGTAGACTGATAAGATTCAGGTAAAATACATCACACAGATCAGAGGTCAAAATTATTAAAACAATGTTCTAATAAAATCAGCATTTTACCCTATATTTATTAAATATGTCATTAAAATCGTAAGCATAATCAATATTACATTAAGAATTGTATTTTTCACATAATCTTTATCACATTTCAATCTCACTAGCCTCCCAAAATAACATTTTCTAGGGGATCCTTCATTCACAGTGTACTCCAAGGAAAAGAAAGGGCTGGGAAGAACACTGCTTGAAATTCTAGACACTGCTTGAATTATAACTATATATGTTTAGAGCATAACAATATAAATTCCTAGCAGAAAGGACACAGTCATTCTTAAAAGAATACCAGAAATAGAAAAACGACAATCTAAGGTATTTGACAAAATTAAGATTTGTTACTTAAATGTCTTGACTACCCTTATCCTTCAGATTGAGAGAAGAAGCAAGAGATACAGCTCTTGATAGCACAGGAATTTTTCTTCTAGTTTACTGACCTGGATTCCATGAGAACTGTTCCATATTTCTTAGACATACAATTAGTAGCAGCACGTAATTGGTGAACCTCTCCTTTATATCTGGATTAAAAAAACCAAAACCTGTCAGCTCCAAAGAAACATTTATTTGCATACACAGATATCTACTCATTCTGAGGTTCTATCATTTATTAATTCTTGGATTAGGTAACATTTACCACAAATTATTTAGCTGGATTTAAGGGGTCGGGGAAATGCTGGGAACCACACTGGACTGGACTTCTGCAGTAGGTTGTGACTTGGTCTGTCCGATGCTGCCTCAACTTGGGGTTCCCAGCAGCAGAAGGGACTTAAGTCGTGACTTACTATCACTTCTTCTAATACATTAATAAAATAATCATCCTTCTTGATAAAGTCTGTGCATTCGTTCTGTGATTCAAAAAGAACCAACACCTCTTGTGACTAAAAGGGAGAGAATATACCTATCTGTCCTTTCAAGATATTAGCAAGGTACATTGCATTTTCTACAGATCATGGATATCAAAATTGCTGTATACTGGGTTCAGAAGAAGGAAGAAAAAATGCTTGAAGACAACTGTTACACCTTAGCTAGAAGGTTCCCACCAGTCTTTCACACTGCCACCTTAAAAGGGAACAGCAGGATGTATCAGCACAGTTATCAAAACCGCAAGCACTGTTAACACAAAAGCGGTCGGATTAGGGACAAAGTCCTATGACTTGCCTCCCAGACAAGGCAGTCCTTTTTTCTACTTCGGTGTCCTGTCTCCAGAGATGACACATACAACTTGCTTCAGGAAGCATCACATTTTTAGCTTATTAAAAAACACCTTCCTGAAACTATATTATTGAAAAACATGGTAAAGCCTAAACCATAACGTCATCATGATTTAGGAAGTTCAAAAAAGTATTTTTAGAAGATAGAGCTATTAAGAAAATCTGTGAAGACACCGTTACTGCTTGTTATACTTATCAATAACCACAAAAATAATTTCTTTGTGGGGCCTCTAAATCCAAAGGGTTCATTTTCTTAAGCACCTCCAATACTGTGTGGGGGTTCTACCTACTGGTTTTAGGAAACAAGAAATAGAAATGTTCAGAAGTACATACAAGGATTAAGCTGGCCAAAAAAATATTTGACTTTGTGTCAACAGTTTCCATCACCTCTGACTCGTACAGGCCAACAACAATGCTTGTGGACTGCAGTCACTACAGTATAATAACATCACTCATTTTAGAACAGCAGTTCAGAAATACTGGCAAGTCTGAAAAAATGGAGCAAAAAGAAAAGAAGAAATCCTCCAGGAGAAGGAAAGAAAAAGCATGCATGATTCAAGAAGAATGAGATTTCATGCACAATATAAAGAGGCACATCTTGGGGCACGTAAGTTCATCTGTCACTATGGGCTGGGGAAGGCACAGAGGAAGCACAAGCTTTCAAAATAGAACGAATGGCATATATATGGCGGGGGGGAGAAAAAGGAAATCTTTTAGTACAATAAACTTAAAGCAAAAAAAGGACATAGCTAAAATGTAACCATAATTTCTTGATTTCCTGCCAATAACACTCCAGCAAGTGAAGTACATTCTATGCTTCTGAATTCACAAAATACTGCCCAAATGACCAGAATACGGTATTGTCTGAAAAACCTAGTTACAAGATATCACTTGACGCTGTCACAAATGGATGAAAATGTAGTCAAGCACTCACTGATCTATATTCCTTAGCATGCCCATTAGTGACTTGGAAATAATCACTGAGTTTTGAGACTCTCGCCCAGAATCTCAGAATGGTTTCATCTTCTATTTCCCACATCACATACTTCCACACTGCTATGATACACCATTGGTCAGCAGTGCGTAAGAAACACAGATCTCATCTCCAGTTCTTCAGGCCCCAGGGAGGCCTGTACAGATACATATTCTCAAGTGGGAAGCAAGGACCTTAATTCAGGCCTAACACTAAAGCATGTCTCAAGCTAATCCTCCCGACATTTATTACCTGCTTGGTATATTTTAGCTCACCAGTAGACAGGATTAAATTGAGAAGGGACATTTTGGGCTTTAAATTTCCTCTTATAATGATGTAATAATACCAATTTTTCTTCTACTAATTTCTGAGACTGGGTGACAGGCTGATACCTATTTTTCTCCTCTGCTTATTTTCCCTGTTGTCAGTGGCCTCCCTTCTAATCTGTTACCTCTGCTGCCACAGCTGTTCAAGTTCAAGGCTCTTAGGAATAAGAGGAGTGACTGTGGCTGCTGCTCTTCATCCTCAGCCCTCTCATCAACTGTCAGAGATGCGAGCAAGGGAGACAGGGCATTTTACAGGAGCTTCAACAGTAAACTCAAACAACACAAAAATTAATTTCATTTCTCACCCTCATGGACAAAGAAAACAAAGGGTTCAGGATATCCAAAACAACTACTGGTAATCAGGCCTAAATACTAATTAAAATGTCAGAATACAAAATATGTACCAAAAATGTTTCATCATTTATTACGAACTTATTTGATGTTGTGTATGTACATTTGTTTTTTTTAAACTGGTATGGGGAGTTTCCTGTACCATGTATTGCCACTTCTTAGATGATGTGGTGAACTACAGAACAAGTGAAGGTACATCCTTGGATTCACACTTGCTCATGCTCTTAAGAACAACAAAGGCAAAGTATGTCACTATATTTGGGAATTTGGCAGAACAGTGACAAACCATCAGCATTAGTGTTCAGTTGCAGAGAGCACAGGTACTAGCAGGAGGAAATCATTCTGTTCTGCTTCAGCATAATGAAGAGTAAAGTGGAAAGAAAAAGTGATCTCTTTTCACTCTCCATTGTGACAATCCTTAGTAACATTGATATAAGCCATTTCAACTCAGTTTTGCATGTATTCCACCAAGTACAGATGATAAGCATATCATGTAACTGTTTTTCTGTTAGGATACAGTATAGCTTCAATAACCCTTGCCATTATAAGACAGGCTTAAATGAGAGCCAAAATGACAGATGAGTGACATTTTAAATGATCTTCAGCTACCTCCACAAGCACGTGATTAAGAAGCTTACTTTCTCAGTGTTTATGATACTAAGTGTTAAAAACCTGACATGTAGCACTAATTCAGATATATTTATCCCCTTGACCAGTCTCTTGTCAGCACATGCCATGCATAGTGCTGATGACATATTGTGCCTGAAGTCTGGATAGACATCAGTGACAGGTGCTGTCCCTCAGGGGTCCATACTGGGACCAGTGTTACTTGATATCTTCATTTATGACATAGATGAAGGAATTGAATGCACTCTCAGCAAATCTGCACATGACTGAGTGCTGAGGTTGCCACACCAGAGGGGTGGGATGTCATCCAGAAGGATGACAAGCTCAAGAATTGGACCCATGGGAATCCCAAGAGGTGTAATAAGACCAAGTACAAGGTGCTGTGCCTGGGTTGGGGCAAGCCCAGGTATCAAAGCAGGCTGGGGATGTTGAGAAGGACTTGGGGATTCTGGTGGATGAGAGGCTGGGCATGAGCTGGCAACGTGTGCTCACAGCCCAGAAGGCCAAGCATGTCCTGGGCTGCATCCAAAGTACTGTGGGCACCAGGGCAAAGGAGGGGATTCTGCCCCTCTGCTCCACTCTGGTGAGACCCCACCTGCAGTGCTGCATCCAGCTCTGGGGTCCCAGCACAGGAAGGACATGGACCTGCTGGGGTGAGTCCAGAGGAAGCCAAGGAGATGATCGGAAGGATGGAACACCTTTCCTGCGAGAAAAGGCTGAGAGAATTGGGATTGTTCAGGCTGAAAAAGAGAAAGCTTCAGGGTGACCTAATTGTGGACTTCCAGTACCGAAAGGGAGCCCACAGAAAAGATGGAGAAGGGCTTTTTACAAGGGCACGTAGTGACAGGACAAGGGGGAATGGCTTCAAACTGAAAGAAATTTTCCTAGATATTAGGAAAAAATTCTTTACTGTGAGGGTGGTGAGGCCCTGGCAGAGGTTGCCCAGAGAAGCTGTGGATGCCCCATCCCTGGAAGTGTTCAAGGCCAGGCTGAATGGAGCTCTGAGCACCCTGGCCTAGTGAAAGACCACTTCTGGCCATGGCAGAAGTGTTGGAACTGTAGATGATTTTTCAGGTTCCTTCCAACCCAGGCCATCCTATGACTGACAGACTGCATTCTCATGCCATGCTGAAGCTGCACTCGTACCAGGGCTGACCCTGAAGCCTGACAAACATCATACTACATACTGCCCATACACACTTCAGATTATTTTGAAAGATGACACTGCGTTTGCTTGTGCTTCTATGCATCCTCTAGTGGTGCAAGATATGATTAAATATGATATGATTTAAATATGATTAAAAACTAAGTATGATTAAATATTTTCAACTGCCTTTAAAGTATGTATTTCAGCATTCTGAAAAGGGAAAGGAAGAATCAGACATTCCAAGACTCAGTACATCAGAACTTAGTGGTCACATATGAAAAACTAACCACAATACACCCTTTTCCATTAAGGTAAGTCATGTGTTCCTATAAGGGTTGTCATATGAATAGAGGTGGTAAACATTTATTTCAAAGACATGTAATGCACATACTGCCATAAATGCGATAAAGGGAAAAAAACCAAGATGTACCTTTTTTTCCCCTCTTGATTGTGTAAAATAAAGCCCCAAAAAAGACTGCACATAGCTAAATCAGGTTTTTAAATACTTTTGCCCCACTTACATGAACTCTGCCATTCCAATTTTAATAGAATTCTATTCCCATATTAACAACACATTCTGCCCTTCCATAAATCCTCCTGAAAAACAGCAACACATACCCAGCAATTAATTTCCAGTGTGTCACAGGGTATCACTGCTTCTAGAAAGCATGTAAAAGACATGAAACAAATGTTACTGGAAATAAAGATTCCTGGCACAGCACTGCATCTAGCATGGACTAATGTAATTAATTAGCCAATATCTCAAACAACCAACTACTGAACCCTGAAGATCTTAGGTACTTTGCAGTGGTAACTAAAAGAGGCAGAGAGATCAGAGGAACAAATCCTGAAGCGAGGTAAATAGTCTTTTAGTGCTAGCTATTTCCTTCCAGATTCCCTGACACATTATGCAGGAATCTTGTATCAGGAAAGAAAAAAAAAAAATCATGTTAATCACACTGTTTATATATTTAGATCGAAAGCTAGTTATAAATTATAGCATGCAAGAAGTGAAACAAGATCTTTTGGTTTACCTCTCAGCAACTTCTAAATAGCTGTAGTGCCAACTACCTCTTAACAAGTGACCAGAGCACAAGAAAGGATCAAAGACTGAACAAGAAATCATCAAGGACACACCAATTTTAAACATAGTCCTGCCCTCAAATCCCTCATGCTTAAAATTACCCTTCTAGTAAAAATGGTAAAAAATACCATTTTTTAATGGTATTAAAAAAACCTAAAGCCATGTGAGAAAGCAGTTTGAATTTCAAAGACCAAAGGTAAAAATAAAGGCTATTCAATATTGTGATCAAAGTCAAAGAGACTGATAAATTGGGAACAAAGAAGAAAGAACAAAGAAGAAAAAAAGTACAGGTTTATAAAGAAGAAAACTGAAGTTCCTAAAAGTTCAGAATAAGTATACTAAATTTTTGAAACAAGAGATTTAAAAAACAAGGAAGAGTCACGCCTAACAACCAACTGAAGGAAATAACCTAATGCACTGTATCTAATGTACTTCTTGTATGAGGTACAATTGAATTTTGTGAAAAAATTTAATTTAGAGCACAGCTTGAAATTAAAATAATACATTTAAAAGCATAAAGGAAGGCAGCATGCTGGGCTTTCAACAATGATGAAAGAGCTTCTCTTTATAATTTGGTCTCCTTGTTCTCTAATCCTGACCCGACAAAATTAGTTTACAGATAACTATTTCAAAAAGAGAATACCCTATTTAAATTTGGGGAAATATTTCTTCCTGATACAACAAATATCAGGTTTTCTAGTCTTCTGTATAGAAGTGTTTTCCAGTGGCCACGGTGTTTAGATTGCCTGGGTGTACATAAATTTCCTTGTAGAAGTCTGGGTGACAATGCAAAAGTAGTTTTGCTGCAGATGACAAATCAAAGCTGCGGGAGCAGCAAGGCTGAAATCACAGACTCTGTAGCTGCAGTCTCAAGCAGCTATACAAGTCCCAAGGTCTTTGCTGACCTGCCTCTAAAAGATAACAGGTTTAGTTTTATTAGGCAGCAATTAAATGTATATCTCATGTCCTGTTCAATTAATTTTTATGTAGATGATTCACAGTTATTTTAGTCTTGAAGGTTTACTGAATTACCTGTTAAAGCAGAATTTTTAATGGCCATACCAAGGTGAGAAGGATCACTGACTCCACTGACACTAAAGTCCAGAAATGTAAATACTGGGAAAAATAGTACAGACACACGTCAGCTTGCTATCCACCAACTGGTGCTGAGCACGATGCCAAGTGAAAATGATTTCACCATTTCCAGATATAACCTGGTAGTCTGGTGGCACTTCCTATCCTGATGTCTTGCTACATAAAAGCTTGAGCCAGGCAGGGCTCAGCAAGGTATTTCAATGTGTGATACAGGACATGTCTTAGAAAGTACAGCCTGCACAGTTAATTTCTGTTTTCACACACAACTTGCTTTTGAATTCTAGTTGTAGTAACTTCCCTTGAACACAATATCTACTCCTGTGGTCATTGCTTATCTTTTCTCTTACATCATATTTTTCTTTTGAAAAACATGTTACATGAGAAAGGAGTTTCACCTATTCATGAGAAATTCCTCAGATGTCCCTGTGAGATTCATATTATTCCCCTCAAGAATTACTATATTTAGCTACTGTATAATTATCAGTACCTTTACATTGAATTGAAAACATATGCTTGACAACAGTAACATTTTGAGCTGAGCCCCAGAAAAGGTGGGGCAAGGGGAATCCATTCAGTGTGTCCAAGCTTAATCAGCTACTGCTGCCATCATTGCCCTACAGCCGACTGTAGACCTCAGAAAACTACCAGAAGAAGCAGAGAAAGGTGGGAAGTATATGGGAGTGCTTAGATTTACTGTGTCCTTTCAGAAGTTTAGCTCAATCCAGGCATGCAGTTTAAGCACATTGTGTTCTAGGACATACAAGACACTCCAAAAGCTAACTGGAAGCTCAGCTGACAGGACCAGACTAGCCTGAGTTGCAGGGCAGGATAAAGTATTGGCACAGCATGCCAACACAAGATGCACCACATAATTTCAGCTGCATGAAATAAAACATTTAAAGGATACCAAAGTGATCAGAATACATGAATTGAAACAATAATGTTCTATCCTTACTGAAGCTGTGATGCAGTAAATCTATTCAAGTTCAAAAGAGGTGAAAATTTCTGCTAAAAACCTGTCTTTTATTTATCTCTGAGAAGAAAAACACTGCTATTTATAACCATACAGAAAAGTGTTCCAGGAAAAGTTATCTGCTTGAAAGGAATAAATCAGCTTGTTTTGTGCACTCTTCTGTGTATGTACTCACTGCTTCCATCCCCACACTGTCTAATGAATGGCAATACTTCTTCCCCCAACTGATAAATGGAGACCTGATACTGCTATTTTGGGTCTTCAATAATAATGTCCAGCAATAAAATATTGATATCCTTTTCTTTTTATGGAGGAAATTACTAGCAATTTCTAATGTCAGTCCCTTGTTTATTTCAACATGAAAGAAGCCTCACCTTTAGGTAGGAGAGCTAGATCCCCATAGGTTTAACTATTTTCTGCATTAATAAGAAACCTCATCTAGGTTTTCTGTCAATATTTAAGTAAATTTCCCTTTTAGCATTGTCACTGTAATGTTAAATACCTCTGATTTAAAAAATACAAGTAATTAAATCTTGGAACCAAAAATAATATTATTATCACAGAATAAACAGATTATCAACACAGCTGGGAAGATCTTTTGGGGGGGTTTAAGAGCATTTATGCTTTATAATTTTCTGTGAAATATTTAAGGTTTTATGTAAATAGTCTTTCACCCAAAGAATTACAAAACATTTGCATGTAATATTGCAGTTTACAGATGAATTAAGACAAAAGTCACATCAATATTCAGAACTCAAAACCTGATGTCAGCCTGTTGAAAATTTAACTCGTGATACAAATATACGAATCATCTGTTTTTAAATAAGTAGCTATTATATTTTTTTTTTAACCTATTGCACATTTGAGTTATCTGATTTAAAATCTGTGAACTGGAATGAAAAAAAAAATTTTAATTTTCTTTGCTCATATGTAGAAATGAAAGTGGGGAAAATTCAAATCAGATATACTGAAGAAATTCTTCACTGTGAGGGTGGTGAGGCACTGGAACAGGTCACCCAAAGAAGCTGTGGATGCCCCATCCCTGGAATGCTCAAGGCCAGGGTGGATGGGAGCCTGAGCAGCCTGGTCTAGTGGAAGGTGTCTCTGCCCATGGCAGGGGGGTTGGAACGAGATGATCTTTGAGGTCCCTTCCAGCTCAGGCCATTCTAAGATTCTACAAAACTACTACAAACAAAGAAGCTCTAGCACAACCTTAAAGTGCAATCACTCCTACTGGCTTTGAAATCACAAATTCAATAAATATTTTAAAAGGCTGATACCAGTATCAGAAAGAATCTCCACCAAAGGATACCTGAACAGCTTCTCCTCATGAGACACACTGAGTACGAGTTCCCAAAATTCATCCTGAGCAGCGACACAGTTAAGAAGTGCCAGCAGCATGTTTCCTAAGTACCCTCTACTATTATCTTGAGAGCATATGAAAAATTAGAGTCATCACTAGTATTTCCCTCATATGCCAGCTACTTCATTATACTGGTTTTTCGTCTGGCTGGTTTTTTTTTTTTCTTGTTTGTTTAGGGTTAGGCGGGAAGTATTTCAAGATCCACCCTCACAGCCACCCAACAACATGCATTCTGAGATCGCTGTCAATACAGTACACTATGAAGTCAACTTTTTGAAAACAGAAGACTTGATCACTTGGAAGCATGGGTATTTCAGCACAAAGCCAGTAGGCTGTTTTAGCACCTCAAATGAAAACTTGCCATAAAAGGAGTAACAGTCTTCTTTGAAGTGGATCTCAGTTTCATCCTACTGAACCAAACAGTAAAAGTGGTGATGAGGAATGCAAGTCAGAACACTCAAATTCATCGAGGTAAAGTAATTATAGTAAGAATAATATTAAATACATTGAATACATTAAATAAAGTAATGAATTAAATAAACAGTTTCTCTCTTCACATTTTCTCCTGATCAGCACTGCTATACATACCGCTATTTGACATTTGAAAAAGATTGTTCTTCTCAAACTTCTTGAAAACACTTCCTTTTATTTCGACAAACTGCAATTTTTAGAAACAGTTAATTAGTTTTTACTGACAAAAAACTGATATAAACAAATAATGTTATCAAAAATGTGTTATTTTAAAATATTAATATTTAAGACATATGATACACAAAGACAAAGGATTCTGAAACGAATAAGAGTAGCTATATAATAAAGCTACATACTTACATTATTGGACATCATGATGGTAAGCAGTGATTTATTGTGGGAGTTGAAGGCCACATTAAGGGTTGTTGCTTGAACCATTATAAGAATAGCATGCAGAACTGCATAGCAGGGTTAAGGAAGAATATTTGAAACAATTTTTCTGCACAACAGTACTGAAGAGCATTGAACCTTAAATTTCCTACTTTGCTTTCAAAGTTTAACAGGAAAGTTGCCATATCCCTGTAAACCAGACTTACAGCAAGACAATACTTACATGTATGTAATATACCCACAGTGCTTTGTAGCATGTAATAATGATGCTAATTTTTCTTGTTCTAAAAGAACTCAATGACATTAGCCATGAGAAACATCAATACAATCTGAAGGGAAAAATCTGAGGTAAAGATGCAGAATTAGCCTAAAGATTTCAGAGAAAATAGGTAAAAACTGTAATAACTTTAAATCCATCACCAAAACTACTGGACTACAGTATCTCTTTAGATTCATCAATTCATTGTAAGGTTATTTCTCACTAAGAACATTTGCATCCTGCATATGCATGAGTTTACCCCTTCAAGAAAATATGTTCAAGCTAGATGGATTTAGCATTCCACTAAATAACAAAATCCCACTATCTTCAAGGCCCTGTGACCCAAAATACTCAAATACAAATCAGAAATAAAATTTTCCATGAACTACCCAATGACAGTTTTTCATTTTACTATAGGTACACCATTCTGAAGGCTTTTTTTTTTTTTTAAGGAGGTGGTACTGGCAATCTTACTTTTCAAGTAAGGGAACACTAATTTAGGAATACTATCAATTTTTCAAATGTATTAAAATAATGCAGAGCAATTACTCTGTAATTTAACTCAGAAAATTTTGTGATTTATCAAAGCAAAAGGATACAGACATACAGCACTGCCATGAAGAAGTGAGGAATCACACCTATGTGAGCTCTTTTTCTTTCCTTAGGTTCTGTAGCTGTCCAATAAAGAGCATCCAAAATATCTTGTCCAAATGAAGAAATCAGACGATCAGCCACCTAAACAAGAACAACTTTACTGCCTTTTACTGCCTACCTTTCTCTCCAACACTTGAGTACGCCCAGTTCAAGAACAGTTCAGTCTAATAATACAGCTCAACCTAAAAAGTTTCACATATGTATCACTTCTGATCTCTTACTTATTCCATTTTCACTCTGGATTCCACAGCAATACTGTTCCTTTATTATATTTAGAAGCTTACTTTCCCTTTCAAACTTACTATTCCCTTTGCAACAGTATTTGTAATAAATAATCATAATATTGTTATCTTAGATGCTTTCTTGAAAGATACTCAAGTACAGTTCAAACCTCAGCCTTTGATAAATCAGTATGTATCTTGTGTCAAACTGTCTTAAAACGTTTTCCCCCATCCCTCTGGGTTTAACAGGAAAAAAACCCCCAGCAATGAAAAGTGAATCCCAGATGACAGGGAACATTTGCTTACAGGTATAGAAAAGACTGAAATTAGACTTGGCTCTACTGCTTTCTATATACTGATGTATATACTTAATGCAAATGTCTGCATAAAGCAGAATTAAAAATTAAAGGTACTATAATACAAAAACAATCAATTAAGAGGGACTTGAAAGTCTGCCAAAAAGGGAAAATATGTTGAAAAAACAGCAGACACCTGAATTGTAAACCAAAGAATATATGCACAAATAGAAAAAAAAAAAAAGTCTGGCAGTAATTCTAAAGATAGAAAACATATGGACAGCATTTTGAACTTGTAATTTAATACCACAGCAAGAAAGGTCACAGGGACTTCCACCAGTTCCCAACATTCCATCAGCAGCAAGCATATAAAACTGAAAATCATTACACAGAAAAACATTTTTTCTGCCTATACACTGCAGTTCAGTAATTTTAAAGCCAAGCTGCACAGGGCAACAAAACCAGAACTTCAAAAATTAAACCTGGCACATGTCTGGCTACAAAAAAGAGCTATCTCTTACTGCTTGCTAGTACAACCAAATGGAAACAGTTAAAGATGAAAAACGGATTATCTGTACTTAAGAAAGACAAGTAATATTTTCTCTTAGTGTCTTTCTGTAAAACAACAATTTTGGACATGTTAAATCAACATGTAGCAGCAAAACAGAACCAGGTACCCAATGTACCTGCAAATACTGATCCCACTAAACAGAAACTGAGTTCCTGGGACAACACAAATAAACCTAGACTTTGGATAATTTCCTGACTTTTTAAATTAAGTGTTCTCAAGGTAAAGATACTGGAGTGAGAGAAGTCATACTATTCAAGACACTATTACTGAATGAAGTCTCCTAAAATATGAAAACTGAATTAAATTTTACAGGATGCCTCAAGTAAATGTACAACGTGCTGCGCTCTAAGAATCACCTATGAAATAAAATGAACAAAACCATGAGTTGATGAATTATCATAAATCTCAAGCTCCCAACCCCATCAGTCTGAGAGATATTTACAGTGGCATTGTTTTCGGCTTTTAGATTTTGTAAATTTAGATTGTCTGCATTATTTGCCTCCTGCTCATTGTGATGACCCATTGAGTAATTACAGCTGGTGTAGTAACACCAGCTACAGAATGCTTAAGAGTTTGGTAAGTTTTTGTTCACAATATTGTGAGGGTTTTAATAGATAAAATAGTGCCTTTGCTTTCCTTTCTATTTAAGCAGTCCTTGGTTCTTTGCTGAAAGGATAGAAAATATTAAAACCCACCACACAATATTGTTGCTTGCTTTTCCAAATACGACTTACCTAAACCCTACATGCCGGCTCCAGGCTCCAGCAGAATTCCATGGTGAGTGCTGTCACCAGCATAACGCACACTGGGGCTTCACAAGGAGCAGGAGCCGGTGGGTCTGAATCTAAAAAAGAAAAGTGTCATTTAAGCCAAATGTGCTGAATGCTCCCCTTAGCCTGTCAGCTGGGAGCATTCAGCACATAATTTGAAGATTTTGCATTCCTCATATCTGTCCAGGACACTGCTCCCTGGACTTGCCAACAGCCGAAAACATTAGGACATTGTAAACATCTCTGTTGCTCAGTGATTTAATTAAACTAAAAAGATCTTCCTTATTCTGAAAACTTGTGAAAAAATGTAAAGTGTATTGCTTAAAAAAAAGCATACTAAGAGTTCCTTAAAAAACACTGCTTGCATCAGTAGCAAAGACTTTTAATAAAAATCACCAGAGTAGTCTAAGCAAGCCAATATTCAAACTGTTGAAAGCTGACTTTTAACCACGTCTTTCGGTGAGATCCCATGAACATTTTCTGATAATATCGCTGCAACCTGTCATGGTAAAAAAAGCCCCTTAAAAACATGCACTCTGCTTGGCACGTTGGGTTTCATGAGACACCATGGAAGTTAAATACTGTTTCCAAATTCAAAGTCCAATGTAATTTTTCTAATAACCATGAATCGTAACAGACTTCCCCCTTTCCTAAAAGAAACAAACTCATGCACCACTTTTCTCAGTTGAAACACACAGTTTTGGTTCTGCCAAACACAGCAAAGTAATTCAATTCCTCATTCCAAACAGAATGGCACATGACTTCAAATTCATAGCAAACACAGCAGTATCGCTTCAAATTATGTGGTAAGCATACAAAGCTGAGAAAGTACAAGCATGATTTGAAGTAGTCTTGAAATAGAGAGAAATTACTATTTTGAGCACATGGATTTATTCAGCAAGTGATAATCACTCAATTATGGAACTATATATGGATGAGTATTTCCCCACACAACTAAAATCCAGATAGTAACTCAGTGCCAATTTAATATTTGTACATATTTTTCAGCAAATGTAAAATCAAAGGCAACAAAAAACCTGTGAATAAACAACTGAGGTAGTTTGTATGATATTTACTTCACTTAGTAGAACAAAGTGTATTCCTTATGCAATATATTCATATTTTATGAGGAAAGAACAAATGCCTTCAGACAAAATATTCAGATTTTGCAGAGTGTAACCCTGTTTCAGCAGTCTTCAAACAAAGGTACAACAGATGTTCGAATAAGGATTAATATGTCATTCTGGAATCCCGGAATCCTAGTAGAGTAACTTTTGTGTACAAAGCTCTGAGTCCTTTTAAGAGGTTGTATTCCTAATATGTCCTATATTTACAGGATGGAGATAAGATAGTAGCTATGAAAACGCTATTTACTTTGAGAACCATTGATCATAGAAGTACAATAAAATCTCATACTTTACATTAATAGCAAAACAGAAACTGGGGTTTTTTGGCCAGAATTTCTCTTACCTCCCAAAACAGAATTTCCCTCTCTTGTATCATTATTCTTCACCTTATTGCTTACATACTTAGGCTTTGGCCTGCTAGCCAAGACTGAGGTTAAACAGTAACAGGTGTCCTTGCATACAATGAAAGCTGTATTTCCATAATGATGAATTAAACCCCAAATTCTGTGTTTTCTACTATCCTCCTTCTCTGCTCTCTCTTGGGATCTTATGATTATTTCAAATCAACAGTTTCTACTTTTCTTGGTGAGTTCAAAATCTCATTCACTCCCTGGCATTTCATAGGACACTTCCTTCATTTCCATTTCTCAAGTTTCTTGCTACGAAATTATTAAGCTCCATAAATTAGGCATTATGAAACAGTATCTAAAAACTTATTGTTCACAAACCTGTTTCACTGCATCTAGGCTTATTATCATAGGCATGTGCAGATTTGTGAGAATACCAGATATGCCACATGCTAAGTACAACTACAGTGATGTGAAATATTTTAGATAGCCTGAAAAAAGCATGCTTCATATTCTGATGCCAACATTCTTACCTCAAGCATGTTATAGATGATGTAGAGCTTTATGACAGACTGTCCCCTTATCAGATGATACATCATAGAGTAGTCAACATAGTGCATCATGAAGTAGCAGATGACCAGTATAACTCCTTTGAGAATGTCACATACCTGAGCAGGTTGCAGCAAACGTCTGTCACTGAAATACAAAGGGCAAAAAGCTCCACTAAATGTCATACAGCCACAAAATACAGATGTTACTATGTCAATTTGAATTTACAGAAGCTGTCCATCATGGATATATTTTAATGTCATCTTTATGCCCCTTCCCCTGCCCTTCACTCCAACACCGTGACCATGATCCACATTTATAGATCACACTCACAAACAGGATCACAGTCTCTTACTCGCCACACCCCTGTATTTAAAACACAGTATTTGCTGAGAGCTCCCACTTATTAATAACCTTCTGCATGCATGCCCTTTGGTTTCTAATTTACCTTCCCTCTTCCAGCCAATTCTACGATTTTGACTTTCTCAGGTAGAGAAATTGTATCCACTATGATCAAAAAGAAATGAAGCAGTCATCTCCAATTTCAGTATAATGAACCAAATGCTGGGGAACAGGTAGTAAATTCTGTATCTTCATTTAGCTCTAAGCTCTGCAGCAGTAAATGCAAAAAATTTGACATCAGAGCTTGAGGTTGATTGTGAACCAAATGCAGAACTTTTCTATCTACAGTCCCATGAGTAACCCAGGAGACTAAAGGAATCATTACACAATTTCTTCCTATAAATTAAAACTACAGGAAGAAAATAGCTTTATCTCAATTGCCACAACTGTAGCCATAAGCATAATGAAATTGCAAGGCAGTATTTGCTTGTCTATTTATTTAGTTTAGTATTAATAGAATGCAAAGCAGTTAAAAAGCCTTTGAATTACATCAAAAGGTTGAAAATCAAATACAAAAAAAGGAGGAAATAATTTCTATTACATATATTTATTTTTTTAAATACACTGGAATGCTTTTACAGAAGTTAATGTTTCAAAGAAGTTGGAAGCAATTAGCAGAATTCAAGCTATGAATTTTCAATTTCTGTATTCTTAAATCAGTAAGTCATCCAGTGGTTATATTCCCCTGGCAATATTCCCATGAACCCATAACACATCCAGAAAAAAAAATTATGAGTTATCTTGCAAAAATATACACCATTTGTAAAAAACATCCGAACAGTTACTTATGACCTCTAGAGTCATTCTATAGACCCTGCAGAGAAGTCAAAAATCCCTGCTACCTCACTCATTCTGTTTAAGTCACAGCTGGAGTGTTGTACTTTGGGTTTCTTTGCTGTCTTCCATTCAAAAGAAAAATGCCCTGAAAACAGCATTCACGCATTATATCACGCCTGGAACCATACAGTGACATTCCACAATGGGCAAACAGGTCACGCTCTTGCTGGGAGTATGAGCAAGAAAGTTTACAGAACTCTCAGATTTACAGTACTGTGCTTTGAACAGAGAGAAACTGCTCCTTTTATTATATACTTTCTACTGCATAAACTGCATTAAAATTAATTACATTCTGATTAAAAGAATTCAACCTAGTCCAGCATACCACAACTGCTTACAGCAGCTTTCTCTCCCTAAGAGACATTTTCTTGGTTTCAGAAGTCATCCAGTAACAAACAATATCCACATCACATCTTATTTCAGCCTAAGTCCTCAACAAAATGCCTCAGTGAATTTGCTTCCTTTCTTCAGCCCCCAAACTGAATTTTAACTGCAAACACCAATTTAAAAAAATTAAACTGAACACGTACGTTTTGCCCACTGCTTAAAAAGCCAATGACTGCCTTCGCATGACACAAAAAAATGAACCCTCCCCAACCTGTAAAATCACACTTTGAAAATTTACTGCCTTATTTAACTAAAGCTGGCTTAAATGATTATACTTATTAAAATGTAATAGTATATATTGAAATGTTTACAGGACTTAAACAAGCCCATGATTATGATTACTGCTCATATGCTGAGTAACAGCATATTCCTTTTTCTCCAATCTACTTCCATTTTGGAAGTGTATTCAGTCATTTCTGTGCAAGTCTCCCAGCCAACACTCAAACTCTGAAATACAGATTGGGATATGGTGGTAAAGGTACTATTATTCCACAACAGTAATGCCAGGCCTTAGCACGTGAAAAAGAGAATCAGAATTTATTACTCAAAAAATTAGCATCTTCATTCTTCCAGGAAATAACTACTTTATGATTAGAGAAGTAGTGAGTACCTGGTAGAGAAAACCAGATGAACAAAACAGACACTCACTTTAAAAGTTTGTCTTTTGAAAGTTTGGTAAGGTACCAATTTTAACGATAGGATGGTCTCTTACTGATATGCACTAGTGAGTAGAATCTGTTTATGAAGCTTCTGAAGCAGTCAAGAAAGATTCTCACAGGAAAATGCTTTGATGTCCACAAATCAATACAGTCTGAAAATACCACATCAAATGTTTTCTGGCTTACAAGTAACATCAAAGATGCTCAACCAGGAGTACAGCCACAAGTCGCAGATGTTCTGTGCTGGTAACTCTATCACTCTTCCGCTTGTGCTGATTTTCATCCAAGTGACTACATTCAAATAGAACCAGCTCAGGAGAGCAATGTAAATGCAGACAGCAACCATCACAGGGGAATAAAAACTCTGAGAAAAGACTACATACAACCAGGAGCACAGCTGTTCTTCTAAAGGTGGTGTCAACTCTGAAAACTATCTCAGGAGACTAACACTGTATGAAGTTGCATATAAAGCTGCACACAGCATCCTATACACTGGAAAGATTAAAAGATTTTCAGAATGTGCTGTGTAGAGAAAAAACTTGGTTATCACTGAGATTCAATTCAAAAGCTGCCCTAAAGAGTCACATCAACTACTCTTGATTGCTGTGCTTTACAGGAATTAAACTTTTGCAGAACAGATCCCATTCAAATAACGTTTTTAGAGAATTTTAGAATCATTTAGGTTGAAAAAGACCTTTCAGATACTTTAGTTCACCTGTTAACCTATCACAGCCAAGTCCACTACTAAACCACAGTCTATGCGTCTTTTAAATACCTCCAGGGATGGTGATTCCACCACTCCCCTGAGCAGCAGCCTGTTCCATTGCTTTGCAATCACTTTAGGGAAGAAAGTTTCCCTAATATCCAATCTAAACCTCCCCTGGCACAACCCAAAGTCCTCCTGTCCTACTTCTCAAGGTGACTTGGATTTGGTTTCTCAGTAGCCTGTCTGTATGTCTAAGAAAAAAACTGCAATAAATTTTTTTTTCTGACATTTTAATTAAAAATACAATCTATTAATGTTCTGTTCAAAGTTCTACATAACTTCTTGTGCTCCTCATCCACATGAGAAGCAGAACCAACAGTAATGCTGTGACAACTTCAGAACAAGCGTCCTAGTTTGGGCTGGGGACAGAGTGCCTTGTCTTTCCAGTAGCTGGTTTTTTTTGATTTAGTGTGAGAGTGCTGATAACACACTGAATGCTTTGGCTGTTGCTAAGAAATGCTTACCCTGAGCCAAGGGTTCTTCAGTGTCTCATGCTCTGCTAGTGAGGAGCTGCACAGAAAGCTGGCACAGAGTGTAGCCAGGACAGGATGTCCTGAACTGGCCAAAGGGACATTCCACACCAAAGAGCATCATACCCAGTATATAAACCGGGGGAGTTACCCAGAACGGGGTCTATCACTGTTCAGGGACTGGCTGAGTACCAGGGAGTGGCTGGTGGGCAACTCTGTCACTTGTTTCTCTTGGGTTCTGTTAGACTATCTCCTTCTTGTTTTCATTGCTATTATTATTATTAGCATATTTAACATGATTATTAACATATTTTGTTTCAATTATTAAATTGCTCTTATTTCAACCCATGAAGTTCACTTTAACTTTCCAATTCCGTTCCCCACAGGTGGGAGATGGAGGGAGTGAGTGAGTGGCTGCATGGTACTTAGTTGCTGGCTGGGATTAAATCACAACATCTTAGTCACAAAAATATCCCCACAGTTTCAATTTCCTCAGTTTCATGAAAGAGCTGCCAGTGTCTCAATCCCCCACTCAGTACAAGGGATTACTGCAAAGATTGACTACAGAAAACTGCTTTCTAGAAAGTAAGAAGAGTAAGAAGATCCTGGCATTTAAAATATATTCCAGTTTTCTTCCGTTTTTCACTTAGGGAAGACCCCTTCATATTGACTAAACAAGTAATTTAGAGTGTACCACTAACACGTTTCCAATTGACAGAGATTAACCATGTCTACTGCATAAATCCATAGAAGCATTTTTGTTGTAGCAGAATCATCTTCCGCTCTGGTTAATAACATTTACAAAAGGATTTTGAGGTGCAGTTCTGAATATAATATCAAAAGCGGACAATTATTTCCTACAAAGACAAGGAAATCAAATAAATGGAGTAAGTCTAATGCTTTGTCACCTTTTGGCAAATACACAGAGCTGACTGCAAAGCCTGCAGTAATGAAAGGATGTAGTCAGGGTCCAGTGAGAGCCGACCATTGCAGTTTTAGTGTAAGATCAGGCTCACACTGGTTCAAGCTGTTTTGTCACAAATCATTCCTATCCTTTGCGTTAAGCTGTTTAATATATACAAACATACACAGGCTGATGTGATTTCATGCCTGTCATAGCATCGAAGCAGTCTGCATTCATTTTTCTCAACATATGTTTCTACTTATTGTCTCCAGTAACTACTCAATGCCAAAACTGAAAAGTACTGTCAGGGCATCTTAAGCACTAACTAATCAGACCTCATGATTAATATCACAAACTCATATTGCTGTAGTCATGCACATCATGAGTACTACAGAATCCCAAAGAAACAAAATTAAAAAGCTCATATTAGCCAAGCTATGACAACTACAAAAAGGTCAAGAAACAAACAAGGAAAACATAGCATAGTACTGGTAATTTCAATACCTCACTTCAAAGTAGGGACCCGAGTTTTTAGAATTAACATTACTGAGCTGATGTGATAACTCAGAGTGCGATATTGTACAACTTTAGAAACCATTGAACGGAGATACGAGAAGCTGGAACAGCTTAACTCACTTCTAACAATTCACATTTTTACAGCTGTGCATGAAGTATGACACAATACAGAGAGAAAGATTTCACATGAAAATTACATATGAGTCTTTTTTCTCATGAATGACAAAATGAGAACAATAACTGAAGAGCACTACAACTACACAACTTTTATCATTCTGGTAGCAAGGTAACAAAACAGTGAGCAGTAGAATCTCGCTGTAGACAGCAGTTAGCCTTTTCCTTCAAAGCTACCCCAGGCATACAGTGATGCTGCACAACTGAGTTAAATATTAACATCTGCCTGGCTTTAATGAACTCTGCTCTTAGAAGATAGTATCATGGGAGCTTTTGTCCAAAACGTAGTTCCTCTAATATCCTACCAGATTCCAGGAATAACATTACATGGTTTCAAAATTTGGCTGAATATAATTTACATTACAATTTTCACACCTCATAGCAGTAAATGAAAGGATTCAAGGCATCTGGACTGTCCTTCAAATGCACCTTATTACATGATACACGATTTATATCTTTTCATCTAATTATTTTCTGCCATTATTTCAGCAGCCTGGTTTAGTGGATGGTGTCCCTGCCCATGGCATGGAACTGATGATCTTTAAGGTCCCTTCCAACCCAAACCATTCAATGATTCTACGATTATTTCATTACTACTTCAAAGATTTTTTTTGCTGTAAGTCACGCTCTTTAAGATGCTCTTTACAGAATTTTCTAATTGGTTTAATTATGCTAAGTCTCAAGTTCCCACATTAGCTGTACAGCCTAGACTATCAAGGAACCAAATTTTAAAACTTCTTCAAACAGCAAAGTACTTTAATACTAAAGAGTAAGACTTACCTATTCTTTCTACTATCCACTATGTACAATCTTATATTGCTTTACTAACACTGAATACACCAAAATGATTAAACATGAGATGATCCTTCAATCTGCATGAATTCCGTGAAAATCCAAGCATTCCTCTACAGAGAAACTCTCTCACACTGTAATGTTAACCAGCAAATTATGGCAATAGAGAAAAACACCACACAGAGACTTCAACATTCTACAGCATGTACTTAACAAAATGCTCAACCTCCTCAGCCTTTGGGTATATTTATCATTACATCTACTAATTGACAGAAAATCTCCACTGAAACAAAGCCTTACTTCTCAAAATAATATAAACACAGAAATGCATACTTAAGGGGATATAAAAGCTTATTATTCATTTAAACACAAAGCGAAGTGCAAGCCATACTACTGTATCTCCCTATTCCACCACACCATGCTTCTGTTTCAGCCCAGTCAATTGTTAAAAACCAGAAGTATGCCAAGCTCGATGCTTATGCTGCAGTATTTAAAGCAGTGGAAAGTCAAACTACGGCAAAATTTCTACAATGCACTGACTGACATAACCAAGACCTAGGAACTGAGCAAATCAGTCTGTTACAGAAAAAAACAACCTTTTACAACACAATAAAAATCAAGGTTTAACACTCATGCTTCAAACTTTCCAATTTATGGTTTGTCCACCATGAAACAAATTCAGAACGTGTAAATACAAGTCTTTCCTCTGTTTGGAAAACCACTGGATCTGTGTATGCCCTCTCCCTTTGGAAAGCTAAAAGCAAGCAACTTTGATAAATTTTAGGAAAAATAACAAAAAAAATATTTTTTTCAAGATTACTTATAACACTTGTAAAAAAATCCCCTCTGTTACAAAATTGTGTTACATCACGATCTACATAAAAAAGAAGAAAAATCTAGTGTGGAAAACCAGTGCTCATCATAAGCAAACTCTTTAAGTGAAATAAGTTTAAGGAACTAGTTACCTGTCTGTAATTTTCAAGGTATTTCTATTTAACATCATACTCAAAATGCCATGATCCACATTTTATACAGTAGTAAGAGTTCCTTAAGTGAAAGTTTAAGGAACTAGTTACCTGTCTGTAATTTTCAAGGTATTTCTATTTAACATCATACTCAAAATGCCATGATCCACATTTTATACAGTAGTAAGAGTTCTGTCTCCATCTGCTGGTTGAAAAGCATTAGGTTCAATCATCCATATGGGCTATGACTACACAGATAGTCATACTACTGATCCTTAAATGTTTGCTACTGAACAGCATAATGGATTTCATAGTACTTTCCCTTTAGTTGATTAAAGGAGCAAACCAGCTCAAGGCTTTCAGAGTATTGGTATCTACCAAATCCAAACTCTTTTTTGTTTGAACAGCTGTACAACTGAAGTTACTCAGCATCAAGCAGAGCATTATTAAAAATAAATCACAGTTTACCAACATTTGTCTTTAATATGTTCAAAATCACACGTAGCTAATGCACAAGATTGCCCAAGCAAGTAATTTAAAAAAACCCCAAGATTGTGTGATAGGTGTTCTAATAAGCCTTGCTTATTGAATTTAAAGTCATTAAACCATCTGGAACATGAAATGCAACCTGGACAAAGAGAAATTTGTTCTTCCTGTATAAAAAAGTCTAAAAAAAGTCTCAATACAGTTGTTTCTGGTATGCTTTTCAGCAACTGTCACTACAAAATGAACAATGCTTCCACTACATTGTGTAATCTGCAGACAAGTACACTTGTCTGAGTACTCAGTCACTTTGGCATCCAACACATAGGCACTCTGAATATATTATTTTAAACTTAACTGCACAGACTGTCACATGATTTCTTTATTTTTGTCTTCCAGGCCTCCTGGTGCTCCTCAATTCTTCACTAGTCTGATTACGCACGATTTGCCAGTCATCTTTTAAAGTTGTTTGGGTTTTGATTGTTTTGTTAGTTTTTTAAAAATCAACAGGCATTCCAGATTTTTTTCTTGTTTATCTCTACAATTCCCTGCATTTTAATTGGGTCCTTTAGTTCAGACTATTTAGTCTCATCCAAATAATTCAGATTACCCCAAACAATTACTCCTTTGAAATCAACACATACAAAATTTCCAGTACTGATGTCATATATATATTAAAGATATGAATATACCATCACTGCAAGAATGTTCTGGATGGATATTTTCATCTTAATAACATACATACATATAAATTTTAAAGCTTTTGTAAGAGTGATGTTTGTATAAACGTTGAGACTTTAAAAACCCTTTTTATATAAGTTTATTTTTCAGCTAATAATGCACTCAAGTCTTCTAGCATGTTACAAGTTTAAGCACGTATTTTACAGCAAACCTTTCCTAACTGTATTATTCAATGCTAACACTTTCAAGCAGGCAGCCATTGAGGTTTACAATATATTTCAGTTATTGATATGATGGTCTAGTTAAAGTTTTGCTTAGGTATGTTTTCTTTCTCCATTTTACATCACACATGCTTGCACGGAAACTGAACAATGGGATTTTGTTATACATGTAGTCTTCGTTAAACCCTCAATTCTTCAATGTAGCCTTCACTGATGAACTGTGGTGTTGTAAATCTCTAATCTTACATGAAGAATTAACAAAAACTATTACATTAACACATAAGGGGATTTTTCCCTTAAGTAAAGGTGTCAGGGAAAATAAAATACAAGCAAGGCTGTCTGAAGGGTACACTTGCCCACAAAAATACACACTAAAATTTTTTAAAATGGACAATGTGATCTATTGGAAATATTTTCCTACAATTACGCTCAAGTTTAGCTTCAGGAAAAGAAAGCTATTTTGATCAAATCTAATTTCCAGTTTGAGAATTTAAAAAGAGGTACACCTTACAGTATGCAGGACTTCACTGTTGCAAAATTGTGATTATACAGACTGACAACAAAAATATGTCCCAAATGAAGAATTCTAAGAAACTGAGAGCCGAGCTTGCCAAGATTAGGTGGCATTGCCTTTCTCAAACAATAAAAAGCCTCTACATGCACACAATACAGCACGAGACCATGCTAAGAATGAAACGAAACCAACCTTGCTGTTAGGCCCCGATGAGAGCTGTCTCAAAAACATAAAATAAAAAAATACAAAACAAAACAAAAAAACCAAAATGAGGTTTCAAGTAAGTGACAACTAGAACAAGCTTTCATTAAGCTTTTATTTTTTAAATAACAGAATCAAATATAACTGGAGGCAGTAAACAAACATACGCTAAAGTGCTATATTTTATTATGGAATTGTGTGTAAGTCTAATACTAAGATGAACTTTCAGAACTCCGTAAGATTTAGGTTAAGCATTACAAAAAAACCTGCTTTAAGTACACACAAAAATATAGTTATGAACCTGACTGAAGCAGTACTTAGAAGACATGTCAAAAAGCTAAAGGCACTATAAACTGAAGTACAGCAGGGGCTATTGTTTTTCCAATACACCCTTTTTTAAACTGGGCCAAATTGGTCCACAGGCACTCTAGAAAAAATGCTTTAAATCTAAGATCATAAATTAGATCTTATTTCCACAATGATGTAAAGTTCCATACGAAAATATACCTACCACAAAGAGCACTGAATCAGTTTCATGCGTTTGTTATTAAAATTTTTTGTTTCTCCTTTGAGGTATGTTGGTTAATTTAGCTATGCTATTCATTGGTAACCAGCCTTTTTACTGATTACAAGCAGATGTGTGAATTTGGCTGACAGCACTGAAGGAAAAAGAAAATCAGGATTTACTCACCAAGGGGGAATCCCTGTGACACCACATTCCATCCTATAAAGGAAGTGAAAGTGCTCTTCCCTTCGGTCTGATTTACAAGAAAGAAAGAAAGAGAAGGTTGTAATGTTGCTACACTATGCACTGTTATGGAAAGGAGAATGGAGTACTCGACCTGAGAGTATACTACAGAAAATAATGAATGCATCTTCCTTTTTCTGGTCGGTAGAAAGCTAACATTTTGGTGGGCAGATGCACAACTTCCTCAACGAACTTCAGGTGACAACAGGAAGTTTATGGATTTCATTGCTAAACTCCTTAGCAAAAAAAAAAAAAAAAAAAATTTAGGCTTGAGAATATGTGTGCAACAGAGGTTCAAATTTATTTACTAGCCTGATAATATGAACAAATAAATAATGTCCATAAGAAGAATGACAGTGTATTTGTTTGTTTTATTCTTCCAGACATGCTTGATTTTTAGTATCTTTCTTGAAATAATGCTGTTCTATTTATTTCCTACTGAAAAACATTAATCCTTGAATTCACAGGAAGTCAATGGGAATTTTAAGAGGTACACAGAAGTTGCAGCTGAAGTTACTGATGTTACTGCTGTCAGGACCTAAAACCATTTATTTCAGAGAACAGAGCAAAAGAAAAATGCAGAACGTGTATTTATAATCTATATCTACTTCCACACAGAAGAACTCCCAGATTCACAGAATATTCTGAGTTGGAAGGGACCCACAAGGATCGCTAAGTCCAACTATTAAGTAAATGGCCTGCAAAGTGATTGAGCCCATAAGCTTGGTGTCATTAGCGCTATGTTCTAGTTCCCAGTAGGATTCAGCTCTGGTGTGAGGCACTGGAGGTGCTGGGGCATGTGATGGGTAGGTGGATGCTGCTCACACAAAGCAGGATCTTGTTGGGCTTCCACCATCCAGGTGCTGCCCTCACCTCTTGGGAAGAGCCTAAAGGGTCCTGGACCCACTCCCAGCAGTGCAGGGTGGAAAACCCCTGGAGATGGGGGGGGGAAGGGGGTCTCTGGTAAATGTTTTGCTAATCAATCTTCACATATAAGAAAATTCATGATCTTCTACTGTATTTTCTTGAGAAAACTAGAATTTGGAGAAAAAAAAAAATTCACTTTCTCTAACAAGTCCTTTCTTGCTTTGTGGAGATGATGCAAAATGCCTTTAAACATGATTAAACTGGGAGTCCCATCAGTTTCACTAATGTAGAATTTTAGCTTTCATATCATGGTGTTTTACAAATAATACAGAAGAGCTTTTCCACATTCTCACATCACCTTTTATTGGTATGCAACACATTTTCAAGAAAAATAATAAGTTAGATCAACGAAAGAGTTCCAAAACACGCAGCAATATTAATCTACTCAGAATCTCTGGGTCTGAGGTACTGATAAAAAAATTGTCTGAATTGTAAAATGAAACTGTACCTTTCAACCACAAATAAGAGTTAGTTTTAGGAACCTGTCACCAAGTACTGTAATTCCAAACAGAACTCCACCAGGTCTACGTCTCTGTCTACCTTGGCACATACTTTGCTGCAACTACAAACCTTTTATGCTGTCAAAGAATATTTAATGAAGTAAGAGTAGTCTACAAGATCCAAAGAGAGTAATTAGGAAAGTTCTTTTCTTGACTCAGAAGAAAATACAGTAGAGCTGATTTTTCGTAATTTCAGAAGATGTAATCTAATTTTGTGAAGTGTTTGTTAATTTTTTTTAAAAGCACCCTGCCACTTACAGAGCATAGAAGTAATGAAGTTGCACCTGCCAAAACGACCACCATGTGATGATTCAGCTTTTGCCAGTTTGATCACAGTAACTAAACCAGCACTTTAGTTCACTCAATGATAGAATCTTGGATTCTTCTGACTGAAGTTCTTGAAGTTTTAAAAAACTGCTTTGTTAGCATCAATATAGCTCTGACAAAAACACAGAACTGTATTTGCTCAAAAGGAAAGATCAAGTGATGAGGAAGGATGACTTAGAAGTCAAATGGAAGTGTTTACACTGTCTAGGCAGAAAAAGGAAATTATTTTCTTTAAGATACATTACTCTTTGTTTCCTTTTAGAACTCTGTAAAATGAAGTATTACAACACATGGAAGAGGCTTTAAACCACTTCCCCTATATTTAAGCATTTCACATAATACACCATAGATAAGAATTATTTACATAGAATGTGGTTTTACTGTTTTAAAGAAATAATGGGTAATATAATCTTTCTCTACACTGAAAAGAGAAGACAGAATTATGAGGAAATAAATAAACTGAAGAGTAGACTGGAAGGGAAACAGAACACTCACTGCTCAATTACTTCACTGAGATGTTGAGAAAAAAGTCAAGATGAAGGGAGGAGCACTTTTATTTACTACACAGAATGGAATATGATGTGGCAGGTTCAAATAACTACTCAACATTTATTGGATATTTGTGAGGAAGAGCAAGCTCAAAGATAAATAGCCACCTGCTTTGTAAGTACCTTTTGTAATTACAAATGTGCTTTACCTATTCAACTCTGTTACAACCACACAAAAATGTATTTCCTGAGCTGGAAGAAAATCACAATTTTTTTTTTGCTGTAACAAATAAAATCAGCATAACTACATAACATAACAAGAAAACCTCCATTCAGGCTCCGAATATTTGGAAATAAGAATCATTTAGATCTGAAGAAGTTCCATTACATACTACAGACATGAATTCTAAAACTTTCAGTAAAAAGCCACCAACTTTAGAACTAGACAAAGCCTCAGGTACTGAACAAGAAGAGACTCTAGCAAACAAAGTTCCAAACACATTGGAGGAAATTGTGACAAAAGAAATTGCTTCAGAAGTTGTTACAAAAACAAAGCCTTCTTCATTCAAGATAATCTCAGTTTTACAGCATCTTACTTGGTAACAGTTTAAAGTTAACACAATCAAGTTCAATAGATTAAACCAGCTTATACTGTGCCTTACACAGAAAATACTGTCCAGCAAGCAGACTAAATATTAGCATTGCAGGTGCATGCATGTACATATACACATATCACATACATGTGAGTGCATATGGTGTTTCAAATGCCACTTTCTTCAGCATAAAACAATATATTGAACAATAACCGAAACCAGCAACTGGTCTTTGAAATCTTTAATTGTAATTTCAGAAGAGCAGAAAACTTCTTTGCCAAAAACAAAGCTGAGTTTATAAACCAGGAAGAACATCCTTAAACAGAACAGTAGTAAGATTTAAATGATACTTTGAAATCCATTACATTTACCTAAATTTAGTAATGGCATACACATAGATACCTACAAATAGGCACATAATTTGCCTTGTCATCAGACTAAAACCAAACAGCTGCCATTTTCACACAGCTAAGAAAACTCTCTCAACCTAGTAAAAGTCCGAGGTTCAGTTCAAAAATAACAGCACAGTAAAATATTAGAGACTGCCATCTAGTGCCTATGTTAGACATCACCAAATACAAATATTTCAATTTTAGACTATATTTTAAAATACCAACTAGGCTAGCATTTACTATAATCAGAACCATATATCTAAAAGACCTTCACATACACAAGACAATACTGATAATGCAAATACAAGCAACTTGATTAAAAAATAAATTTAAAAAAAAATCAGTAACCATAAATCAACTTCAAGTTTTGGAAAATACAGAAACAGAAAATAACATCAATTGAAATGCTCCTTTTATTTTAGGCTACACTTAAGGCTTATACAATCAGCTTTACTATGAAGTAGCAAATTTTATGAAGGAAATTAATTCTATCCAATTTCTAAAGTCTGTGCCAGAAAGGCAAACTAAAACTCTTATGTGTTAGCAACTTCTTTGTTGCTAATGTAAATTTCTTAATATTAAGATGTAAAATTTCTTAATATTCTGATTGGTTTTCCTCTCCATGTTTTACTCCCTAAGATTCTTCAGAGGAAAGAAAAGAATACACTTTATTCAGGGATCTTTTCGGAAAAGTTTACCACGAAAATAAGGAAAGCTTTTATTGTTAAAAACCAAACAACTTCTGTTTCAATATCATAGAGCCTATCAAAAGATATAAGCCAAGTCTAAAATTTTAAAACAATGTTCAAGTAGATGTTAGATAAAAGAACAAAACTATAAGGTAAGGTTACATCTCTCTCCTTTACTAACCTGAATATGCCTAAGTGGTGCTGTTATCAAACTGTTGTGTCTGAAGGAAGCAACGATGACAGTTAGTGACTGCTGGTAAAGCTTAAAGGTCACACACACACCTTTACTTTGGCTAGTTTAGACCGAGACTTCTACTTTACAGTGGAAGAAGTTGTTAGTAGTTCAAATGGCACCGAAAGGCCATAAAATAAAGCACACACATAAATGGTGAAATATTATTTTAGGGTATCAACACCTGTCTCCTGAATCAACTTACCGTAAGCCATAGCAAGGCAAAGTGATGAACCGGAACATTGCCAGAAAAACTCTCAAAGGAAGCAGGGTGAACACATACAGAAAAGCATCCAGGCACAAAAAGATTCCAAAAAACATCAACTAAATTACAAAAATAAAACAGAAGTATGTTAGTAGTTTATAAAATGTACAAAAAGTTCATAAAGAATTATGTTATGAAAAATACATTTACGTAAGACTAATCAACCAAATAAGCACAATATTCTCACTTGTTAAATCAGCTGAACTGCAAGAAAAATTAACATGCTACGCATTTGAAGACTTCAGCAAAAATTCTGCACCACAAGGTCCAATCAGTGAAGGCTTTTGTAGACTTTAAAAGCTCACTGAACTTAGTATTTACTTAATATATAAACTGCACTTGAATATAACTGTAGCTGATTTTCCAATGGTGACTTTCCTCCATGGTTAAAAAAATTTGTATTTTAACCTTAGTGGGAAAAAACTACAGACCTGTGTGCAAATGTGCAAAGCCATTTTCTGCCTACCTCCATTTTCAATATTATTTCCTCCTCCAAAAATTTTTTCTACTACCTTGTAAATTTTCTATTGCACAGCTAATTACAGCTGAGGTAGATCTCCTTCAGAGAATAACCAGCTTTTTCATACAAAGAATATAAAATATGAAGAGGTAAACTTCCAGTTGCCCTCAGTTTAAATGTTTTATCCTTTATTTACAGAAACATTAAAGCCATTCATTGCGGCTACAAGCCAAGCAACTCTGTGATAATTTAAGTAGACATAAACTCTACAATTCGAGAGCTCCTATATACCAGACTCTCCCCACACGACATTCCTTCTTTATCTGCTCTTTAAATGATTCTGTGGTTCTACCTGAATGGAAGTCTAGACATATGCTTTTATGCTTCTGTCAGACCATGAGCTAGTATTTTTTTCTGCAAGGATAATCCCATAGAAGCCAGCTTAACTGGCTACACAATTAAGACTAGCAACATCTAAGGAGACCGAGACATCCATGACAGACATGCATTTACATGTCAAAGTTGTATGTACTGCTGATGGGAAAGGAAGATTCTGGTGGGGGGGTGTAAAGCAAAGCACAAGCAAATTACTTTTATCTCTCACAATCCCTTTGCTTTCAAAGTACCTTCTTTGTTAGCTTGTGCGATGGCCAGTTCCATGTCCAGTGAACACTCTTACACCTCCTGCATCCTTGTAACTTTGAAAGCAATCCTATAGACTGCACTCCAGAACATCTATCCACAAGCACCACAAGATGACTGACTCGGACACAACAGCACTCATCCCTGAGTTTTTACTTTGCTTTATAATATTATTTCAACCAATTCTGCAGTGGTAGAATACTCCAATACCATCATGATGTTAAGGTCTCTTTCCTGATATTCACTCATTCACCTCTAGTACCATTTTCTAAAATGTCAGCATTTTGAGTTATTATTCAAAGCTATCAGGAGCAGTGGGTACATAGACTGTCGATAAACGTATGCACTGCATTAATATGCCATTAAGATACCTATTTCTTTTAAAATAACTTTTAAACTAGGTGTTGAATATTCAAGCACTGAAGATGACTGGAACTGAACACTCACTATTTTTAAACTCCTTAACCCAAACAAAACAGAATGCCTGTCATTTTGCCTATGTTCTTTGAGGACATATTTATAATCTTGAAAACAACACTACTTTTACTTTTAGATTTAGACAGATTTCTTCTCTGCCTGATGTAATGACGTTTTTTCACATTCTATAAGCTTGCACTAGTATTTGCAATTATTGTTTAATGTCCTTATCTTCCCAATGTTTTTACTACATGCACACAATGAAATATAATCAGAGCTGAACATTCTACTCCTTCCTGTAAACATTATTTTTGCTGCTCCATTCCAGATATTGAGGAACTAACAGAAAAGCCTACAGAGCTTTTCAATAGTCATAACTATAATTCAACAAAGGAGCACAAAGTTTAATTTTGGGATCAACTGAAAAGTGTTACCTTAAGATGGCAGGAATAGAGACCACCTTTTCCATTTAGTGTAAGTAACCTACTACAGTGAAAAGTTTCCACTGAAAATGCATGAAATGCTTGAGTGGAAGTAGTGCTTGCACTATAAATTATCTAGCTTCTCTAAATAAAAAAGGGGTACTCAGAACAACAACAACAAAAATACTACCCTTTGAACATTACACCCCTCTCTGAAACTATGGATGTTAAGTAAGTGCCTATCAAGTAATATCTCCTGAGATTAGGCTTTGATAAATTTACCCCAATTTATTCTCACTCTACTTGATTACAGATTTCATTCTTATTCTGCAATTGATACTATTAGGTAGCCAACAAAACAAGCCATTAAGAAAATTCTTCTCTTCTGTTACTAGTGTCTCACATGCTTTATTTCAAGTAAGTAGATTTTTGTATCACGTAGCCAAGTGGTTTCTGCAGCAGGTAATGATCTGTACACTACTTAGTTGATTTCTAGGTGCTCAATTTTATATAGTTAGTGTGTATACTAACATGGACTAAGCCAATGCAAAGAACTAAAAAATTATTTCATAATCTCACTGTAAAAAGATAACCATCACTTTTAAAATCCCTTTATTATTCAGTTTCATAATATTTCATATTCAAAGTACAGACTGAAGTTTGATTTACCATGCATAACCCATCAATTGCAACATTTACAGCATTAATCTTACTCATAAAAAGACTGCTGGATATTACATATTCTTACACACTGAAAGTTTTATTGAAAAGCTATGGTGATGATCCTTCAGAATAATTTCTGTGCCTTGGAGACAGCACATAATAATATATATAATTAAAATGGAGATGATGTAGAAATGCTGTATCATTCAACTGACTCTCTACCATAAATGGAATATACTATCATAAACCAGAATGGGTGAATACTGAGGATGTGAAGACGCCATGCCTGGACATGTTCAAAGCCTCCAATCCCAAGCAATCTGTTGTAGGTGACAAAGCTTTAAGCAACAGCGTGTACTACATCATCTCCATGGGTCCATCCCAATATCATTCATTCTATGATTTTCTGCAGTAACTGATTGTGAATTTAATTTGGTAAAGCCAGGTCTCATCACGGCTGAAGGACGAATTTAATGATACTGAAGGGGGAATGTGAGCGCTACTGACCAAGGGAATCCTACCCACCCTTCCTCTCTCCTCCACTGCTCTTTCATCTTTAGTTATAAAGCTCCCCTTCTGTCCTTGTGTAGACTTTGGATTCCCAAGAATATCGGCTGAGCAAATCAGCTCACTATCCTAGCAGCACAGAGCAAACAGAGCAAGGACAGTGAAACATTCACTGCCGAATTATGAGCTGATTTAAGTCCTGGAATGGCCCAAAAGCAGCACAGCTCACGCAAAACAGGCAGTATGCTTAAAGCAGGAGACTGTAGTGGGAGGAAGAGTGAAACAAGCTTCTCCCTCCAGTGTAAGTTAAATTGATTTAGCCCTATGTAACTTCATCCCTAGAGATTTTGAGAATTTTAGCAGTATTAATTTTAATGTTGTCACTATACTGCAGCCTAGCCAAACCTTATTACCAAGGTTGCCTTACTCATCATCTTTGAGCATACTGCTGCTGCCACCTCCCGAATTAACATGGTTAAGCCAGAATGAAATTGGCTCGCCTGCTGTTTGGCCAGGACGATACCTAAGCTGACATAAAGGAGGTCGCAAGAATCCCTCAGGAAGAGCCATAACACTGGGCCACAGAGGGAAGATGTGGTAAACAGTGGCAAGAAGCAAAATAAAAGACTACAAAAATTAAGTCAAAAACCTTCGAAAAACCTCATCTGTCACCATATTTTTATAAGACTGGAACTTTCCCACTCTCAGAGAATTTTACTCTGGAAAAAATCTTTGAAACAAATTTTTTTTTATGTAAAATTACATTTTGCTGCAAAAACTTTTCTTTTGCTTGACAATTCCTTTAAGTATCAGTGACACCTTTATATTTGAATTAATTTGTCATCATTTGCACTTGTTTGTCTCTGCTAATAACATGAGCTGCCAGCAGCAACAAGCAAAAAGGCAAAAAACCACTGAAACAAAAATGTTTAAGTTAGTAACACTGAAAAATAATCATTATAGAGGTTTACATCCTGGTTTTGTAGCAAAAGTGTTTTAAAAATAAACAGTTCTTTAAATAATTTATTTAAACAGATTTCATCTCTAAATTGAATGAAATGTTAAAGCATACTTCACCTTTTCCAGTTCTTTTGGGATCCTCATGCATGTGTACACTCTCTCTCTCCGCTCTGTGTATTTTGCTTCATTGTGTTCAAGGAAATAACCTCTTGTTAGCTCAGCGCTGATGAATCTCAGCAATGAAAGATCTATTCAGAAAAACACATAGGAAGAAAGACACTTCAGGCATGACCTCCAGAGGGTGAGAAGATGCTATACTTCTGTTTCTTATTACTTGCTACATGTTTCATTTACGTGGCCACTAACACAGAAGATTTCTGCTGATGTTTAAATAACTTTGTATGGACGGAGTAATAGGAGATGCAAGTCCAGTGCTCTCTCATTCATTCCCCTGCTGCCTCCCAACAAACAAGCTACTTTTCCCAGGCAATCAGACATCCCACTTCTATAAAACATTACTCAAAGCCGCTACACAAAATGCAATACGATGAGTGAATCTAATCCTCAATGTATTAACAGTCCTCCTAAATTTACTAAATTCTATTTTTGACTTCTTAAAAGCTATTTTCTCTCTCAGCAACATTAGCAACTCGTTTTTTATTTTAAAGAAGAATTTTCTGCAAGAGCAAAATGTTCACAGATACACGATCCCCAGCGATTCAGTGCACAAACAGTACAAGCACACTGAACCTTTGGTGATGGGGTCTTTCACAACCAAAAAGCCATCAAGCACGTACAGGTCTCCTGGGTTTTAAAGGCTGTAGGTAAATAGCATGAAGGCTGACTGACCTGTGTTTAAGCAGCTCATATGGCTTCTAAAAGAGACTTTGTACAGAGTAGGTTTGCAAAATTAATAACATATGAAATGATAATTATGAAATTCAGGCTGTCAGCACAAGAAGGTTGAACTTAAGCTTCAACACTCACTGACGAGGTCTGACGTTACCACCTCCTTGTAACACTTCAGAAGTGACAGAACACTACAACGAAGTTCAACATCTCTGGTTATCGGCATTTAAAACCAGAAACTTTCCAAGTTTACACAACACCCAGAAGATGAAAATCACTTATCTAGACAAACAGATGAAAAGCTACAGACACTTACTATAATACAAGCATAAGCTACAAATCATAAATTCCAATTTTAGCCAAAGTCTTAGGGACTAGAGGAGGGGGAAGTTATCTTGCATGGTAGAATGCTCTACATTTTTCAGAAGAGGAAGAGGCTGTATATACATCCTTAGTAAATAGCTTAGGTAACAGCTATTAAGAAGGGAATGCAAGTATTAACACTGTGTGAAGAATCCACCCAAAACTGTCTGAGGCAACGCCTTCTCAATATTCATCACATTGGAGACGAAGACTTTAATAGTAGCCAGAAGATTACGAAGAGTTTTAAGGCAAAGGAGGAATCAGTTCAAGGAGAAGTATGAAAGAAGAAAAGAGGGTGTGTTTACAGCCTGCATTACCTTGGGTGGGGGGTGTGATTAGAACTTGGGAGGATTACAGGGACTTCGTAGTTTGTGGGGGTGCATTAATATTTCTCTGTATGTCTGGTACTGTGATTTATCATATTGCTGATACTGATCACAGCTATATAACTCACTAACTACCTGTTAATTATGTATTGTTAATAAATCATGATTTCCTTTAAACTATGAGAACTGTATGAGCTTGTCACTGGATAGTGATTTTGACCGATCTACTTCTACTAAGCAGGCCAAAACCACTCGAAGCCTTAAAGGCACTTATTTTACATCAAACAAAACAACATGTTGCTTAATGAGTAGTAAAAAACTAGTATTTATGTATAAAGTTTCAATCAAAGTTTCTTCCCTGAAATCATGGCTCAGAACTCTTGCAAACTTGTTTTGTAGAGTCTTCCTCTATAACGCTATCAGTTGTAACTTTTTTTGGTTATGCCAATTCTTCCTTGTTTGAAAACTTGTAAGTAAAAACAGATATGTATAAGCACACCAAGTAACTACTCTCTTAACTGCCCAGGTGTATTTTCTTCCACCTCAAATAACCAATCTTCTCTAACTTAGAGATAAAGCAATCTCAAACAACTGAAGTTTCCTGCACAGTAATGTGGCGCTGTACCTCCTCTTACTGATCACTTCCTGCCCTCTCCATGGGGTCTCTCTTCTTCCCCTACCCCTAGTCCTGGCCACTCCTCGAGTTCTCCCTATTGGTTCCTGTATCCCAACACCGCCCATGTACCACCCCTGTGCCCTGAAACCATTTGCCCATGTGCTCTCCCCGCCCCCCTGGGACCCGGGTAAACTGAGGCTCCGAGCCATGTGACTCTCTCTCTCTTGCTCTCTCTCCTCCTGGGAGCAGCCTGCCAACAGCTCCTCTCCTCTGCCTTTGGGGGCCAGCCCGTGTGCTGGCCCCAGGCTTTGGGGAGGCAGCATGGAATAAAGACCTTTGCAGTGCCATGAGGAGAGCCTTCTCGCCTCCTTTGCCATCACTGAAGTTGCAGGCTGGCAGCCGGAGCAGCGGTGCGGGGAGTCCGAGATGGACTGCAGGAGGGCAGAGAATCCCTGCCTTGTCCCAAGAAGCCCCCGCTGCGCTCCCAGGGAAAGCTGCAGCAGCTAAGCTACACCAAGCACTGCAACACAGTAAATACATGCATATGGGTATCCACCAAGGAGTAACTTATGGGTCCCTGACAACTTCAGATATTCTAAGATTTTAGCTAATGAGCTATTTGCTCCCACCCCTTCTTACCTGACACAAACTGTTTTAGAGGCCTGTAGCTGAAAACCAAACCATTTTAAGTTCTCAACACCTTAGACTTTCATGCCCTAGATATTGAGGGATAATCAATCCTCATGACTGAGGCTGATCAATACACAGGCTCCAGACAGTGACTGCAAAATCATCTCTCCAGTGACAGGGGATGCACTGGAGCGCGCAGTCACTCAGCCACCTCCCTTCTGAGCACTTACTGCCACCCAGCACCAGCCTCAGCTCTGTGCCAGCTGTGAAACAGATTAGTGGCTGACCCTGTAGGAAAAACACAGTAACCAAAAGAACAGCATGAGACACCAAGGCAGAACAAAGTAATAAATCATTTGAAAAACAGCTTAATTCTGCTATCAAAGCATCAAGCAACATTTTCTTTTAAAAGTAAACTCTACCTCCTACTTCAAATTCCTTCCCTACTTCAAATACCCCTCTTTTGCAGTCAGAAAGTTCTAGGCTGTGGCCCAAGTTTAATATGTTCAGAGAGCATACTCTTAATGTTTACAGTATGCTCATTTATCTCCACACCTCAGGACAGGAAAGCATAAGCATCTTTAAAAAACATAAAAGGACACAAATTCCTTCAAGGTAAGAAGATAATGATTTAACTAAGTTATAGGTCAATGCATAGCTGCACAAAGGATAACCATTAACCAGAAAGGAGATGAAAAGTTGTGGAAATGTGAAATGCAATGCACTTCGGTAAGTTTCTATTATATATTCATAAATTTAATCCTAAACACAATTCCAGGCACTCATTTCACTCCTGTCAATCCTAAATACACACTTCTTCCACAAGAATGCCAATTAACCAATCAAGAAAATATATCTTTAAAAAAGTATTTTCTTCTCCTCAAATCAACTTTTCCTTACAGTACCAAAACTGCTTCACCAACGTGAAGAAAACCCTACTTCTATTATTTAATATATTGCTACCCTTAGATGAGTCAGAATTTTTAGTTACTCAATCAAGAAGCCTGTTCTTATGATGTTTTCTTACCATGAAGCGTCAGAGACCGCAAAAGATTTTTAACTATTTTAAAATTTTCAAATCAATTGTGTGAACATAGTTAAGCATTCTCCACCATCTCCAATAACAATTCCCTTTTCATAAAGTTATTTGTTCAGTTGTTTTACAGGCACATCAGTACGTATCTTGATAATTCTTTTTTTTTTTTAAACCTCAATGCAATTCATACTACTACAATCAAGCCAATTCCTTTATAACTATGGAAATCACATCACCTTTATGTTCTGTAGTGTTCGTCAACACCCCAGAACTGCAGTCAATGATGCTGCATGTCCGATGATGTAACACATCAGAAACAGACACAGCACCCATCAAACTCGGAAGGAAAGCATTCACTTGTTGGCATACTATCAAAGTAAAATCCTAATTCCCATTTTTTTCTTTTTTTTTTTTTGATAAAGACTTGTGTTATCACATTCAAGCCAAGACTGAGAGAGAAAGCCTTCAAAGCTTAACACTTCAGGCACTTTCCAAATTTTCAGCGAACCAATCAATTAAGAATACAGTGCTAATAAAGTTATGTATAACCTCACCGACATTAAATCAGTGCTGACGCAGTGACTGACAGTTTTTACAAAAATGGCAGGGCTATTTACAAAAATTACTTGGCAGATATCTGAAATAACCAGATCAAGTGTGAATGTAAATACAGCTGCAGATCGATAGCAAAGACCAAGACATCTCCCCTTATTTTTCCTTATAAGTACCCAGTTGGTAAGTTCCATTTACTTTAGATGACGTTTAATAAGCTGCGTACAACTTCAAAGCTCTTACGGCACCGTTACTACCAGCAGCAGAGGCAAAGACCACTGTACTCACAGCTGTGAGCGTCTAACAGGAACTGGTAAGACGATGAAACACTTCTAGCACTTCAGTAAGAAAGTTCAGCGAACCCGCAGCCTCCTGGTCCGCGGTCTGACCGGCCCCTCTCCCGATCCTGTCACCGACCGCGCCCGCCGGAACCGGGCAGGTATAGAGCCAGACAGCCCGAGTCCGACCTCCAGAGCACAACACACTTCCTCGGATGATGCCCGTGCTGCTGACAAACCTCCTGACCAGCAGCAGTTGACAAACTACAGGACAAGGCACGGGGACCCGTCCGCCCGGGCTCCCGTTCCCCAACGGACTCGTGCGGAGAGCCGGGACTCAGCTCTCTCTCCTGTGAGAGAAAGCTCCCTGCGGGCCGCCCGGCGTTCCCGGGGCCCGGTTGGTCCCGGCACTTTCTGAAGTCGCTCGCCCAAGTTCGCACGGGCGGGCGGCGGCGCTGCCAAGAGCCGCCCGCCCCGGGCAACACCGCCACGGCCACCCCGGTTCCCCGTGGGGGCCACCTTATCCCGGGGCC
>VZRR01013232.1:1280346-1338135 GCA_013398015.1 Oreocharis arfaki | reverse complement strand
CCCCCCCCCGGGCTGTGGGACAGCAGCTCAAAGCAGTTGCAATCGACGTGATTAAACCTTGAGCCACGCAAATAAAGACCTTGTTCAAAAATGGAAAGCGAGTGGTGAATTATTAACTTTAAAGCCAGCAGGGTTTCAATGAACTGCAGAGCACGAGGTGGCCTGGGCCGGGCGCTTGAGGTCACTGCCCCGCGCTGCACCCGCTGGGGCGGCCCTGGACGGAGCCGCGGCCGCCGAGCCCGCCCCGCCCGCCTCGCACGGAGCCCACCGGGCCCCGCAGGGCTTGAGAGGCCTGCAAAGCTCAACGAGCCCCGCCAGCTCGAAAAACAGGGCCTGAAATCGCGTGGCTTATGAAGTGCTGGAAATGCTGTTCGTTCCTGGCAGCGTAGTACTGGCAGTGATGAGGCTTGTCAGAGACCGTACTAATGAAAAATAATTGTTCTTGCCACAGACTGCTTGTGATTTATACACAAACATGATTATAAGAAGCAGGCAGCTCAAGGTAGCAGTGAAGCACTTGATTGCAGGGAGAATTTGCATGGGCACAAGGACAAAATATTGGCCTGAATTTCGAGTATGAGTTCTCCTTCACGTTCAGTTCTCGTGCTCTTATCATGCATTCACAGGCCAGATTCCGTCAGCTTAATATTTAGCCACTCGCCCTGGGAAAACAAAGAGTGCTTTATTTTTTCTTTGGAAGGCCATAGTAGTCTTGGTCTATAACTCAAAGCTAATTGCACAGTTGTCTCAAAGAGCATTTCAGGCTTTGGATAGACTGGATGTGCTCATTTCCATTGCCATTATTAATTCTAAATGCCCCAAATCTGGCATTTTCAGGCCAAATCTTGTGTCTTCAATCCAAATATTGTATCCAATCCAATTTTGTATTCAATCCAATTTTTGTATCGAAACCCAAATCCAAATCTCATATTTTCAGTGGAATGCTTTTTGCAGACACTGATATGGTGTAATAAGAGTATCATACAGGGAGCTAACAGTGATAGCTACTACACTACACATTATCATTCTGGAGTTTCATCTTTTCTCTTTAGATGTAAAAAGCAGTTGGAAAAATAGGATGCAGAACAAAGGCTCGAAAAAGAACTGAAAAATTCTCTCAGCTGAAGGGCTGGTGCAGTCTATGCAATGACGCCCTGAGAGATGTTCTGCTTCTCTCCTTCCAACTCCATATAAAAGCTTTATCCAACCATAAGAAGCATTGCATGATATTTAAGGACAACAAATTGTCACAACCTCATTATCAGTCTTACCGAAAAGAAGCTTCTTGCAGCACCAAGCATCATCTAACATCTTATTCCGGCCCACTGAGAGGCTATCTGATGAGTTGCTGGCAGGGGTTCTGACAGCACATATATTTTTCTTTTCAGGGGTTGGCCCAAGATAACCTTACTTAGTTTACAAGATCTTCAGTTTTCTGCTTGAAGTAGTTCAGCTGAAGGCATGATAATATTATGACTGCAATACAGTTCAGCTAAGAATTCAGTCTACTTCTGACACTTCAAAACCACATTGGGCAGATATCTTTGAGTTTCTACCCATGGAGTCCTTCTGCATTTTTTTTTTCCGTATTTACGTAGAGTTTATAACTATCATGTGCTGAATTTTTAGTATGTTCTTCTTCACATACAAATACGTGTGTATTCCAAATATTACATGTGATATTATGGCATGGTAGGCTCTTCCGGAAGGTCAACCCAACTGCAGCAAAACCCAGTGTTTAGGTATTTGAGGCCTTGAACTAGCCAAGACAGAGGAGAAAAGTTGCCTTGTGAGAAACATTAGCAGTGTTCATACAGGAAGCAGTAGTTCATTATGGTATCTGCTTTTGGGAGTTATCTGGAACATCTGCTGTTTGGGCATGGAAAGCTGAATTTTTTTGCCTTCCATAGCTTATCTGCTTTGAGACATGCTATCGAGTGGCTCTGCATCAGGTCAGAATCTGCTTTACAGTTTCATAACTATTCACGAATCCTTTTCCTGAAATGATTTTCTTAGAACAAGACACAGCCCTGTCAATGTTCCTGCAGCTGCAGTTCCACCTTTTTCTCCAAGAGATAATTAGCAGGTGGGGAGGAGAGGGAGGATTGTTTAAAAAAAAATGACTGTCTCCCCAGAGAAGAGCCCAGTTTCATTCGGCAAAAACCACTAGGATAGTTAATACAGACTGAGAAGTAAGGGCTGCTTAAATTTTATTGGAAATGTCAGCTCTATTGATCTTTGGGGCTTTCTTTGCACAAGCTACTTAATTTTTTGCCTTAGGTTTTCCATATATATAGTAGACTAATGTTTAACTACCCAAAAAATATCTTACATATAGTCATCACAGAGGGATTTTTACTAATTTGATATCGGAAGAGTTTTTTCTGGCACTGTTAAGTATTAAAACTTTTATAGTGTGTCCAGCTAAGCTGTGCTTCAGTCTCTGAGTACTCATTGTTGCACCTACTCTCTCCTAGTGAGGAGAGTTCTTTTCTTCTGATGAACATTTCACATGGTTTAAAACTCCTCCTTTTCTGCAGTGGATTTTTTTCCCCCACAAGACTCAACAAAAGGTCACTAAGAAGAAGACTCAGAAAATGCATAATAATTTCTTTTGTTCGTGCCTTTTGCTGGCAGAACTTAGTCGTCTTTTCAGACTTTGCCATCTATGTCATTCACTCCCACCAACTCAGACACCCCTCTTAAGAGAGATGTTATATCAGTGATGTGTGTTAAAAAGAGGTAAACTAAGATTTTCTTTTTAGATAGTAATAGAAACATGGAAAAAAAATTTATCACCAAAAATTATATTTCATATGAGAAGTAAGTTGTGGACATAGGTTAGGAAATGTGAAAGAAGTATAGAGAAACTCAGTGTGGTGCCCCAAGCAGAGTTAAGTGAAACAAAAATATATTAACTGGCAATAAAGAAGAGGCAGGTGTTAAAATGATGATAATAACAATGCAATACTCATAGCAGTATGAAACAGTTACGAGTGACTGCAATACTCATAGCTGCGTGAAAACATCTGGTTTCTTTCCGTTGTAAGCTTTTTGTTAGTGGGGTTCAAACTTCTTTAGATGTTTCAATGTCATTCAAAACAGACTAGATACTAAAAATACATGGTTTAATTATTTAATTTCTTGAGTCTCCTGCAAGAATTATCTTGTATTATGATCTTCTATGTAATTTTCAATATTTTTTCATTTTTAAAAGTGTCATTGCTGTGTACCCCTTCATTGAGGAGGCAAGTTAACAAAACTTATGGTGAATTCAAAGTGCAATAATGCTGATTTATTTCCACAATAAAATATTTTTGGCCCATTTTGTAATATAAACAATTTATTTTGTGTTGGGTTTGTGACTTTGAGTTAATCAATCCACTTATTATGTGGGTGCGTATTCATTCTTCTGCTAAAGGCAATGCATCTCTTAGCAACAACTGATATTAACAAACTTAGTTCTAAATCTTTCAGAGTTGCAGCTGTCATATATTTGCAAGGTACAAAAGTATTGGTTGGAAATATAATCTAATTCTGTCTCAGTCAGTTGTGTTTGGTAGCTGAAGTTAAAAATAGCTGTTTACGCCCACAGGAGAAAAATCCCATAAAGACTTTTTCCTCCGTTTTATGTTCAACATCTAAGCAGCACATTAATTTTACATGGGATTATCTTCACATATGAAAAATAATCAGTATAAGTAATCGTCATACGCTTTTTCACTTCTTTTTTTTTAAAATCTCAATAGAAAAATCTCAATCACAATGCAAGAGTTTAACATATTTTTTCCTGTATTGTAAGCCCACGAAAGATTAGGTTGACTCCTAGGTAAGCTAAGGGCATTACTCAACATCAGCATGTCCTTGAATAATGAAAGTGCGAATCATGTTATGCAATACTACCGTACCTGAAAGTCGGGTTTGACTTCTCACTGGTACATTTCCATTGTTTGTTTGCTTTGGATACCTCATTATATAGAACAGGAGCTCCTGCACAGTTAAAAATCAGTGCTGCTTTACAGTGACTTCATGATTTTCCACACCTGCCATCTTTGAAATTTTTGGAGAAAGAGTTCTTTGGAGATACTTTTATATGGCATTTTATCTTGGAACCGCAGTTCAAGCTGAACTGAAGGGAAGAGGTACAGAAAGTATTACAGTATTACAGGTTTTTAAATGCATGCACACATTATCTTAAAAATAAAATTAGTAATAGTATTTGATTTTTATTAAGACTTGTAAGAGTTTCGTAGTGTAATATTTTTATATCTCTTTTGCTGTTAAAAAAAAAAACCTTGAATTTTTTTATTAAGGCAATATTTTTTCTGTGACCATCACTGACAGTGTTTTCCTGCCCCCATTTCTCAGTGTCAAGATTTCTTCAGGTTTTATATCTTGATCAAAATGCCACAACTAATACTTAAACTTCTGCCTCTGTTGGAGTGCAGACATCTGAACCTCTGACAGCTTTTATGTAAGAAAAGCAACAGAACGTCTTTTCAACATCAGCATCACTGAACTCTGTGATGGGGCATTTCCCCATGAAGTTGAAAGTAAAGTTTGAAAGTAAAGTAGTACCAAGATTCCTAAGTCTCTTTAATTCCGAGTTACTTTTATCACAACCTTCACCCTGAGATCCTCGAAGGAAGGTTTTGTAATCTCTTCTCTTTTTTTCACATTATGTATCTGTAGCTGCATAACATTCAAAGATGGCTCTATACATGACAAGATAGTTTTAAGTGTTATAAAATAAAAGTGCAGCTGCCTTTGACTCCATCTTCAGCTGCTTTCTCAAGAAAGCTAAGCCAGACATGAAGTGTGAGAGGACTAGGTGGGAGGAAATCAGTGGAGAAAATGCAGATGGAAAAATGGTTATAAAGAGCTCCAAAAGTAAAGAATTAAGAAGAGGAGAGCACCTGAGGAATAGGGTCTCATCACCTAAATGTGAATTTCCTGTACCTGAGAATGAAACTTCCAGTATCATACAGAAAGTGGTTGGTGTTTCGTTTAGGTGTCAAAAAATAAGTTACATCTAAAAATAGGTTTCCTAATGTATAAGTTTCAGTCTACCTTTTTTTTCATCTTTTTCAGGTCCAGGGAGCAGAAGTGAAATCTCAAATTTAGAGTGTCTGGAGTTTTATGACTGAATTTACAATATGAGTTTTCAGTCATGCCAAACCCAAGTGGAGATGGAAATCTCTGTTATAAGAATCATTAGCAATTAGGTTTGCTGTAAATGGTCCTATTGATTTTAATAAGTTGAAAATCTCAGCTCAGCAAGGGCATTTCTATTATGATAATGTAAGAAGATATATAGGTATAGGTATGTAGATATGTATAGGTATACACACATACAAGCTTTGTGCCTAAAATTTGTGAGATCTCTAGATCTTAAGTCTCTCACTTCTGGGAAGCATCTCTACTGAGAAGAGAATTCAAATGTGTTATTTTTAAACATAAGGGTAAGTGTTTTCTGACTTCAGGAAGTAAAAATCATAGAATCACAGAATAGGTAAGATTGGGAGGGACCACACTGGGTCATCTGGTTCAACCTCCCTGCTCAAGCAAGGCCATCCCAGAGTACATGGCACAGAATTGCATCCAGACACTTCTTGAATATCTCCAGTGAGGGAGGCTCCACAACCTCTCTGGGCAACCTGTTCCAGTGCAAGGTCACCTGCAAAGTACAGAAATTCTTCCTCATGTCCAGGAGTAACTTTCTGTGCATCAGTTTCTTCCTCTTAGCTATTTTCCCATTGCTTGGCAGCACTGAGCAGAGCCTGGCTCCATCCTCCTGGCACCCTCCCTTCAGATACTGACAGACATTGATGAGGTCCCCTCTCAGTTTTCTCTTCTCAAGGCTGAACAGGCCCAGCTCCCTCAGCCTTTCCTCGTAAGAGAGATGCTCCAGTCCCTTCATAACCTTTGTAGCCCTCCCCCGGACCTGCTCCAGGAGCTCCAAGTCTCTCTTGTCCTGAGGAGCCCAGAACTGGACACAGCACTCCAGATGTGACCTCAATAGGGCTGAGCAGAGGGGCAGGATCCCCTCCCTCGACCTGCTGGCAATGTTCTTCCTAAAGCATCTTAGGATACCATTGGCCCTCTTGGCCACAAGGGCACTGCTGGCTCATGGGCAGCTTGCTGTCCCCCAGGACCCCCAGGTCCTTCTCCACAGAGCTGCTCCCCAGCAGGTCAGTCCCCAGCCTGTGCTGGTACCCAGGTTTATTCTTTCCCAGATTAAGGACCCTGAACTTGCCTTTGTTGACTTTCAGATGGTTCCTTTCTGCCCATGTCTCCAGCCTGTCCAGGCCCTTCTGAAGGGCTGCAGAGCACTCAGAGGGATCAGCCCAAAACTCCTCCCAGCTTTGTGTTGTCAGTGAACTTGCCGAGGGAGCATCTGGACCTTCATCCCAGTCACTGATGAAGAAGTTAAATGATCCTAGGACCAGTATTGAACCCTGAGGGACACCGCTAATGACAGGCCTCCCACTAGACCCTGTGCCACTGATCATCTGGGATCTGCTGTTCAGCCAGTTCTCAATTCACCTCATTGTCCACTCATCCAGTCCACAATTCCTGACAGTACGAGGATGTTGTGGGAGACAGTGTTAAAAGCCTTGCTGGAGTGAGGGTAGACAATATCCACTGCTCTCCTTTTTTCCATCCAGGTAGTTGTTATCCCATAAAAGGCCATCTGGTTAGCCAAGCATGGTTTACCTTCAATGAACATATGCTGAGTACTACTGACCACCTTCTTGTCATCCATGCAAATAGAGATGGCCTCCAGAATGAGACACTCCACTGCCTTTCCAGGGGATAGAGGTGAGGCTGACTGACCAGTTGTTCCTTAGGACCTCCTTCTTGTCCTTTTTGAAGAACAGGGTGGCATTTGCTTTCTTGCAGGCCTCAGCCACCTCTCCCGATCTCCAGAACCTTTGAAAGATGATCATGACTGGCCTCGCTATAGTGTCGGCCAGTTGTCTCGGTACTCACAGATGCATCCCAACAGGGCCCATGTTTTCTTCAAAAATGTTGAGCCTCTTGTCCGACTAACTGAATCAATTAAGAGGATCTGGGGCATGAAGTTTAAATTTCTATTTGTGAAAATCATGGTTCATTTTGCAATTATGCTTGCACATGAAAACCATCAACTATAGCATACACAGGAAGGGAAATGTATCGCTTATAAATGTATGACTAATGGCTTTGAGACCAAATCTTCAGTTATTTTAAGTCAAAATAAAGTCGTGACCTTCACTGGACTCATGCAGTGTTCTCGAGGTTAGGACTGGTTTTGAAATATTTGAAGTTTGAAAGAATAAATGTTTTATTGTTTAATTGTTATTTGTTATTTAAACAATGCTAGAATAGGTACACTTAATCCACTATGCACAATATAATGAGGGTGAAAAACTTTATACAGAACTTCTTTTCATGAACACACATATTGTTTTTATATATATAGACGGAGAAATGTTTATTTACATATCTATGACAACAAAATGCTGAAATAAAGGTCAATTTTAGGTATTGTTTTAACATTAAAAATGTTCTAAAATCAGCCATTCTCTTTCAGGAAGGGGTTCAGTGCTGTGTTTTTTAATAATACTCGTCCCTTTAGATTGATTTTTGCTTTATTTATTGATTTTGTTATTAACTCTTATAATCCAGTTGTCGAATGTGAGAACAGAATTTGGATCAAACTCAACTCTGAATTAATTTCAGTAACACCAGTATAGTCTGTATGATCTTTTATATGTTAGTGTTCAGGTGTAAAGTTTTGATATATTCACGAACTATGTCTATCAATATATCAAATTGTGTTGATCAATAGCATAGTTAGAGCATCAAGGGAGTGATTTTTTTATGTGCCAAAGACCCTCAGTCGTAGCTTCATGAGATAAGAACCCATCATCAACTGGAACTCAAAATTGCCTGTCCTTTTTTTTGCTCAAAAAAAGTTTTATATTTCAAGCAGGCAATTTTAATTTGGCAGGCTCTGTACAAGTCAAATTATCATTTGGAACTGCAAGAGGATTGCTCTACCTTGATGAGTAACAAGATGCACTGGAATGTATTAGGATTGCTCTCTCATGTCTGACAGATAATAAAGAAAGGCACTTGTCACTGAAAATGCTTGATATTCCTGCAAAGTAACCCAACCTGCCCTACATTTGCATCAACTAGCACAACATTAACTAAATGTGTCTTTGCTTTCCATTTTCAAATTGTTATTGTTGTGAGATTCTGTTATTTTTAACGATTTATGTGCCCCAGAGTCACATTTTGAGTTGCCAGGAGTCATGGAGACACATCAAGAGTAAAAGCTGAGGTTCTGTTTTTCAGTTGCTGAGTTCACGGTTGGAATACCAGAACATAGGTATTGGGGAAACCATCAAAGTTTAAAAAGTCTAGCAATTTAATTGAAACAAAATGAAATATATCTCTTTCTGGAAAATCTTATGAAAGAACATTTTCAAATACAGGCTGAGAAAAAGTCACATAAATTATGTATCTAAACACTATTAGATTTAAAGTACTGACAGCATTTGAGTTAGCAGGATTTACTATGGAGTGATAGATTAACTTCTATCTCAGCCTTATGAATATATGCTTCTTTAGTTTTGGTCTGAAAAACTTGCACCAATATGCATTGATATTCATGTTTGTTTAGAGCACCTGCACACAGAAATGCCTGGTCACCTAACCAAGTACCCAATATTCCATAGAGGTGTTGATGAAAACAAGCCTAGACAAGCAATTATCCAACCAGCTTGCACAAAGATGACTCCCATGCATATGGATATTTTTGTGGGCATTAGTCAGCTGCTTAGTTATGATAACTTGATCCAAAGTCTGACTCTGGAGTTATTTTAGTGACCAGGATGCACTATTTTAGTTCTGTATTATAAATCCCTATAATATAATTGCTGACAGAACCTTTATCGCAGCATTGCTAACAGGTTATTTATGATCATTATGGTCTGCTAAAAGATCATTTATTCATTCAACCCAAGAATAAATGCTTGATACATAAATTTTAATAATTGTAGCCCTGCCCAGTCAGGATGACCCTTTCCGAATGACTGGAAATTACATGACTCATTCCCCCTTTTTATATTCCCAACTGGTACATTCAGTTCCCTCCCAATACTCCTATATTTCACAATCCATAACAATCATTCTCCCATTTCATTAAGTGAGATTGTTTGAAATGAAGTCAGGAGATTTATAAATTGAAATAAGAACAGTTGAATGCCTGAGTGTTGCCCCTTGGATGAATGCAGAACTATCATCTTAATTGAAAGCAGCATACTTTATGGTAATATACAAAGTATACCTCCTGATTATCTGCAGAGCACAAGCACACATTTAAATTGGAGTCCCTGATATGAACTAAGAAAGCAATACCTGAGAATTAGCAGTAAAAAAGTTAATGATATTCACAGAATTACTGTGCCTTCTTATTTACTCTTTCCAACTCACAGCATGCTCTTGATTTCTGATGCTGTGACTTAAGATTACTCATTACGTCAAATTACCCTTTTTTTTTCCCTATGGTGCCTCCAGGGCAGGCACATCTTGTTTTTGCCCCCTGAAACATGTTTGGCCCAGGTCTTCTGCAGCCAAACCTTACAACTTTGCCTGAACAGTATTGGGGATTTTTCAGACCTCTAGCCCAACCTGAGTGAGCACATTTAGTGCCTGGCTGAATCAGCCACATGATGAGCACCACAGTGTCCAGAAGGCACAGCCAGGAGCTGTGTGTTTCATTCTGGAAAATAACTGGTGTCCTGTGAGAGAGTAAGACCCTCCCATTTGTTTGCAATGAGCACTCAAACACTGTTACGCTAGAAGCTCTCTGTTCTAGGAAGTTAAGGAATAGACTGATCCTGGGCCAGCTCTTTCTGTGCAGCTAAGCCCTGTTTCTATGGGCTTTCAGGGATCATTGAACAGATAATTCAGTGCTGTGAAAGTGAGAACACTGTGTCCTGCTGGTTTAGAGGCAGTTGGAGGTGGCGAGCAGTTTTGCAAGGGAGCCACCTCTATTTAAAATTTTAGATCTGTGTTGTAGAGTGTCATTTTAGATATCCAGGCTTAAAAGTTGAAACTTAAATTTAGGTGTGGGTTAACAACTGGACTTCGTGTCTTATGGGAAGTGGATTTCCAGGTTGGGAACTACTCTAATAGGCAGTTTTCCTATATACTAATGTAGCTATTCTTTTTAATTTGCATAAAGAATATGAATATATAAGTCTGCAATTACTTTAAAAGCAATGATATGATGAAGTAATTAGTTCAATGAGGAAATGATATTATGTAGTGGAAAGCTTGGTTTGCCAAGGATCAATTTGTTGACATTTGAATCCAGCTAGAAATTAAATGCATGGAACAAAAAAGTAGAGTATTTTAGTAAAAAGCCATCTCATCAATTTGTATACAAATTAAAAGCATCCCTGCTTCCCAGCCAGAGGAGCTAAGTAAGGGATTTCTCTGCAGTAGAAGACTCGCAAATGACCATTTAAAATATGAGAAAAATAGAACGGTGCATGATTAAGGCATAGGGAATGAGCATGTTTCTTTCTTTATTCCAGACGTAGAATCATTATTCCTATAGCACTTTCTTCCTATATGTAAAACAAGGATGCTACTACATCTGCCATCTTTTTGCCAGAATTGTGATGCTTAATCCTGGAACATGAAGTCATAGAACAACTTGGGTTGGAAGGGCTCTTAAAGGTCACCCAGTTCCAACCCTGCTGCAGTGGGGTGGGGTGTGTTTGTGTGTGATGCGTGTAATGGGTGTTATATCTGTGAAATTTCTGTAATCCTCAAACAGGAAATACTACAGGAAGGGAAGTACCATAACTTTGGTCTACATCTGGATTTCCTTTGCATGATGGCTACAGTTGTGTATAAAGTCATATAAATTCATTGCATCATCCCTACAAATAAGGCACAACAAAATTTTGTTCCAAGAGTTTTCCTGTCTGAACAGGAGATTATAATAAATACAAATCAAGTGATAACAATGAAAAATGCATGAACTACGAGGGAATGAAGAATACAGCTGTAAGAGGTAAAAAAGCAGTTACTATGATACACACATTTTGTTAGTTTGTCCAAGAAACAAAAGGGAAGGAAAAGGTGCTTTTTTACAAGCTAGGAGGTTTTCTTCCTCAGTACAAGATAGATGTGAAGGTTGCTGATATAACAAGCAAGTGAAGGATTACGTGAATTATCCAAAGCACAATGACTTTTAGTTGTTCTTGAAAATAAAAGCAGTTTTTAAATCCTTTTTATCAGCTTAAGGTTGAATTTAAAATATGTAGGCCCCACATGAAAATTTTACTTTCGTGCTATTCCTAGAGTCGTATAACTGCAATAAATTAACAAAAGCCATTAATTTCTATTCTAGTTAAAGTGAATGGTAATATTTAAGATCAGTCGTATCAGTGTTGGGTAAACACTCAGCAAAAGTCTAGCAAGGGTTCACTTTGTCATCTAGAGATTTTGTAACCATGCCTGTCAGAAATAAATACATATATATATGTATACATATACATATATATAAACCCCCACCCTGCTGAAAAGCATTCCGACTATCTCCTCAGCTGAAATGGAATCAAAATAGGGATAAAGAAAAGTGCTTTTAACAGCATATAGGTATGCTGCACAACAGCTTCAAATAGGAAATGAAGCTGTAATATTCAGAATTGAATTGGCAAAGATTCAGTTCTGTCATAAGAATTAATTTTCATTCTTTTGGACATGAATCAAATTTTAACTGATGAGAGTTAGAAAAATGTGCCTATAGGACCTCTTTTTATTCCAGCCTGGTATGCTTCAGGATTTCTTGCTCTTTCCTCATAAGAAAATAGTTGGGATTGAAGATAGGCTGCTGGAGACAGGATGCTGCCTCATAGTAAGGAGAAATCTCATCAACTGTGGCCATGCTTATCTGTTTATGCAAAACATGCACAGATTTTGTGAATTCCAGTATGACAGGTCTTTTAAGGACTACACAATGAGCAATTACCAGTAGCTGAGAAGAATTCACCACTTAAAACCAAAAGGGGCCCCCAAGTGACGAAGTACTGCTTTTCCATGTTTGCTCTCCTGTGGACGAGCTGGGTCAAGTAGTGGACTAGCTCTGGCACACCTCATGCTTCTGCTATATTCTGCTTTTGCCCCCTTTTGCAGCTTTGATGTAATTGGCACAGAAATATTTCGGGCTGACAGAGGTCATACATGTCTCACTGGTTGGTGGACACTGGTCTCTACCTCACACTGCTGTTGTAACCTGGACCATGCTGGAGGCAGGACCAGGGCATCTGACTCCACCTGGGCTTCTGCTTCCATGTAATCCTGGTGGCTTTCTTTTCATCAGCAGTCAGAAAGGGAAAATTGCTTCTGAGTGACTCTCATGTTCCTAATTTGTAAGTTGTGAGCTTATGCTATTTTGAAGGCAAAAAAAGTGCAGGGACTGATTGTGTGTGATGAAGAAATTCTATTGCGTCTAAGTATGCGTGGGTTATATGGATATTTTAGAAATGTTTGTGATATATCCTATTGAATCTGCTTACCTGTAATAATGGTAATAAGTCCACAATCTCTGTTGACTTGTGAAAAAGTGATTAACACTTTTACTAATAATACAAAGCATTGTGAACTGTGGAAACAATCAACAATTATTTATGTACTGTATTCTAGAGACTTGCCACAGCTAGGTTAATGAAGAATGGCTGCACGACCAAACCAAAAGGCTCCACAACACACCTGTGTGCAGCTGGTGGTACTGACACGCCACCAGCTGCCCACCACTTGCAGAGCCACTGTGAGATGTGTCAAAGCCACCTTGGAGGAATACTTGAAATAGGAGAAAAATGAGCCCTGGGTAGTCTATCATTCCACCTGTGGCTTGGCTCTTGTAAGTTCTGGGGGAAAAAATAAGCAGACTGCACAAATTGTGGATTTAGATTAGGCAAGTGTACACCAGGGGCTGCAAACACCTATGGTAGCATATATCCTTTTTAATTATGACTTTTCTTGGCTCTCTGTTGATTTCAGGGACCTTCAGCTCAGAACTGTCTTCACTACTCGGTCTTACTGATGTGTCCAGTTATTTGTGAGTAACTCCTTGAGTTTGAAAAATGCATCTTTCACTGTATTTTTCAGTGTGGAGTTAGATCTACATAGCTGCTAGTGAAGAGTTCTTGCCAGGAGTTGAATTATCACTAATTCTCTAGTTCTGACATGGATATAAATTTTGTGTGCTTGTCTGCTTATAGGAACAATTTCTCTTTGAAAGACTCTCTATGGAGAAAATCAAAAGGTAAGCAGATATTTAAAGAAAGACCTGAAATTCTTTAGGAAAATGTGAACTAAATATTTGACTATGCTTCTATAAAATATTTAATAAATTTAGTGCTAAAGGTAAAATGTTTTGGGCACTGCTAAAAAAACCCACTGTTTATAGTATAAATCGACGTTGACTAAATCACATAAGCCCAAATACAAGGTATCAGGAATCTTTAATTCTCTGCTGCCATCTTGTGACTACTCGTGTGACCTGCTGGTGTATAGCAAAATCCAAGCACTTAAAAGTATGGCTGTACAGCTTGGTTAGACGTTTTACTGCAATACTCTTTCTGTTCTTATGTGGTCAGTCTATACTGAACCAATAGCAGGGAAAAAAACAGAGAAAACACTTTGAATATTTGTACCAATGCACTTATCAGTAAGGAGTGCCAAGCTTGGCTGTCATTGATAGGGCTGTTGCTCAGTGAAGTCATTGTCCATGCACATTTCTGAGAAGGAGCCTTCTGTTAGCATCCATTGAATCAATTCCTGCCGATAGGTAAACAGATCCACCAGAAGCCCATCTTCAAAACTCCCTGGAGAACATACCAAGTCAGTTTTTCTGTCGCTGTGGGAAAGCAACATGAAAACCAGCCAGCCTATGAGTTCCCCCTCCTCTCTGTAACATAGAGAAGTAGACATTTAGCATGGAATGAAATTCGAGGTTGAATTAGATGTTATAGAGCATAACATCCTGCTGTTCCTGCAGCTTGGCTTTGATGGGTCTATTGAGGATGAATGAATTAGCACCCATAAAGAAGGTAGCTCTTAGCTGCTAAACATGCAGTAAGACAGGCAGTGCCATGCACTGTAGCACAAACAAAAAGCACAGACAGCATGGAAAGCTTCTGCTTTGGTTGATGCCACTCAGATTGAAGATTTGCGTACAAAGACACACCAGCTTTCTAGTAGTGGGTAGATGGTAGATAACTATGCTAAACCTTCCCACAAATCATATTGTGGGAACAAACTTTCAAACATGGAGAACATATCTAATACCAGTAACTCAAAATCATTTGAGGGTGGAAGAAGTAATTTTTGATGCAAATATCATCCAATAGAATCAGGGTATAAATTGTCCGAGGAGGAATTTAACTTGGAATTTAGAGAAAAGTGACTTACCACCTAATCAGTGAGATTCCAAAATGGCCAACTAGGAGAGCAAAGGAAGCCTGGCTACTAATAGGATTACTCTTATTAAAGTTGTTGAAAAAACACTGGCCGGATTTCAGGTTGCCTGCAGTTCAGTTCAGTGATTGGTGCAGTTAATGAGACCAATTTTGAAACCTCAGGTAAGAATTATAGTTATATAAACAAATGGAAAGTGCTATATTTGAACAAAATATTGTAAAGCACCCCAGCACTTGACAGGTACAGATGTAGCTTGAATTGGAAAAGAGGAGAGCCCGAAGGACATAGACCTACATGCGCAGAAAGGAATATGAAAGGAGTTGGAAGAGACATGAAAGATTGAGGCCTCTGTTTTACTCATGAGGGGTTGAAACTGGCAGATTTTAAGTTAAACACTATTGGATCTAAGCATGCCTAAATTTATCTCTAACACTGATGAAACCTGGAAGATTCGCTTTTTCCCGGGGAAGTGCACCTGTAGTGAGGTGGAGGAACTTCTGTTGGAAGAATTTGTGTTGTTTAGCTCCAGTTTGGAAGATTGCATAGGGAAGAGTAAGTTCAGTTAAGACAACCACATGATATTGAATTGCTTTACGAGTTTTCTGTTTTCTTTGTTCACCTTCAATTTTGATCAAATAGTACATGATCACAGTGAATTAAGAAACAATGTTTTGTTGAAACTGGGCGGAGCTGATTTTTTAGCACATGAAGCAGGTCTGGCATGTTGCTCTCTGTGTGCAGGATAAAGTGCATGTTTTATGTACTCAGATGATGCAGGTATTACCCATATTTCATGACTCACACATTTGCTAAACTTCCGTGAATGCAGTGGTGCATTTCATGATGTATCTGAGCTGACATACTGAGCACATTGGGCAGAGTGGCAGTTCTTTTTCTGTTAGAAGGTATTTTCAGACAGCTTGAAGAAGGCAGTGGCAACTAGTTGAGTGGCAGAGATGGAGACTGCATCGAAGATTGACTGGTGAATAAAATCTTAAAGGGGGCCAGATGTTGTTATAACAGATATTTTGAAATTATTGAGTTACAGCACAGGAATATGTAAGATTAGTGTAGGAGAGGTGTGGCATTTAGCAGATCTTTTGAATGTTCCACTGGATGTAGCAAAGTAAAAATAAATACACTGCCATTTGCAGGTGCTCAGAAAGCACAGCAGGCTGGAGACTGACGAGGGGTGTCAGACAGAGGAAATTAAGCTCTTGAACCTGTATGTGCCTTGATATTCCTGCTTTCTCACGGTTTGCCTTGACAAATGCTGACAGAATAACCTGCTTTCTCTGAACTGCAGTGAGCTAGTGGTGAGATACATGGCTCACATACCATCTAGAGCTACATCCTTTTCTGAACCTACTTTGTGGTTAGAAGGCAAAGCCATGTGGTAAGAAAACTGGGTTGAGTGCCATTTATTAAGTCCTCATGGCTGTAAAACCTTTTCTTCACCCTGTGCCATTCCCCAGGGAGCTCTGCACACCTTCTGCATTCTATCTCTCAGAGATATGGCAATAATCTAGCTGAAGGGTGACATTCAAGTTGCAGCCATCTCCAGAATCCTAACTTCTCTCATGTGCCTGCAGCTCCCTGCATCTTTGGCTGAACAAGGTTGTGCTGTGGCTGGATGTGCTGCACCTTGGAAGAACTGGGAAGCCTCTACCTTTGCTGCTTCCCTAACACCTTGAACTAGCAGTAGGAAAGCTGGCCTGTGTTTGACTTAGTCAGTGGAACTGCTGGCTTTAGAAAAATAAATAAAATCGTGTATAGATGGCTTTTGGGTGTGGGCCTTCTTGACTAATTCAGTCACCAAAACAGGGTAACCTTGGTTAAAATAATTACTTGTTAAAATAATACATCTTTTATTAACCATAAAGTTTCAAATAAATTGAGGGCTTTCTGATTTATTATGATCTATTGTTTTGCTTGGAATGGTTAAGTTTATTTCAGTTTTTCAGGACCACAGACATTAATGATACTGCTTAAGAGCTGGCTAGATACTCATAGTTAAGTTTGACAACATTCAGGTAAAAGACCTGATTTGCCTGGGGTCATGCGGTTGTTTCAGTATCACTATTTCCATTCTTTTGACTTTGCAAAATAAATATCTTTTTTTAAAATTACCTTTTCTCTCAAGTTTTCTGGAAGTTTTCAGTACTTGCAGTACTAACCCATGACTCATTTAACAGAGGAGGTTGCTCTGCTTCTACCCCTCTCTCAAGTAAAAAATTTGTCAAGAGCTTCCATTTCTGCTTGGATTTGCTTTTCCGTAAAGTTTGCTCTCACAACCTGAAATTTTCCTGAAGTCTTCTATTGCTGCTTACTCCAGCTGTCTCCTTCATAGTTCAGAGTATAGGCAGTCTGTGTACTTTTCCCCTTTCTAAAGTCACCTTCTAAAGTCAGTTATCGCTTCCCTTTCTCCTTTTCTGCCTTAATCCTGCTTCATTTATGTTCCCTTTGCTATATCAGTTTGCAAGAGCCAAACACCGTTATTTTTTCCTACTCCATACAATCCATCACACACTATCTCCTCTGCCCAGATTCAGAGGGGTCAGCAAATAAATACTCTTCTGTGAGATTTCCATCTTCTGCTCAATGCTAATTAAAATGAAAGAGGTGATGGCCTCAACATTAGGATTAGGAAGAAGAATATGTGAATATGAATGAAGTCCAACAACTTTCCTCTAATGAGAAAATTACCAACTACAATTGCTCATGTAGTAAACGTGTAGATACAGCAATGCTCTATGAACATGTGTTCTTCCCTGGTTTAGGTTATGTTGCCTGCGTAGGTGGATCATAGGTAATGCAACAATGTTTCCATAGATCATTTCCAAGCAGTATTCACTATCCTGCAATGTGTGTAAGAAAAAGACAAGACAAGCTTTCAGGCACATGATGATTCTCATGATTCTTGCATCCATATTTTCATAATCGTGGTAATCCAGCCTTTTCTGGGCTATCTTTTGCTTTTTTTCCCCCAAATATATTACTACCTCTTGTATATTGTGCTGTCTTACTTCCCACCGTATTCCTGGCATATTGTATGCCTCATGTGCTGGATGAGGACATTATCTGATTCCATGATTACAAATAACTGTTAAAAGATTTAGATTAATGCCAGATTTAATATAATGGTGCTTCTACAGCTGCGTTTCAAGTGTGTGAACCCAGAATGGCCTCATTTGGGCTGGTTTTGACTGCCGTGGTGCTTTATCCTCCACAGTGTAAGGATCCTGTGGCCTGCATCTAACAACAGGATCAAAGAAAAAGCATCAAAGACAGGAAAATATAATCTCTGAAGCAATAAAAATCAGTAAGCTTCACCGTGAATCCCTCCACCCCCTTGTTTACACATCTCCAGATAGCCAGGAACATCCTGCTAGATTAGACATTTTTATGTTATCTCTAATTTGTATTGCATTAGACAGCAAAGTTACATGGTCTGATGTGTTTTTACATGGTCTGGTGTGTTTTGCTAGGGATACACTCACTGCTTATTAACTGGATAAAACCTGATATTAGCTTGGCTTTGTTTAATTTCTAATGCTATTTACTCTGCGATAACTGACTAACCTCAGTTAACATTGTGAATTGTTTGCCCTGTAATGACCAGATATTCCATTACATTATGTAAATTATTTGCATAGTGATCAGGATTTAATGTTATTGGTAATTAGAATTATTTGCCTGCTGGTAATGCTGTATAAATGATCTATCATTAATCACAGGGCACACCTTACCAAGATCTCTAATGAGGAAACCTGCAGTTTAATGTCACTAAGCTATTGTTCTCCTCTGGGCCATTGTTTTACATCACAGGGAAGTGTTTTTTGTATTTATCGATTGGTCATTGGCCGTTGCCATAAAGACCTGGGGCTTCGTAAATGTCTTTTGTCCTTGATGTAAGATATCACCAGACTTTGAGTCACAATAATTAAAGCATGTAGCTGATAAAACTTGACAGATTTTCACACTTGCTGTTTTAAACTACATGAGAAGTTCCTCCTCTTGAGAAGAAAGAAGTTCCATAATCCACACCTCTCGTACTGGTACTGATAGAGCCAAGGGCCCATCTTTGCTGAAGGAAAATTTAAAAGACAGAGGCTGGTGAGACCCTAGCCAGCAGAGCATCTTATTCAGGAAAAGACACTTCCAAGAGGAAGCTCTTCTTCCCCTGCAAAAAGCTGACTGAGAAATGTTATTGCTCGCTTTTATTAGGAAAATACACTTCAGTTCACTGTATATTCTTCTTGCAAGAAACTACTAGTAAACTAGCTAGAGAGAAGAACAACAGCAATAGACTCAACCTCCTTCCTACCCCTATTTAGACTTCGCTATGCCTAGAAGAGAATCCCATACTCTTGGAAAGATGAGTGTCCATTTAAAGCTGGGTGCCAGAAAGACAGAGCTGTGAGCCACTGTGTATAACTTTTGTATACAGAAAACAGAACAGAACCATTAACTGCCAGGATCTTCAAGGCAGGAATTAGAGCTTAAGGCCCCAAAATTAGGATGTAAGGTACATTTTTATGCCTTGGACCTCCAGACCATGAACCGGTATGTTGAGCTGCTATGAGAAGTTGGAGGAAGTCTATCACATACCCACAGTAAGTGTAAAACCTGAATGTTTTGTCTTCTTGGGCTCTGGAGTTACTTAAAATCAGACCTATCTGATTAACTAATGTTACATGATAGAGTTATTCCCAAATGAGACACTTTCTGAAATGAGACTCATGCCTAGGAAAGAGCCTTTCATATGACTTAACTGCAAAGCATTTAGTGTAAATACTTTTCCTGAGTGTCTGAAAGAGCTAGAACTGTATATGAAAATGCAAATACTTGTCACAACACTTTCTGTAATTTTTGTGGAATAAAGAACTGTTTACCCATATAGTGATTCATTCAAATTGCAATGCCTGTTTATCATGCTAAAAGATTTGAATAGTCTGAAAGAAATATTTGTACTGAAAAGCTTTATTTAGAATCAAAAGGAAAATAGCTGAAACCTACTGAACCAGCAAATGTATGCTAAGGAAGATCAATGTGAATAAAATATGTCTTTTAATATTTTACCAGGGGAAAAACCAGCATCATTAATGTTATTTTTAATTTTGACCCTCTATAACGGTCTTGGTTTTGCCTGGTAAAGTTAAACTGTAAGTGTAATCAATTGTACCAGGGAGAAATGGATAATAGAGGAATATGAAGAAGAAATTAATATATATAAAAGGCTAATTGAGGATTGATCAATGCAAATAAATACAGAATATGAATGATTTTGATGAGCCTTTCTCATGAAACCTGTGTGCTTCATAAAAGCTGAACTATTAAAGTCAGTAAAAGGTTTGTAAGACAAGTGTTCCTATATTCTTAATAAAGAAAGACAAAAAGAAAGGGATGAATAAATTTCAAAGTATTTGAAAGTGTTTGCACCACTCTGTGCCCTTCATAAGATACCTACTGACAGAATTAGGCAGGCAAACAGTGAGATGTGCACATAGCATTATGTTGGAAACATGGTGGGTATCTTTAGTTATTCAAAATACAGCAGCTACCTTTTTTGTGAGGCCAAAAAAAAAAAAAAAGTGAACAGTTTGTCTACTAACATTGTGCTTTTCTCACATAGGAACATTATGTTTCTCCAAGTCTTTTAACAGACATGGACCAATTGCCCTATAATGACAAGAAACTGAGGGAATGTGTTCTATGACCTCTGTGAGCATTTTGCTAAAATAGCAGCAAATGACTTTTTCTATGAATGTAGGGATGGATGTGTTTTGCATTTTAGTTCATTTAGTTTGACTTTTTTTTTCATCAACAAATGAAACCATGAAAGAGTACATTTTTAAATTTAGAGTTAGATTTTTTTTCCTTACAATGGTTCCAACAAATGTATTTCAATTTAGGTTAGAGTAGTGCCATCTATCAGACAGCGCCTTAAGCTGCAAACACTGGAATCCCACAACCATGGGCACTAGGCAGATGGAATGAGTAGCAACAGTCCTGCTGCAGATCAGATGTACAAGAAAACCAAAGGCACAGGTTATGTTTTAAAATGTGGCAACCCAGACTCACATACTAGCTTTATCAGTGTCTGTGACTCTTTTTCCCCTAAACTTGGTCAATTAATGAGATTAGGAAATGCCTTTGTGGAGTCCTCTGAGTCTTTGCACATAGGCAGACAAAAATAGCAGGGAGCATAGAAAGGCATTGGAGAGGAGGGGTTTTCACAGATCTTGTAGTTTCTTGAGGTTTTTCAGAATGTATTTAATGTGGGAAAACAGTCCAGCTACACCCCTGTATTTATTCTCTTCCAAGAGCTGAGCTAATCAGAGTTTACTAACAGGAATTTGTATACAAAAAGAATATGAGCGGAAGCAGCCTTATGGTCTGGAGGGGAGGGACGCTGCAGGACTGCCGTGTGTGCTGTATCCACCACATCCCAACCCCTCCTGATCCTCTTGGCAGTGGAGGATCAGTCTTTGTGCAAACTGGGGCATGATGATTCTTCCTGCTGAAAGTCATCAGACTCTCTTTTGCTCATTCTCCCTGAAGAATCTGGAGGATTTCTAGCCATTGCTTTCTTCTCCAGGCTGAAGAGACTAGATGATTTGTATCTACTGGATTGATGGCATACTGCAGAGACTGAGAAACTGCCTCAGCAAAGAAAATGGAATTATATATACACATACACTAAAATACAGCCTGTACAGAAACTTACATAGCACAGATAGGGAAATAAGTGCTAGAAAATACTGACAAATACTACACAATAATTATTGCATTTACTAAAAAAAAAAAAATCATAAAACTGCTTGCAAGGACAGGCAAGTGTGTATGTTATAAAATAAAACATATGGCATTCCCCTAACAGTTTAATTCTGAGAAATATTGACCAAACTTTGCTTGGCCTTCAGCTGAGAAATAAAAAAAAGTAACATCTTAGTATTGTATGTAATACTACCTCAGTGCTTCCCCAATCCATAATGGAAGCATTAATCACTGTCTTTGTCATGCAGCAGGGCAGTTTGCAGTCTGTCTGGGTACTTGATTTATGAACAGCTGATGGCCATTGAACTGCAGAAATACACCTAAAAGTACTTCCTTCTGCTTTGAGTATAAATGTTACAGAGCACCAACATTATATTTTACCTAATATATACAAGGTTAAATTTGTAAGCTCCTTAATTTTCACCTCTCTTTCCTCTGGTTTTCATGTCTTGCTTTTTCTTCCTCCATCACAAAAGGTATTGTTGATCCCAGACCCCCAAGACACCACCTGGCTTCAAAGTCTGGGCTTTGCTGTACTTGAGAGCAGGATCAGCACATTTCTACCTTCCAGCATGGTCAAGGTGAGCTCCTGTCTCAGCTGAGAAAGAAATGGCATGGTCCTCCAGCCTATTGTCCTTCACCTTCTGTAGGTTTCCACTTGTCCCATGAGTTTCATACAAAGTTTGGAGTTTCAAGGTCTAGTGCAGATCCTTTTGGGCGTAAGTTCCCAGTATGGCCAAACTACATGCTTTGGAAGGAAAAAGGAAGGGGACTAGATTTGCCTTTTGTTCTTTCAAAGATCCCTAAGAGCTGGGAGACTCAGAGCTCCAATTCAGAAACACCTGGGTGTTCAGAGAGAGCCCCCAGCTCAGCCCCCAGCTCCCATTCCCTGTTTGTAAAGGATGTGTCTCGAGTCCAAAAACATCGGGCCCCAGTCTCACCAGTGGCTGGAGGGAAGTGGCTCCGTACCTGTGCTTACCTGTGGTGGCACAGCAGCTGTGGAAACCCAGACACTTCATTAATGTGCTTACTCTGTGTGTCATTTCTGTTGTGGTCGGCTCTCCAGAGACATTTTGCTCATTTTTGATGAAATAGCCATGTCCTCGCTTTTTTGATATTGTGTTATTCCTTAGGCCTCCTCTGTGCTCTGGTCTGCAATTTTTAAAAGCCAAGGCTGTGTCCAAATTTCTATTAATTACAAGACTGACAGAGCAGAGATTACTGCATTTGGTAGTGCTTAGGAGGGTATTGCTTTGTAAACTGTACATTGCTATTCACCACTGCCTGTAACAAAGCGCTTTTTTGTTGGTTAATAGTGTCTAGAAAGTAGTGGTTAAATTTAAAGCCTCTCCAGTTCTGTGGAGTGTGTTAAGAAAAAGAATAGAAAAAGTCAATCACTAGAAAAGCTTAGGTTTTTAATGCTTTATCTCACGTCTCTTGGTAAGAGAATGAGGGATGTATTCACAAACATTTGAAGAGTGGCTCAAAGGGATAGTGCTGCCCTGCAGGAACTCCTGGCATCAAAGGGTGTATATCAAGGCATAATGGGACGAAATTAGGCAATAAAGCTAACCAGATAAGTAGTCTCTCGTCCGGGAAGTACATTCCAAATGTTGCATAAACGAAATAGCAATTGCAAACATTTTTTGGGGGAGGATTCCTATCAGCGAGATCTGCCAGGTGTGGGCGGGGACAGAAGAAGGGAGGTTGATCAGCACCCTCGTCCTGGCCAGCAGAGCATGGGCTCCCACGCGGCCCTCCGCACCCCAGAGCAGGTCGAGCTGTGTTCCATGGGGTTCTCTCCCGGAGGAGCCCTGCTGCAAGCCCTGACCCCTGTAAAGCTGAGCTGAACCAAAGCGCTATTACAAGGCTCCGCCTCACACTGGTGGAAAAATCCCCAGGGTAGGACGGGAAACAGGGCTTGGTCCATATATCTGCATGAAGCCCTTGGCCCAAAGCCCGGGTGGGAGCCCATCCCTGCCTCCATGGGCATCATGCCAGCGGCAGGGAGAGCAGGGCAGGGGAGGCATGGTTCCCATGCCCTGCCGTGGCAGGCACCATGGGCAGCGCTCGGCTCACGAGTGGGGACGCAGGGAAAGACAGCGTACATTCATTTGGGCTATAACCACCGTAAGTGATGGGAACAAATTACTGGCCCTTTTCTAACAGGAGAGTTTGGGAGAAGAGGTGGGATTCAGCAGAGGCATGTCAGGTCGTGGGACTGCAAGAGGGCGGATTTTGCTGGTTTGCTTTACCTCCTTTGATTTGCTGTTATTTTTAAATAAAAGCTTTTATTATCATAATCATTTCTTTAAAATGCCTGAAAATTTAAAGAATAATAGTGTTGCGATAAGCAGAAAACCACTTCACCTTCACCACCGCCCACAAGATGGAGCTCGCAGATCAGGAGCGGGGACGATGTTCTTTGTGTCACGAAAAAATGAAACGGTTTTACTCTCGCCCTTTTCTAGTTTTTATCTTTTGCTAATATAATGCAGATTGGTTTTATACATTATTTATGGAGCCCAGGACTATTATAGGGAATGCTGTCACTCATTTTAATGATTTAGATATGTTTTTTATTATTATTATACTGTATAGACTTTGGAAAACCTTCATTTGGATCCCATTTAGAACACAGGAAGTTGCCCAAAGCTTGGATGTGAACCTCAATTTACTGAAATCCTTGTAAGGCTGAGAATATTTACTGCTGGCATTTATTGCTCCTGTGAGAGTTAGAGCGAGAGAGAGTTGGGGGGAGAGAAAGAGAGGAAAGGAAAGACAACAGTAACTTCAGCCAAAAAAGCAAAGAACATATGTTGGAGTTGTGCTTGGCTGTGCATGTGCAGAGCAGGGTAATCTGCTTCTGAGCTGCTCTGCTGGGACAGGAGGTGCCTTACTGCCTCTCAGATTCAGGAGAACCCCACTAGGACTTATCCTTTGAGGAGCTGAATCTGCTTTTTCTTAAGCTTCTCTTTATAGAGCGGGGTTCACAAGCAGTTAGGATACTCGGTTTGATGTACCTCATAAAGGACTGGGTCCTCTTTGTGCTGCAGCAGAAGTCCCTTTGGACTTCCCACTGTGCTCTGCAGATAAAAACCATAGGGATTTTAGCTGTGCAGAGTTGCAGAGGTTCCAGTGGTGCCCAAGGGAAATACAGTGCAAAACCCCAGGAAACCTTGGCTGGAGGCAAGGGAGAGCTGCAAACCCACCACTGTCTTGCAGGGGGTGGAGAAGGTGACCCAGCAACCAGCAGTAATGGAGGCAGGAAAAGATCTTTTCATTTTCTTCCTCTTTCCAGTTACTTTGTGCATGCACAATAATAAATAAGCCTATTCAAGCTTGGTTGTTATAACTTACAGAGAAAAATGTTCCTAGGATGGGTCCATCTTTGCTCAAGTTATGAGTGCAGGCAATTTCAGCAGTCTCCAGCTTTTAAAAAAATCAGAGTTCTGCACTTCAGGAAAAAGAACAGGTGCCTCAGTAAATCCCATAGCATTTTTTACTTTAAGGAAAAGCAGAGCAAAATATTTAAATTTTTTTAAAGGTATTTGTTTTATGCTCCCGTGTTCCTCCAGCCCTCTTTCACTCAGCTGCTTAACCTGCCTTTCAACTGGTCTCTCTGGTGGCTTGTTTGTCCTGCACCACGACAGCTAAAACAGCTAATAAAGCAGCTGGCAGGATGGTGAATGAAGGGACTATGCCAGCTACTGCTCCTACTGTGGAAAAAGACCCAACAGTAAAACTTTTATATGTCTACCAAGAAATTTCCTCAAAAACCTGTGTTTTATGGAGAGTTCTTAAATGAAAACACTGTTTTGTGAATCTCTAAAGAAATGCAATATGTTTTCTGAAGAGCAGTTTAGTTTAAAAGATTGCCCATTTGCATGAAATACCCACAACTATTTGTTACTATTATTACTGAAACAGCTTTTGATGCTATACTGTCATTATTTTGAATTTAGTTATGCTTTGTTAGTATTTATTACTGGCACTGTGAAAGGATTAAGGCATTGCTCAACAAGGTATACCAGTGTGTGGCAAGGAGACAGCTTTCCTCTCAGCCAGTTTAGTCCTGCAAGGAAACAGGATGGGGTGAGCAGCTGGGAGATGGCAAAAGCAGACAAGTCAGTCTATGGGAAGGTGCCCCCCTCTAATAAGCTCTATGTTGCATGCAATAGCTGGGTGGGGCCCAGAGACACAAGATTATTGCCAAGGTCTCAAATAATAGTTCAGTTAGAGAACATGATTCAAAGAGCAAGTACATAAAATTGGGAGATCTTTGTCCATGATACACTATCTAGATGTGTAAAATTACAGTATAATTTTAATCATACCACCAGATTGCCTCCCTCATAAACATCTAGAATCTCAGTAAAGGCCTCCTGAAGTACTTTGAAAGACATGCAGGTATTTCAAATATGCAATGTCTGCTCCTAGAACTAGGAAGAGTGAAATGAAGAGGAGGAATTTGCAATTGCTCGTAGAGCTGGAAGATTAGTGGTCATTCTTTATCTCTTACTGTGTGAGTGAGAGGGCACCCATCATGAACAAACTGCTAGGCACAATTGTTCATTTTTACATTAAGATGTCATTTCACATTAATTTAAAGGACTCCAGTGCAAAACGTGGTGGCATGGTTTAATTCCTAATAATGTCGTAAGGATTGCAATTTTGAGAAGATATTTAAGCGTTGGAAGAGATAAGGAAGTTGTGAAAATTCAATCATTAGAACTGTTTAGAACAAGTTGGACAAATATCTGCCAGGAATGATATAGGTATAGTTGATTCTTCCTTGAGGCAGAGAAATAGACAGGATGACCTATTTACTCTGTTTTCAAGGACTTGTGTGCGACTGGCTGCAGGTGCTTAAGTGCAGAAAATATTCTTTGTCCAGGAAAAAGAGCAACTGCACTGAAATGAGGTTCCATTTAAGATCAGGATAAACAAGAAGTTTGTAGAAATCATATAATTATCCAAAATCCAACATAAATAATATCTACAATTTCAAAGGAAATTGACCTTTTTAGGAAGTACGTAGAAGATAGTATGAGAAATCCTCAGAAACAGCATCTGCTGTCTAACATTATCAAATAAAATAAATTATTCCAGCGAGGGGTATTTTGTGTTTCTAGTTCCAGATTCAAATGTTTGCCCAAAAATAGAAACCTTTTTTTTTTTTCCCTCTTTGTGTCATCATAGTGTTGCCATTAAGAATATAGCCAGCAGCTACTTTCATCAAGAGAAGCCTGTGATCTCATCTGCAGGAAGAACAATGGAAACATGCTGTTCTTCTCAAAATGCCTCTGTGGATATAAGCTTCTTCTGCTCTGCTTTTTCATCATAAGCTCTCTGCACACCAGTGCGGCAAGCCTCAAAGCAGCCAGGGAAGAGCAGGGTCAGACTGGATTTCTGGGTATCTCTGTCTCTTGGCGTGGGCTGGGGCTGTGCTGGTGGTGTCTGCAGGTTGAGCTGCAGGATGACCAGGCTGCTGCTCTGCATCACTTTTGGTATGCTGGTGCCATGGTCTGGCTGACAGCCTGCAGACTGGATTTCTTGGCATCTTTCCGAGGAGGATTCTGTACCTCATACCACACGCTACAAAGGTACCTGGGACTGATGGGCAGCCTGAGTTTTTCATGCTGTGGACACTGGGAGCTCAGCTATAACCAGTCCTATATCTATCTATACGCCCTCAGAGACCCAGGGCAGGGAGTCTGTGGGGGCTATATTCTGACTCTGATTATTTAAGCAGGGTATAGATGCAGCTTCGTACCAGGAAGTCATGCATTTACTAGGAAAAGCAACCGTTTTGAATGACAAGTTTTCCACGCTGTCCATGTAATTTTCTGCAGAAGAACTTCTAAAAACCACAATGTTTAAGGGGGGGAAATGGTTGTTAATCCTACAACATTGTGTTAGAGTATAGGGCATAGTCTTTCGTAGCTTTAAGTACTTCAAGTATATGGACAATCCGCTATTTTACTGAGATCAGAAGATCAGAGGAACAGAGCACTACTTTTATTCAAGATAACCTTTTAAATGAAAATTAACTTCCAAACTGACTGCCCTGGTTTATTTATAAAACCCTAAAAATGTATATAGCTATTTTTTCTTTCCCTGTTAACAAGGTGGGTTTATTTCGCAAGGCTGTGACCTTCTACTATCATTTTTTGAGGTCTTCATTGACTGCTTTATGGACCTTTGACTTGACACTGTTTTACTTCAGGATATCAACTGCTGAATGACATTGTCTTGTTGGCTTCATTTGATGAATTCTTGCAGGTGGGATTCAATTGAATGTGTAGCAAGCAGTGTACAGTGACCTGATTATTTATCTTGTCAAATGGAGTCCCTGGACATAGCTATCAAGCTGCCATTGACACTGGAATATAACCAGCTCTGTATTAAACTGTCCAGCTGTGATGTGAAGAGCGCACCAATTATTTACTTAAGAATAACACAGTGCTGAGGACATTTGAGAGACTTGAGAGCCTGGATAGCAGTAACTGCTGCCTCAGTAGCCTTTTTGAGCCTGTCCCAATATCAAATTTTCATGACGCTGTTCTAAAAGGTCATGTTTTTATCATATTTAGCACAAATTCATGGAACATGCCCACAATTGGCAGGGTTTTTTTTTTTAATGATTTCATCAGTTACTTCACTCAATGTAGCAGGTTACGAGCAGCTTATGAAATTTCTAGATCTTTCCCAGCGACAGCTTTCATCAGGCTTCTTTAGCACAGTCGTGGTACCACTGCAACTTGAAGGGATCTGCTACTGGTGCAGCATGTTGCAATTTAACCTATCAGGCAGCTAAACACCACACAGCCACTTTCTCACTCCCCTCCAGTGAGATCTGGCAGAGAACTGGGGAAAGGGTAAAACTCATGGGCTGGGATAATAACAGTGTAATAGGACAGGAAGGCAAGGGAAAATAGCAGTGATGAGAAAGGGGTATACAAAACAAGCTCTACACAATGCAGTTGCTCACCGCCCACTGACCAATGCCCAGCCAGTCCCGAAGCAGTGGCCACTACCCCACAGCCAACTCCCCCCAGGTTTTTGTTCAGTATGATGCCATATCATATGGTATATCCCTTGGGTCTGTTGGGGTCAGCTGTCCTGTCTGTGTCCCCTCCCAACTTCTTGTGCTCCTGTACCATTCTCCCTGACAGGCAGTATGAATAGCTGAGAAGTCTTTGACTTAGTGTAAGCTCTGGTCATCAACAACTGAAACATCAGTGTAATTATCAATATTGTTGTCATCCTAAATCCAAAGCACAGCACAGTACCACCTATTGGGGAAGAAATTAAGTCTATCACAGCTGAAGCCAGGACACCCCAGTTTTCCTGACAGGGGTTTTTCAGTTTGTTGTTGAGTTGAGGCAACAATCACATGAAGAGACCTTTCAGTCATTGATGTCATCTTTAGCCAGTGAGACTTGTGCAAAAAAGATATACTAGTACTGGAGACTTAACATTTCCCGTCTAACTCCTAGAGCTGAATGCCTGTCATATCTAGCAGACTTCTTTGGTGAAGACCAGCTGTAGAGGAGGATGGTGTCCAGCTATATCTCTGAAGTAGGTCTACTTCAGAATTAACTGTTGACCTGACCCTCTTTGGATCCTGTATATTTACAACAATTAGATAAAACAATAATTAGCAACTTAACTACAATCTATTTTTATATAGTACAGCTTGTGCACGAGTTTTCAAGTAATTTTAACTACATGGAGAGTTGAGAGAGTCTGTAGTTTTAAGATTATTCAGGTCAAAGAACAGATGTTAAATTTCTTTAAATAACCAGTTTAATTTTAGCACAAATTAACATATTTGTTTATTAATGCTCAGAACTCTCAACCTGTTTTTAAAGGATGAGAATTGTAAGATTGGAGAGGTGTGCTCATTTATTGTCCATAATAAAAATGGTAAATCTGTGCTCTAGAAGCAAGAGAGAAGTCTCCCTAAACCATAGGGTTGTGACCAAGGTCTTAAGAGCGTAGCTGAGAACCTGTTAACTTTGTGAGCAGCTGGGGTAAGTAAGCCTTTTTCAAGGAGATTCTTGATGATGAGATGTTTTACAAAGGATTTGCTGTGAATTGGACGCAGTGCAGGGAGTCCCTGCAGCTGTGCATTGTCTCTTCTCCATCCTCCTTTGTCTGACAGGCAGCCCAAGAGCAGGGGGGCTGCACATCCTTCCAGTGTCACACTTCACCCCTGTGGTACCTCCACAGATTGTTTTCTGCTTATCCTTTAGCGACTCTGGTCATCATAAACTGGTGTGTGATCCCAAGCTATGAAACCACACTTCGTTTTAGACACAAGAACCAGCTTCAAGAGGTCCCCTATGTTTGCAGAAAATCTAAGCATCAAAAAAATGCTGTGTATTAACACCTATCAAAGTCTGTGATTCCTGGTATTCATGGGAATTAATTGGCTCTGTGAGATTTGAGAATTATACAGGTTCACTGCTAGAACTAAGTCACAATTAGTGCCAAGTGCTTTTACCACTAAAAAAGCCCCATGGATTAGGCCTTTCAGAAGAAAGAAAACCTGCTTCTGAACTTTTTGCCACAGTTGGATACTCAGTCATAGAATAGTCTCCATACTGCCAGTACATTTACAATGTAAACGCTTTCTTTTCAAGGTCAGAGTTTTAAAGCACTAGACTGCTATTGAAACTGCAGGGGCAGAGCCTGAACAATTCTACTGGTTTTCTAAAAATAAGGAGCTTTATAGCTAAACTGCAGGATGTATTTTAAAAGAGTCCCAACATTTTTCTTTTTACTGCTACTTGTATCCTGTCTCTACCAATTTTTACTGCTTTACACAAAGGCACATTTATCTCAAGGCATGGCATAAAATCAACACTCTTCCATTCTAACAGTTAAGCCCCATCTTATTATGTTTGTGATGTGCCACAATATTCAAATGCATTAAAACAAAACCTGACCCACCAGAGGGAATATAGATTTACAAATAAAATGACAGAAAGGGACAATGCCTAGTTCACTAGTTCAGACTTCTTAGCTGCAACTACTCTGTTGAATTTTGCATTAAGAATGTCTTATTTTCATTTAAAACACACATCCCTCGAATACCTCACAAAATACTGCAAGACTCTGAGGCGTGAATGAGGCAATCAGTTCTTTCATTATAAATGCTTAATTCTAATCAATCAGGGCTTAGTATTCCCAAACCTTTAGAGTGCTCTTCTTTAGCTTTTACAGTGCTTGAAAATATTTATTGACCAAAGGGTAAAATGCTTTTTCTTCTTATTGGAAAAGATTATCTGTTAAAATACTTAGCACTAATCCCCTTAAATACTGAGGACTAGTTTCTGGTCGGTTTGCAGCTAGGTGTACTGACAAAAAGCCAGTGAGGCCTTGACACCCACATAAGGTTACCAAAAGATGGTCCGGGGTTGCAAGCAAAAGATCAAATACCTGCTCATATCCATACTTTCCTGGAGGCTGTGAAAAATGGTCATGTACTTTCAAGTTTAGAGGACAACTCAATGTGTGCTTGGCTGTCCTAGCTTCAGATTTCAGGGTGAGCTATTGTGCCTGTACCCCAGTTGACTGATTTGCCTGACCCAGCTGCTAAACACTGTCCCGAAGTAAAGGCCAACAAGTCAATTTAAGTGTCACCAGTCTTGCTTCCTGGTCCTCACTGAGAACCAGGACTGAGGAAAAGCAGATGATGGTGAAAACCCACCCACATGGATAACAGACTCTTCTTTCATTTTCTTCTTCAAGATTTTCTCCTTGGCTTTTAGTACTACATTTAAGGTGAAATACCTAGTCTCTCTTTTATAGATATCTGAAGATCTTGTTCTTCAATTCCAAGCAAGTCTAATACTGATGGTGTGTTATTTGTCATTAGCAAATGTGGTAAAAGGGAAAATTTTACACATAAACTCTTTTTTTCCCTCTATTCTTGTCAGTTAATAAAAAAATAGAGATACACATGTAGATAGTGTACATAAATTGTTTGAAGTCAGACTAAGTGTGGCAATTTAATTGTCCCAGTCCAAGTATGTCTTAGCTGAATTTGGGTACTGGAGTGTAAAATTTCATTTTCATTTTCTAAACATTTTTGTTGCATCTGCATTTTTGAACCTGTTTTTCTCTTTAACTGCTTCTATTAAAATATGCAAAAAACATAAAGGGAAAACTTAGTTTTTAAGAAAATAATAAAAAAAAATTCTTTTAAAAATAGCTGAATTGTAGTTGACGAAATTGGTACAGCTTTTAGGACAAGACTCAACTAGGAAATATTTCCATTCTTTATCATATAGAAACTTACATATGGTTTGCTATCACTGCTGCCCAGCGCCAAAGCCAACATCTCAGTCTGTGCAAAGAAACAGGAGGACAGTCAGTGGGTGGGCTCGAAGCATGAAACAGAAGGAGGGAGAGGGAGTGAGTGGGGGAGAGACTGTGTGCATATGTCCAGAAGAGTTGAGTAGTTAGAGCCACCAGTTAGGGAGATGAAGAACGAAGATTCTTACTCTTCTTCTCTATGATCCATAGGATGTACCTAAATTCAGCTCTACCAGATCCCCCATGAGCAAGTTATTTGGTTATTCTGTATTTTCCAAATTCCAAATGAATGAATAAAAGAGATGTCTTGGAGCAGGAATATTCTGTTCATGTTAATTAACAGTATTCTATATGTTCTGCTTCTCTTTGTTCCTGTGCTAACTATATCAAGTGAACAGCAGCAGTGGGACAGCTGGAAAGTTTCATCCTGAGCTGACCCAGGGGATGGAAAGTGTTGATTGAAGTTTGTGCTGTGAATGGGAGCAGAGGGTGGTTGCAGGATGTGTCTCATTCCTTGGGATCCCACTGAAGGAGCACACCCGATCTGAGTTAGGTGCCCGAATCCAGATTTCAGCCTCTCTCTCTCCTGGGGCTTGTCTTGCCCTCTGAACTGCAATTGTATCCAGCAAAGCAGCTCTCTCTTCTCCCACGAGTGCTCTGCTCCCACAGGTTCCTAAATCAGGAAAGGAGATGGTATTAGATGGCAATCATCTGTGAGTAAGATATTTCAGTGGCTAAGTTGAGGATTTATTCATAGCTTTTACTGAAATCAGGGGGAAATGCTCATCTAGATTCCTCTGCAAGTCAGCCCTTTGGATTTTCAATGGGAAAGGAATGTCTGGGCATCATCTGAGTTATTAAATTTTATTTTTGATGCCTCCATAGATTTTATAGTTTTGCAAAAACACGTAGCAAGCATGGCATTTATTGCTTATAGTTCATCCAGGAAATGTGTCATAGAACAAGACGGACTGAACATAAAAGATGGTTAACAAGTATATGGCAATGGTCTGTAAAACTGTTAAATAGATCAATAAATAATTCCAGTGATAGTATATTGAATTTCAATAGTCAGTGAAAACCAGCCGTTTCAAAATGCTGAATTTTGCTTTTCTAATGACTAAGTCTGTGTCACTTTACCATAAATACTCAACTTTAGCAATTATCATCAAGGCCCTATTTAAGAAGTTTCTAATTTTAACAAACGTGATTTACTGCAGTAGTGAATTGTTGATACCATACCTATTCTTTTTTCCTTGGTAAGTTTAACCCGTAAGTTGATTATATAAGTAAAAATTTCTGCAGGGATTTTTTCAGTAAGTCTAAGGAATAGGAAGGGGGAGTAAAGCAGTGTTTGTTAGGCTCTGGGGATACAGAACTGAAGGTCCCCTAATCTTTGAGTTAACTGACATCCGGAAAGCTGGCAGCATCCAGTCTTTAGGGAGAAGCTCAGCTCTCCTAGCTTGTCTGAGTAGCAGGAGTTGTTCTAGGACCTTTACTGTGGCTAGTCAGTGTTTACATGGGACACCTTTAATACTGTGATGCTGAAAGTTGTAGCACCACCCTTGCCACCCTTCCATCTCAGAGATCTGAGACACCAGATGGAAGGAGGAGTCACACACTGAAGATACGTTCTCAAAGGGCCAGAAGACTTCTGTACCTGACTGGGAATCACAGGCAGCTTTCCAGGAATCAGAGCCTGAAAAAAAACCCCAACATTTTGAAGCACTGGTTTTAGAAGTTAACTGAAAATGTTAAAACCAGACCACTGTATATCAATTTGTGTAACAGAAATACGGAATAAAATATGTAAAAAGCAGCATAATTTTATAAATGTAACTGAAAGAAGCCTAATGCCGAAATTCTTGTAAAGAACATAATATCCAGTAATAGCCAGCTAGTCAATTAGGCCTAAGTCTTGTCCAAGCTTTTTACTGTTAAGGCATGAGGAAGTGAGGACCTCTTTTCCCTGCAGATGAGGACCTTCAGCTGCAGAGGTCTGCTGCTTTAAGACATGCAGATCTTTATTATCTAATCATTAACACCTTATTATACGAACATTAATACAGGCTGCATTGCTACAAATAAGGCAAATGGATGTATTTCCAGGCAGACTAGATCTATATGCATTGGTGTGTATTCTGGGATTAGCTAAACCAGCCTGATTTCAATCTGTGGTTGGTCCTACCTGCAGTTCATTCCTTTTTTTCACCTTGATTTTTCTTTTTTTGTCAGCTCTTCTGACCTAACTTTGGAAAATAGACTTACTTTTTAAAACACTCTGTAAGAAAGTCTTATAAAATGTGCAAACATCTATTAGCATTTCTACATCTCCTCAGGCATACTCTTTCTGTCTTATTCCTTATGCCAGGATCAATCTCTTTTTGTGTTTTAAGTTGATGTTTGTATAGCACCCAGTCTAATAGGGTTTTGGGTTCTCAGGTGCAGCTGCATGGAGCAGTAACAAAACAGGACATATGAAGCAGACAGGTATAATTTAAGGCCCTGACCAATGAAAAATGAAAACAGAAGCTGAGCAAAAGCAGAAAAAACACTTCTACCCTCTGAGGTAATCAGAATTAGCTATTAGACCATGCACCAGACAGGCAGCCAACAGAGACTGCACCCATCAGATGTGTTATTAGGCATGAAATATACCCCGACAGTGCCAAGAAGCTTACAGCTCTGGGTGGTACCTAAGCAGGTACCAGATTAAGCTTCTGTCAGAAGGGGAGTGTTCGCTGTGAGCCAAATGGACTTCCCACAGTGGGAAAATATTTCTAGGTACAAGTTTATAGTGAAAAGTATTTCATTATAACTTGTTAATTTGGACACAATGCTCAGCAAAGCTCCTCTGTTTCACGAGTCTGTTGGTAGGCTGAAAATTAAAGGGTACAATTCTAGCCACCCAAAAAAAAAAAAAAAAGATGCAGGTATGTCATGCTTTCTTGTCTGCAACCCACTCAATAGCTTCCACAGGTAAACAGCCTGGCACATGGCCTAAAAGCTGCACTTTCCTATTAGGACAAAATTGTCCGATGACAACCTTTTAGAGCTTCCTTTCCTTTCACAGAAAATAAATTGATTTGCTTGCCATGCAATTCCTCTTCATATCATGCTGTGTTATTCCTCATTCCTGCATAACGTTGTCTTCTCTGGATAGATAACATACACTAAGTCTGTAAGGCTTATGGAATTTGAGCATTTTTCTAGGCTGATCTGGTTGTTCTCATTCTGGTTCGTCCCATTCCCCACCACCCTTCCCAACCCCCCAGACCTTCTTGAGTTTTACAATAACACTTTAATGGTTTTGTGACCTACTCAGCACGAACATTGTGGAATGTGTCTGGAAGCTGTAGTTCATTACCTATATTTTAGTCCAAATGGAGTCATTTAGTACAAATATGGGGTTCAACTTCTAGATACATAAAGTATTTTGATGTGGTCAATGAGTTACTAAAATCACTTCAATCCATAGGGAATTAATTATGTATGCAAAAAGTATAAAATTCTAGAGGAACTGTTTAATGTTAAGAAAAAAAATAAACCAGCCCAATGGCTACTGCAACAACTTTTTCATTTTAGAGCAGTAAATTTTCTGCATTCATGAGAAATGCTGATAAGGCAGAAAGTTTAGTAACTTATATTGCTGAAAGTTGTGTGATCACCTGCATGATCACCGTTGCTTCCAGTAAGTGTACTAAGTACCAACTACTTCTGAATAAAAGTTCTATGTGGAAAATTATGTTATTACTCTTGTTTGCCTTGCACATTATTTAAACAAGAGTTTTCACATTCATGGCAGCAATTTCTGTCTCTGAAAACAGGTCTCTGTAACAATAATAGGAGGAATATAGTTTTTTGTATTTTTAGATAAATGTTTCCACATTATGAAGTATTAATGCCTAATTACATGTTTCAGCAAATAATCAAGGTTTGTTTCACAGTGAAAATATTTATACTATTTGATTTGTCTTCTTAGTTCATCTTCATGTTTGTATAGATATATATATATATATCCTATGGTAGTCTGCACCAAGCAACTCAAATTGGCATGAAAATATTACCTCACATGTACATTAAAATGATTTATAAAATAGAATCAGTGAAAAAAAAAAAAAACCAACTGAAAAAACAAGTGGACTATTTATCACTGAAAAAAATCATAGTTTCTGGCTCTTTATTTAGTTCATTTATATATCCTGAGCCGGAGCTTTAACTGAAACTAACTTTTCTTGCTTTCAGCAGAGCTGATCTCGCAGGGATGAATCATAAACCGAATCTTTGGTCTTAACTCTAATTTTGGTGCTAGCTGAAACTGTGAGCTGCTTTTTCAGTTGTTCGGTTCCATGTTGAAGTTAGGGCAGACCTTTAGGGAAGTGGACATTTCCCCGGAGAGTACAGGTTTCAGCTCTACTCTGGGCCAGTTGTAGAAACCTTAACAAAGGTCTCACAGTTTTCCAGTGTCACAATTCATATAAATATACTTGATTACTGTAGATCCTAAAGAGGTCCAGGGCTTCTTTTAGCTGGTATTTTGGGGGGTGGTTTGGGTTTTTTGTGTGTTTGTCTTTGTTTTTGTTTTGTTTTGTTTTTTGATTTGTTTTGGTTTGTTTGGGGGTTTCTTTTTTTTTTTTTTTTTTTTACTTTGTTTTTCTCTGTGGATACTTCTGTTACTGAAAGATCTTGTCTTTTTAGGGAATCTGGGTTAGTAAACACTAATTCAGAACATGCTGAATTTCTCTGCCCTACTCAAAAGTACCCATAGCTGTGTAAGTCCATGCCATGTTATGCCACCCAACACCACACAGAAATTTCTGAACTTGAGGGGTAACATTTTGTAGCATATTATTCACTCTTCTGGTCTTGGAGAAGGCTTGGACTGTCACTGCTTTGGGTGTTTGCACTGGAATTCACTGGGCTGCACAGAATTTCTTGTAGCCTGGGGTGATTCAAGCATGGATATAAGCCCAATATGACCCCTCCAAGAGTAAAGTTCTTCCCATGGACCAAATCCTTACTTTGGGATTGCATTCTTCATTTTGCAGCCTGGGTGTTCACCCTTTGATGACCATCTGTACGAGAAGACTCTATACTACACTGTACACCAAAGGTCATCTTCACCCAAATCAAATCATCTCAGCTACTCTTCCTGGCCTAGGTCCTACCCTAAAACATCCTCAGAGGCTCTTCTGCTTTTTTTTTTGCTGCCCCATTCAAGCATCAGGCTTGTCAAGTGGAGTCTTTTGGGTTTGTCTCTATGCGGAAGATTGATGCAGAGGAACACAAAGTCTTGAACTGAGATTTTAGGGTTTTTGCAGCCTGAACTTCCTGTGTTCCCATTCTGTGAACCTGGCTCTGACAAATTACTCAAGGGGCAAATCCCAAAGGGAAGGCTGTGAATCTGTCACACTTGTCCAGTTTGATGTGAGAGAGAAGGAGTTGCAGTGTTGCAGGCCCAGGCATTGCCAGATGCGGTGTGGATCTCAGTAAGGTTGGTTCCAATACCTGAATTCAACCTGCACCCCATCTGTGGTGGAATTTCACTTCACCCGAGTGTGTGTTTAAGCCTTGTTTAGTTCCTTTGTTTGCTTCTCTTCACAGGAGTGTGTAAGGAGGGCTTAGGTAAGGAAAGGAACAAGTGCCTAGTCCAATCCTGCGTGCTGTTTGGATGTGTCTCCTGAAGCGACACTGCTCGTTCCCATAGGATGCCCCAGATAAGTCAGCAGTGCTCTGCTGTCAGTGGCATTAAAAAGCTACACCTGGCTGCTGCAGCAAGGGCTCTTGCCCTCCCTCACAGATGAGACAGGCAGTGCAAAAGGCTCAATTCACCATTGATGGGTTGCAAATTTTGCCTTCTTTTTTGTGTTCTTTTAGAGTTTATAAGGCATTGGGAGTTTTAAGCAGCTTTAACTTCTCCCATTAGATAAGTTTTAACTTGATCCCTTTTGCTCTGTCAAAACTCTGCTGCACCAGTTTGACCAAGCTGCTGGTTTTATTTGCTTTTAGGCATATTTGCACAGTTTGTTAATACACTATAAAACCTCTAAATATCAAATGACACCATCTTCACATTTCACTTATGCACTCTTTAACTTCCTACAAATAAAATGATCTGCATCTTATAGTCCTAACTACCTTTGTGCATGGCGTCTGTATTTGCTGTTTATTTAGGAACAAGATTGGGGAATATCAGACCATTAAAAATGCTGGTTTTGAAATATACTCTAGGTATAATTTTTGGATTATTCGTTTTTATCACATCTTAACTTTGAATATCATAAATCCTTCTCCTTTGGGTGAGGGTAGTTATTGCCAACCTAATTTCAAATGGACTTAAAAAATTCAATCTTTTTAGCTCTTCAGTTTTGATTGTGTAGGGCTTGTAGGATTATAGCTTCTTAGTTTTAATGTCTATTTTTGAATGCTGGTTTGGGGTCAGTGGTTAGAAACTCTCAGTATCGTTTTTAGTTCTGAAATATCCTTTTGATTTACATGTCTGAAGCAACAAAACCTCTTACTATTATAATTTCTGAAAAATTTCCAAGATACAGCCAAATCTTTCATTGCTTGCTGCGCTGAACTGGTTCTTGCCTTCGTGTACTGTAGAATTCATTATTGTAATGCCTTGTTTACTTACATTTTTGTCTGGTGATAATAGGCTTTTCAGCCTTCAGCATTCAAGGCCTTTGTCTGCAGAGGAAAAGAAAAATCAGGCAAAACATCAGGCTCTTTCATCAAGCTTTTCAAATCTCATTTCAAAAGTTTGCTGTTAACCATTTCAGCGTCACAATAGAGGAACAAAAACCTTCACAATAAAAGATCCAGAATCAGAAACACCTCTGCAGGGAAACATTTTTTGTTCCTAAAGCTGTTTTGATGCAAAGCATATCTTCCAAGATGCATATTCCCCTTTCAGTGGTGAGGGCTGCCTACCTTCACACGCCTTCTCCAGTGTATTGCTTTTGATAAAGTCAGAAAATAAAGTGGTAGCATCTTTCCTATTGGCCTTCCGTTCATGGTAATAAATCCAGCAAAAGTACCATATTTAACTACTGGTCTCTATTTCCCTAAATGCACATGTTTTCTTGTTCCTTTAGGAATGGCAGCCAAGGCTAATGGGTTTCAAGAAGCTGTTGAATGATTTCCAGTCAATTATATTTACTTTTAACCCAAAATATTATCTGAAAAAAATTACTGACATTATCAATCATGTTTTATAAAGAATGTTTTTTTCCACTTTTTAAAATAGCAAGTGTTCACAAAATGGTTTTTTTTAGCTGTAAACATATTTTGTGTGACTATTAAAGAACAGACTGGCCTTTCTTTGCCATCAACAAACCTGTAAACCTGACAGTGCATGTAAATTTAATAAGTAGGCTTTTGTTTTTCAGGTAATTTTAAAAAGTTTTGTTTGATTGTTTGTTTGTTTGGGTTTTTTTAATACTAACTTCACTGCTGTTATAGTTCCTAAGGCTTTCCTATTTTAATACCTACTTCATGATTCCTTTAGGTTTGTGGTACCTTGCTGGTTTGATGTCATTGACGTGTAGCTCAGAAGAATGTTTTAGAAACTTCTTTTTAATTCCAGTGAACACAAATAAGTGGTTTCAAAGGACTAGACAAAGAGCAAACTTGTCTTTCTCATGCTGGACCCCCATCACATTTCCCCAGAAAAGATCTGCTCATCAATTGAACATTGCTCATCCTGGGCCCTGGACATGGTGGTTGTTCAGTGGGAAGGAACAATGTGCCATCAGGTGTTTGAAGGTTACACAGGGCAAATTAAAGTTCATCAGTCTTCTGACTGCTCCGTGCTTGGCTTTGCACCCGTGAGCTCTTCAGGCCCATCTCCATCATCATCAGTGATTTGTTTGGCCACTCCCATTGGGAGTTTTTATGATTTTGTCAAATACAAAGTAGGTCTGAAATGTTCTGTGCTTCCTTTCTGCTCCATGTGATACTTTTTGCAGATCTTGGGAATCAGTAGTCAGATGACTTTTCCAGAATTAGGATAGATTTCCATCTTTTCTAGAGTTAGGACTCTCTTTCTAGAGTTAAAACACTACTTTTTAAGAAAGTCTCTACATGCTCATAATTATAGCAGAATTTGGAATCTGGCCAAGGGGGTTGGTTTGGTGTCAATGACATTCCTTTTTTCCAAGCTCATGAAAATTCATCTCTGTTTTCTTCTTGCCCTGTTGTGACTCATCAGTTTTGTGACCAATTGTCAGTAGATTTCACCTACACTGTGCAGACTCCATCTTCATGCAGCTCCTGTCTGCCAGTTAGACTGCTCTGCCTGAGCCATCCCCCAGCATAACTAAAATATATTATGGGCTGCTCAGACTTCCCAGCAAGGCTGCGGCTCTGTTGAAAGCATTTGCCAAGTGATAATACTGGCACTGTGCATACCAGCAAGGTGCTGCTTCTCAAAGACTCTTGTTCTAAAGCAATTGTGCATCTTCCAGTGCTTTGATGAGGACTTTCAACTCTGAACCTCTTGAATTTATGGTTAGTTTGGGGTTTGTTTACCTGGTGCTTCAGCTCTGTCTAGACACTTTTAAAGTACCCAGGCTCTTCATATGAATACCTACCCTTCCCCATGCAACACAGTCCACCTGGAAACATGTCACAGGCCCTGTAAGTATAGTGAGAGAGTTTTTTTCTCTTTTCCATCACTTATGTAGTATTTACTGATGGCTAAACACCATTAGTTGAATTTCAAGCTTAAAAAAGCAGAACCATGTTTAAATATGGAATTTGAGTGTTTTAATAAATTGCACACATTTGAAAATAGGACATGTTCGTTTTACTGTAAAAATAAACCTTTGTGAGTTAAGGTAAGAATTAATGAAAACAAACACTACTCTGTGCTTTCTAATCATCTTATCAATGAATAATAAACTCTTATTTCAGGAGTCTTATAATAATATAAAGAGTTGAGTCTGTTTGGAAATGTATTCTTTAATGAGTGCCTGCTGCAAGCACATCCATCTGTAAAGCTGAATTTTAGCATTCAGGTAATAACTATGCTGTCAGTTTGGCATATATGTTATGGTCAGCACTAGGGCAGTAAAATAATTAAGAAATATTAAGTGTCTTAAGATCCTCCATTTGAAATGCTGCATTAGAAACAGTGTTCGTAAGTTATTTTTCTTTTCGGTGTTGGCAGATAAGTTTCTTTTCCTTTAAGGCTCCTGGAGCTTGGTGAAGTCCCTGCATTCTGTGCATTCCTGTGGGTTTTGAATTGCATTTAATGAGTGAACATATGAATACGTAAAAATGCTTTACCCCCTGCCATAAATTATTCATACCAATAGGCCACTCCTGCTGCTTCTGCACAGCCCGTGGAAGTTGGACACATGGACAGACTGATATTTCTAAGAGCTTTAGCATGAATCATGTTGGAGAGGTGTTAAGACAGCCAGCAATTCCCTAAAGATGGGGTGTATGTGCTTTCTTCTTGGAGCATGTGCTCATAAGAAACTGTCGACTTATTCCCCAAGTAGAATGCATTAAAAAAAAATCCTTCTGTGTACATTAAGTAAAACACTTCAGCCTTCATTAGCAGGTCTAAAAGAGAGCAAGAGCATTACAGATAATACTTGCAAGCAAGTTAGATAGAATCCTGAGCCTGCAACAAGCAGCTTTCAGAAGTCATTAAAGCAGGATGGAGACTGCAGCCTGTAAAACACCAAATTCATCTGACAAAGAGGAAGGGAGAGAGGGAGAATGAATATGTGAAGCAAAGGCAGGAAAGTTCATTGGTGTGAGGATACTGCATCCCAATAGTCCAGAGCAGCTTAAGCAGGCTGGCTGGGACAGTGCCCTGATAAATGCAAGCAGAAGTCTACCTATACAGCTGGTAGTTTTCTGGTTATATATGAAAGCCTTGACTACAGAGTTTTTTCCCCCATTTAATTTTGTGATGTTGGAAGATCCCCGTTCAGCAGAGAGCAATGCTCTGTGGATGGGATTTGCACACATACACAAGTGCTTTGCTGAATTAGGGCCAATGGCACTGATGACATCAGTATGTGAAACCAGAGAGTAGGGGGGTAACTAACTTGTGAACCAAAACCCAGAAAGCCAGCATTAAAAACTGCAAAATTAGTTGACATTTTGTCTTGGCACCCTCAAGCAGTGGAAGGCAGATAAATGAGATTTTAAACAAGGACTCTAAAGAGGTTTCTAATTGCTTTATTTTTAAAAATACTTTTATATTTTCTGTCCTTGATTCTTTTCTACTCATGTTTTTAAAACTAATAACAGTGTTATTTAAAATCATTTTCCCTTACACCAGAAGACATGAAGCTCTATGACATAAAACCAAAATAATTATTTCTGCCATTAGGAATTGCTTCTTCATGAAAAAAAACAATATGTTAAACTTAAAGAAAAAAGATACAGTTCTTCAAATCATGAGTCAGAATCAGAGGAGAAAGCCTCAGAAGTGAATATCCATTGCACAGGCAAAACAATCTAAAGAATGAGGTCAATGTACTTGTGCAGAATCTAAGGATTACTGTAGGATTCTGGATGTTTCCTTTTCTTAGTTTCATGATTGCTCATCTTAAAATAAAACAGATTAAAATTGATTGAATTTTCTTACATTTATGTAATTAATATATCCTCATTAGAAATCAATTAGCTCTGATAATTCCCATTGGTGCCATGGTTGATAAACTAAATGCCAATCAGTGTAATAAAAACAGTGAAATGTAATTTCTTGTTGTTCCAAGTGATGATCAACTAATCAGCAGTAAATTTAATCAGAACATATTAACATCAATCAGTCATATTAGTGCTTGCAAACTATAATAATCAGCTATGTCTGACGAGTTATGGAAGTTTTTCTTGAACAATTGTAGGCCATATGCACATTTAGGTATATGGGTTTTATATACATGTGTGCAAGCAGTTTAAACATATAAGAATATAAAATTTCCATGAATGAAGTAGCTAGCACTGTAGTAAATGTCTGCTGCTTGAACAGCCTACAGTTTTAAAATCTGTACTGAGCTTTACTGTTAATGGATCCAAGAGATGTTTATAATCAGTGCCAGCTTTTCTGCATGTCCTCTAAATGTGTCCATACCGCTTGTTCAGACAGAGAAGCTTTAGTCTCTTCCCCTTGCTGGTGCGCAGTAAGTAGAGAGAAAAATGGACCTAACTGATGCATTTCCCTGGATTTCCTTTCCTTAATCAAACAGTAAGGAGGAGATAAAATGTGAACCCCCACATCTTGGTCCTATCTGGATGTAGACCCCCACCTGGAGTGGGGACTCAGGCTAAAATTGAAATGGCTTTTAGGGAATTCCTAAATTTTTGTTGGGCTGTTTTCATCCCAGTCACCAAAATTCAATATATTTAATGAAGAACTTGATGTCAGGCATATAGGATATGTGGGAATTTATTAATTTCTAGGGTGTAAATACAGGCTTCACTATTCAGGCCCTGACCTTTAAGATGCACATATTTGCAGTATTTAATTCTGCACCACACATGTTCATGGTAATGACTGAAGATCTGAAGAAGCATTTTGAAGGGTATTTATTTGATATTAAGGGAAGTATTTTAATTTGTCTTCAAATAGACCACAAGTACACATCAGAGCAGTGTGCATCTGTTTGGGGTTAGTTTCCATGGCAAAATGAGTATTTTATAGTAAATAACCTACTTAATTGTTTTAACCTTTCTCTGTTTGCACATATTCTGAAGACGCTTTATAATTTTCTTGAATTAGTTGAAATTACTCTTTCAATAGGTTCTCTGAAGATTACCTGAGGATTGTTTACGTTTGAAAGACTCACTATTCAAAATTAAAAATGTAAGGTAATTTTTAACTTCACTTGCTACGTGTCATTATTTCTATTCACAAATTAGGAGAGATTTCTGATGAGACTGCTCTGAACTACAAGTTTAAATGAACTTGGTGAATAGTGTCATTAGTCTCAAATATTCTTCAGCACTCCTGCCTGTGAGCTCATCTGCAGGAATAGTCACAGAAAGTAAATGGAAAGAAGACAAACAGCCAGGACACATTCACTGTTTTACTTGAGTGAATATTCTTAGAAAATATTTAGAAATATTGGTTCTGTTATTAGCTATATAAATATTCATACAAATCTGTCTATCAGATTGCCTCCCTGAAATTACTCAGGCCTTTTTAGGAACTTGGAGAGAAAAGTCTCTTAAAAATATATTTCTGCACATTTTCCGGACATATAATAGCCTGGATATGGCCTTATAAATTACAGGCTTTCCCATACTCATCCAGTCATGGGGCCAAATCTCGAAGTTTACTTTAATGGGATTTTGGCTCAGCAAGGTTGGAGGAGGGGCAGCAGAATTTAGCCTATGATTTATACTGCTTTCAGAAATTGCTCAGTGAAAAAAAAAATACAGCAGTGGTACTTAGGTAGTACAGTTGCATGTAATTTATTTTCTGCATAACCCACATGAAATTTAATAAGATATAAAAAAGTCACATTTTTGACTGAAGTCTTACAAATTCTAGCTTTAGTGAAAATAACTACTGGCTTCTCAAATGAGTTGATCAAGTAAGGCAAAAAGTGGAACACATCTATTCATTCAAATGTGTTTTATTTGATTATTTTTATTTTTTTTTAAAGGAATTGTATTTCATAAAATACACTAACATATGATAGAAATTAGGAAATGTGCTGTAGCTGGGTTCTCAACAGGGATGAAAAATGAGAATGTTCTGGCAGTCTAGGGAGATAGGGTTCAAACTCCAGGGCCAGCAGCTATATTAGTCTCTAGGATAAAAAGACTGATTTTCATTAAAGACAGTGGTACCCACTGCCTTAAAATATAAAATATTTTTTTAAAAAGTTTTGTATATGTAGGAACTTCCTTCGTAGAATATCATAAGCTGGAACAATTACCATGAAGAAAACTTTAGTAAGCTATGAGCTTTGGTAACTTTTCCATGGATTTTTATATACACCTGGAGGTGTTTGATGACCAGATGCCAAGATAAGGTGGCAATCAAACCCTGATGTAGTCAATTCAAACAGATTTGTGGTGAATAAATGGAATTCAGTGAATAATATTGTTTCTTGAATTCCGAGCTGCCTGCAACCACTGGGGATTACACCCAGCCTGCCGCCCAAAGAGTAGCTGCAGCCACAGAAGCTTTGTTGTGCACCTAAGGAATTAAACATCCTCTGCAGAAGAAAAATTATACGAAGTATGCAATTATTTATGTGCTTTTACTTAGACACAGTATAATTCTTCTTGTGGAACATGTACATTGATTACAGACCCAGGGACTATAAAAAAGCCAAATCACACCAAACACAAAAATGCCCCAAATTTTATTTGCCAGCAGTTCAATAAAACTTGTGCCATGTAGCCACAGGGCTACTATGTGCCTGTTCTCTGCATCTGAGAGACACTGGGTTTGCATTTGGAGCAAGGATGACTCAGATTAGACATTGAAACAGATTGCCTGGGGCATCTTCAATGCTGGAGATCTATAAGAAGAAATTAGATAAATATTTGTCATAAGGGCAATAGATATGGGTAATACTGCCTTGATGCAATGGGCAGGAAGGGGCAGGAAGCCCCGTTGGCTTCCCAGACTTATGATTTAAAAGATAAAGCTATGTATATAAAGCTTCAGCTTAGGTGAAAGCTACATGTTCAATAAACAATAATTAGAAGATACCCACTATTATAGTCTTTTGGCACCTAAAATTAGTTTTAAATTTGACCTAAGAAATTGAAAAATTTATTTCTCTAGAGGTAAATACAAGGATAATCATAGATTTTTTTTTTTTTTTTGGAACACGGATGCAGTTGCTTTATGCTCAGAGGTCTACACTAAACATTCAGAATTCCACTAAGGGCAAAAGCTCTCCCTCTCATGCAGTGTTCTCAGAAATGAGGTCAGGCATTTCTCAATCCCTGGCAAGAAAAGTTTCTGACTCATTGCTCCACCACAATGCATCTGGAATTGTCCCCTGGGTCCCAGTCAAATTGTTCAAATGTTTTGGAAAAATTTATCTTTGACATCCCAAGAAAGGGAATATAGAAAAGATGTCCTCCTAGCATGAAAGGATTAGAGTTTCCAAGATATTATTATTTATTAATTTATGCAATGGGCTTCACAAGCACTGAGGTGCTTTATAGAATTACAAATTCTGTTGCAAAAAAACGGATTTGAAAATCCTATTGTTACAGACACTGCTGAACATGTGACCAGCTTTCTTGCAGGACCTGGATGTCATCAGAAATCCACGTTAATTTGGCACTAAAATGACTGAGCTTCTCCTGCATGATTGCTGAGGACTTCCAAATTCCCCAGATCCTCTTGCCCTGAGTTTAGGACATCAGGTATTCACTCCAAGCGCTTTGAAGATCTCCTGTATTTTTCTTAATGATTGAGCCTATATGCTTAAGTCCTGAAATGAATGCAGCTCATCCAAGCCTGCCAAGCAGTACACAGCTTTCTGGGAGGTCTGGGATCAATTTCTGAACCACAAAGCCTCACATTCCTTTTCCTTATGACTGTCCAAGATCTGATCTGGGTGCATCCATTGCAAAAATGTGTTGATGCATTTCCGTTCCATCCCTCCTTCCACACTCAAGACTCCAGCAGGTTTGAAGGTATTCTGGTCCAGGTCCTGCTCAGATTAGGTCCAACCATAACTCTTGTCCTGTTTTTCCAGGGAGCCTGACTTAAGTAATAGCTTTGTTCCTTTTGTCTACTTCCAGTTTTTTGTTGCCAATATATTGTTTATATAAAACTCCTGAAAAAATTCTTGTGGACGGAAATGGCCTTGTGTCTGCCATGGTCACAACCATGCAGGTAACTCAGGTAGCTGGCACTGCTACCCACTTTTGTCTTTAGAGAGCCTATCTACCCTGAGAATGGTTACACAGTAGTGTTACTGTGAGGGCTTGGGGTTAGGAGGGAGGAAAGACAAAGGACAACAATGAGCTGATGATGAATTCATATTTCTACATCACGTATCCTTTTTAAGGAAAGGGAAAAAACAGGGTGGGCAAGGGCCACTGTCACTGTGTTGGACTGGAGACAAATTAGAACCTACCCCTCAATAAAATGGCAATACTTGAAAAAATTGATAAACATGTAACATTTTAGTTTGTGAGAAAGCAGGAAAGATGTCCTGCCCTGTAAGGTGCTACAAAGCAGCTGCAGGCCAAGTAGCAAGAAGAAGCTTTCCTGAGAAGGGAAGCCCTTGTATGTGTACATGGCTGACAACGAATCACCACTTCCCTTCTGTCTCTTCTGAATTGCTCCTATAAATTGTAATACTGACTTTGGTACTGGAAGAACAAGGATAAAATGTTTGTATGATCACCAGGTGGTCTCAGACACCAGACAAGCCTCTTCAAACACGTTCGTACACCTACATGGCGGTTTCTGTTTGAGCTTGAAGTAAGTAAGCATACATGAAAAATCAATTAGACCTAGATTAGTTTGTGGTCTCAAAAACGCAGAGTTATGCTTTCACAATTGTTTGTTTCTGTGCTGAATTTAACAAGGCATAAAGCAGAAGAAAACAGCACTGCTTTGATTCTCACATAGGCCTTGTCTTGGAGCTGGAGAGCCCAAGGGCTGGTGGGCTTCAGGGTGGCTTAACACCGTTTCGTACCTCTCTCCTCACACACTTGCAAAGGCCAAGTCTTACGCATGTACCCAACTACTGCCACTTCCAGTAACCACATCAGGCAATCTTGTCTGGAAATTTCTCTCTGACAAAAAGATAGCTTTTCCACCCTATTGATTTCATATCAGAAAGCAGTAAGCAAAAATCATTCATTTAGCACATGATTATACATCAAGGGCAAGTGGCAGCACGCTGCTTTAGAGAAAATTTTCATTTTTCTTTAGAGAAAATTTCAAAATTTTACGTGTCATGCTAACGTATTATGTACTAATATTAATAATTTGATTTAATATTTAACATTGCTTTTTGGTGTTTAGATGAGAATTCAGCAAGCTTTCTCAGCCATCTCCCACACTTCAGTTTCTGGAATATTGTGTGCCCTGTCCCTCACAGCACTTATTCACACATTAGGAAAATATTGACATGGTGTTGTTATCCTATTTGTGCGAAGGTCTCATCTGCTGCTGACACGTCGTTCCTTTAATCAGCCATAAGAGCACCAATGTGTCGCACAATCAGTGTCAGCCATTTACAAGCTCGACCCAGTAGCTCTTCATCATGCACAGATCCCATTGCCTGAAGTGGTAGCTTTATATGTTTAAGGGCAGCAGGATGGGAGCAGTTCCAGTAATTGATCCCTGCCTGCATTCACAAGGACAAAGTGAAAACTCTTGACTTTCAAACAGCGTCACTGGGACTCCCTACACCATGTTTTTCATCCCTTTTTGGTTTTATGTAGCAATTATTATCCTCATCCTCGACTTTTTTTTTCATTCAAGGTGCCACAAAATCTTTTTTTCTTCAGTCTACAACACAGTGGTTCCTGGTAACTCAGCCCCTCCAAAGTTTCCAGGATCAGACCCCAACTGATACCGTTTCAGGAAATCTCAAGATAAGAAAGGCTGACTTTCTGTCAGAAAAATTATATCCATAGATTTTTTTGCTTAGACCAAAAAGGTTAGGCCTACTGTCCAGAGCTTCCTGATTAGTTAAAGATGTGCCTCTTCAAAACACTTTTATCCCAAAGTAGCATTAATGTTTCCCCCTTTTTTACTGCTCTGTTTTTGTCATTAAAAAAACCTGGCATATATTTGCTTTCTCTTTCTGAAAGAGCTTTTTTCCCTATTTAAAAAAAGTTTAAAAGTCTGCCAATTATGCCTCACTCAGAGCTGCAGCCCAGGCAGCCAAGCAGTTGTAATCCAGCCATAACTCCCTGGGCTCCTCAGCAGACAGGTCAGACAGAGCTCTCCCTGTGAGCTGCACTGGTGATGGTTCCTGGAGCAAGGTTTGTGGGAGTTACAAGTCTCTGCTGCTTTCCCTACTCTTGCACAAGAGATTGTTCTTATACTGGACACTGCAGAGGACAGTAGTGGTTGTTTGCTGGGCTCCTAGTGTTTTTTATAACTATTGTGGGTTTTCAGAAATTTGTATGAAAAAGAAATTCACCAATTTATTACTGTTCTGGTTTTGCTACTTCATGATAAATTCATGAGCTCTACCACAAGACAGACACATTACATGTTGTGTTAAAATGGCAGGGCTATTCCTCCCACCTTAGGCAACGAACTGAGGTGCTGAAGTTAAAAGCCTCATTTTCCACTTCTTACCTGAGCCATGGATTCAGGTAGACATCTCGGGGGCACTCCTTGGATTGTTGGGTGGGCTGAATCAGCTAATAGAAAAACTTCTTTTCCCTAACAAGGATATTATCACCTTGTAATTTATTTTTGATGAGAAACTGAATGCTTAAAGCTCTTCCCTCATATCCAGACTGGGTTCAGAAGTTTTGCAAGACTGAAGAAAACTAAGGGAAGAAACAGGGCAGATAACAATGAAGGAATGGCAAATAACAGGCTTGCATATACCATTCTGAACAAGGATTATCTGGAGGCTGTATTTTATTTTTATGGGGTGTGTGTATGTGTAATTTAGATTTTGTTTAGCTTTTAAATTGCCAGTGAAAGAACAAAACAGGAAGCAACTTAAAATACACATTAACTTGGGCTCATCTTACCTTCAGCACTCTTTTGGTGCTGTGTTGCCACATTTTAGGAAGAAAAACTATCATAAAGGCATAAAGCTCTGATCTGAAATTGAAATTTCTCAAAGCTTCAGAGTATGTGAGGTGAAAAATGTTGTTCTGAGCAGGTCAAATATAGACCTCAGTTCTCTTCACATCCTGGCATAGTCAGGGGTCTGTGTTTTCATTTAACCCTGTACATGTCTCTTCAGCTTCTCTCTTCTCTCCTGGGGATGTAAGGAATGGAAGGGTTGAGGGGGAGAGGAATTTATTTCATTAAAAAATGGAGAGATTTTATTGTATTTTTCTGAAGTTTCACAAAATTAGAAAATGAATGGAAGGAACAGTCTTTATGACATCTTGTCATTCCTACTCTGCCTTTCCTCCAGCTCCCATAGGCTGCACTGAACATGCAGCTATCTGCAGATCTGTAAGATATGAATCATCTCACACATTGCCGAGGTGAAACCTGGCAACTGTTTAACAGCACTGCTGCAACACTATGGAACATTTTAAGACAGGAAATTAAGAATACCTGAGCCAACTGAAGCCACAGGGGGAAGTTTAGATGGACAGAATTTAATTACTCATTTTGGAATTTGGCCAGGACACCAAAACTTACACCCCAACTCCCCTGTAAAGTGCCATCGGATCTTTAATACTAACAACTGTTCAAAACATCAGCTTTAGATCCGCTCCAAATGAGAACAGTACTAGAAGTCATCCAAGACCTGTTAAGGTATTCATTTACTGCTGACTGACAGGAAGGTACAACATATTGATTCACATAAACAAGCTAAAGTAAAGCACAGCAAGCAAAATATCTCTCCTAGCAGCCCTGGAGGCTTAATGTTTTTAGGGAAATTCTGTGTATTTTCAGAAATGTATCACGTAAAAAAAAAAATTATTTTATTATCTCAGTAGTAAAAAGATCCTTGTGCCCCCCTTGCAGAGCCCCCAAATATACTTCAGTGCTCAGCCTCTTGTTTGTTGCCGTTTGTAGCATGGAGAAGGGACACACTAGAGTGAATAACAGTGTGTTGACTTTAAAGAGAAGATTAAAGCCTGAAAGTCTATACATGTTCACTTCTCACATTATTTTTCTAAAGCAAGCTGTATACTATTTAATGTTTATTTGTGGTGAAGATGAAAAATTCTTTCTGTGGGTTATCTTTTCAAGAAGAGTAGGATTTCTACAAATCACGGTTCTTGAAATTCCTTAGGCTGAGGAATTATGTCAGCCCTGAAAAGCATGGGTTCATTATTCACATCGTGTTACTCTGTTGACATAATTCCCTAACAGACTGGGACATGAGGTGTCCCATTTTGATACTTCAACCTAAAGCCGCTGCTTTTGCCTTCTCTAAGTAGGAAACACTTCTGCCGCTGAGTTCCTGTTTTAAAAAATCCTTTGAGCAGTATATCCATATAAAAAAGAAAATCTGAGTTAGCTGTTGTCCACCAGCAATTTATCAAGCAGTATTAGTTATGTCTGTGGGATATTTTTCATTATCTGAATATTATTAATAGAGACACTATATACATAGTGATTATTCCTTGACTAATAATTGAGATAATATCAATATGAAGCCTAGTTTCATTAACACCTTAGTAAAGAGACTGTGATGCGAGGGGGTTTTTTTATTCCCTCCAATTTGTAATCAAAAGTTATTTAATAGTAGAATCAGTCTTTACTTATAACTGAGGTTGTGGACTTTGGGAGTTGGCAGAGCCAGCTGCTGGGCTGCTGGGAGCCAGACTCTTTTTGATCTTCATATTGAATGGTTTCCTTTGATCACCTAGACAATAGATCATAAAAGAACAGAGCTTTTACCCGTATCTCCCTAAATTTGCAGGTAAATAATGAGATGGTCTGAACTCAGGCTGTAGTGTAAGATTTTTAACAAACAATTCTCCCCTTTGAAGTAGACTTAGTAAAATTAGCATATAAATGAGCAATGCTGCTACATAAGGACATGTGGCTGAAGAAGAGGGATAATTGGACTGAGGGGGCTTGTTTCTAAATGAGGTCGTTTGCTGAATGACCGGCAGTTAGACTACAGGTGTGTTCATTTTGTGAGTCGAGGATGAGAGCTGAATAATGGGGTTTGCTCAAGTTGGGAACCGTGGCTGGTGTGGGAGAGGAATGGAGCTTTGCAACTGGGCTGGAAAGTGCAAAGTTAGCTGGGAGGCAGGGCAGAGACAGACCCTGCCTCTGCAGGAGGAGGCATTCTAATCGGTGCTGTGGAGTTAGGCTGTGGTCCATCACACCGACATTCGCCGCTGTCATGTTCAACTGTGCAGTGCTCTGAGATATGATCCTCCATAAATCCCCTCAGAGCTCCTTTTCCTGTGCCTGTGAAGAAGGACCATTATGCTGAAATATCTGCACCAGTGGTTGCTGACAGGAGCTGCATGAGCTGAATTCACCAAACTTGAAAAGCCAGAACAAGGATTTAGTGTGGTGGTAGCAGGTTAACATTAGGATTTTGAGCTTCAGAGGTTTTTATTTCACCAAAATCATAGGAATTGCCTGCCGCAGTGGGAAACTGCCACCTTGTTACATGATGCCTTGGACTCTTTCCCCTCTGCATGGCCAGGGCAGCTCCCCAGGACCAAAACACGCTTGTCCTCCCATGGCAGGGACTCATGGCTGGAGCTCTCTCAGTAGCAGTGCTTCCTAATGTACTAAATGAAAAAGAAGTTAAATTAAGTAAGGATGTTTTAAGTCAACTTTCATCAAAAATTTCTCAGTGTGCTTGAAAGAATCATGCTGTTTGCTTGCTCGTTCATGCAATTTAACAAAAATCAAACTTGAGATTTATAGAGGACAGTACATGGATGGGACCATGATTCCAGTGGCACCTGAATAGCAAACAGGACAGTGTATTCTGTGTGGTACAAAAACCAAGCTCAAATTCCCCATGACTTGCTTTGAGGATAGATATAGACTAAGTTTCTGCAGAAAGCATCAGCATACTCTGGAGCCACTCAGTATCCTTTGGCCCAGAAACTACTGAGATCACCTTTACTCTTCCACAGGACATGAGATTGGCCCCTCTCCAGTGTAACCCTCCTGTAACATGGGAGGCTGAAGGCTGAATCCAGCTCTTCTACATCTTAAGTGAGTGTTAAGGGCAGGTTTTTTTTTAAAGATATAGGTGACATTTCAGTCTCTTGTGATTGTATCCTGAAAAAAGAGTTTCTACACATCAGATATTCCCTCATCATAATACTCCTATCCTGCCCTTGGAGACCTGTTAGGACAGGACTTGGTACTCCTAGGGAGCACAGCAACCCTCCAGAATCTTTGGCTTGCTGCTGGAGTGCCGCCTGAGGCTTTTTCAGGAAGTAAAGGTGGGCACAGTGGGCTGCAGCAGCCAATGGAGCTGGGAAGAGCCACGTATGTGCTCTGACACAGATGAGTGAACCAAGAAGGGGCTTTGGGGAGGATTTTTGGAGGTGCTTGCATTTGGGGAGCTCTTGGCGGGTTTGGACAGGGGGAGTTTAATGCAGAGCTTTAGAAATATATGGGGATGGTAGAGGCTGGCGGCTCTCCAGCTGGGACCTGGGCATGTTCATGAAAAGGACCAAGGGATGGGGAAGGTTGAAATGAACAGGTTCAGAAATAGGAGCTTTGTCACGGGAGAGGGGGGCAGCTGGGGCAAGGGCTGGGGCAGGACAGCAATGTGCACCAAAGGAAATGGATTTATTAAACACCTCTGACTTAGATGTTGCGTTTGGGGCAATCTCCTGTCCTGTTTCCCTTCTCCTCCTTCCCTGGGCTGGTTTTTGGTATTTGTTTTGGGTTTTTTTTGGTTTGTTCATTTGTTTGTTTGTTTATCCTTGCTGGCAACAAGAGTAGCCTAGCCCAACTAAACAGAGCTGATTGGTTCCAGAAAAATTGATATGAACTTTTTCTGCACTTCTGAAATCTTTCTGTCCTCACCTCTTGTATGTATTAGTTCAAGGTTATTCACCAAAAGTTGACCTGAATTCTCAAACTAGTTTTCTTTTGGCAAATAAACTCTTCACTAAAAACATATGTGCCCGTCACTACACTAAATGCAGGCAGTCTATTTACTTGCTGTTTGGCTGATAGCTGGCGCCTTCCCAGCAGCACAGAGGAGATGGAAGGCATTAAGAAAAGCCTGAATACTGCTGGCTGAATAGTCTGCAAAAAAAGGATAAGGATGACAGGAATGAAATCCTAGCACTGTTAAGAGGCACTTGGAAGGTTTTGCTACAGTTTCTATTAAAAAAAAAGTTAAAAATTCAATGGAAGTTACACAAATAAAAACCATGCACAGCACTTTGAAACCACACCAGTGTGACACCATAAATACACGGGAATTAAAAAAAAACCAAAGTGGATCTTGGTTGTGGGCAATTCACTTTAATGGCTCAGCTCAGTATGGAATAACCTCAAAAATACATTCCAGAACTGGTTTCTCCATCACATGGAGGAAAGGGGCAAACAGAACTGCAAATACAGAGGCACAGCATCTGCTAAGACTTCACTGCCTGGCCGCTGTGCTAGCACAGTTGCCATCCCTGCTGAACAGATTTCATGGCAGGGCAGAATCTGGCCTTCGGCTGATGGGTTGATCTGGAAGCTGCAGGCAGAAAAGGTGGGCAATGGGATCACCTTTATGAAAGCAGAAGGGTGGCAGAGGAGCTGAATGTGGAACTGGTGTTCAGCAATCATGTTGGTACAATATATTGGGGCCCTCAATGAAGTTACTATGTTAGTCAAAATATATTCGATAGTAAATGGGGTGAAGAGGCAGAGAGCAACAACAGCCTCCAAAAGGAACTGATCCATTGTCCTGGTTTTGGCTGGGATAGTGTTAATTTTCTTCATACGGTACAGTTCTGTGGTTTGGATTCAGTGTGAGAATCATGTTGATAACACACTGATGTTCTGGCTGTTGCTCAGTGGCGCTTTAAATCAAGGACTTCTAAGTGTCCTGTGCTTTGCCACTGACCAGGTGCACAAGAATCCAGGAGGGAGCATTGCCAGGAGAGCTGACCCAATCTGAGCAAAGGGCCGTTCCATTCCACAGGACATGTTGCTTATATAAACTGGGGGGGAGCTGGCTGGGAGGCACTGATTGCTGCTCAGGGATGGACTGGGTATGGGTCAGTGAGTGGTGAGCAATTGTAGGGTGCATCACTTGTTTCTCTTGGATTTTATTCCTCTTCCTCTCTCGTTTTCATTAGAATTGTTATTACTGCTATTATTATCATTAGTATTGTAATATTTTACCTTTAATTATTAAACTATTCTTATCTCAACCCAGGAGTTGTATATTTTTTTTCCTTGATCCCCCCTCCCCATCTCACCAGAGAGGATGTGTGTGTGGAAGGGTCGGTGGAGTGTGAGCAAGGAGATTTCTGGTACTCAGTTGCCAGCTGGGGTTAAACCACGACAACTGTGCTGTGCCAATAGCTTGATTTGGAGACACCAGCACGAAAGGTCTCCTAGTCATTAGGCTAATGGAGTAGCATTACAAAAAAGGTGTATATCCTCTAAATACATTTCCCAGGACAGAGACCACGCTGGTGGCTCAGGCAGGTGACACAGTAGGGGGAGTTTCCATTTAGGGGGTTATGATGGTTTTAGTCAGGGTTTAAAGCAGGTGACACCTGCTCTTGAGGCCTCCACAGAACTGAAAACATATCTCGAGTGTTGATGAAGGGTGGAACAGAAAAAGAGCTTTTTTTTCCTGTACGGGGGATCCATTTGGTGGCATTGGGAGGGAAATATTTCACTAGGAAATAGGAATAGCCATCAAGGAAAGATACAAGAAACAGAAAAATCACAGGATGAAGTAGGCTTAGTAGCAAAACAACTGGGGGGTTGAAAAATTACCAGAAAAGTGATATTCTCGAAAGTACAAGCAATAGCACAGGCTCCACTGAAAATGAGGTTAGTTTTGGAAATTAACATCACATCTGTCTAGTTCAAATAATCCTTGTCCATTTTAAAGTGGAGCTCATGACACGAGATATCTGCTATAAATAATCAAATACATTATAACCCGGACATATCCTCTACATCAAATAATCCTGCTATAAAAACTGAGAATAAAGGAATTTGCTGGATGACTAGCACTTAAGAAATTGTTCCCTGGTGGGTTATTTGCAGCCTATTCTGTACTTCAGTAGGAGTTTATGTTGAATAACTCACAGCTGTGGAAATACCTGCACAATGGAATTTAATACTGCTAATAAAGGGATCCAGATTGGCCCAGCTCCACTCAAGACTCACGAATGTTAAGACATACAAGTGTCTTGGGTTGTGTAAAAGGCTGAGTGGCCTCATTGCAGGACTGTGGATGCTCAGGCAGAGGGGGTGTGCCTGCTGCTGAAGGGTGGGATGGGGTTTGTATCCTCCTCCTGATGAGGATGAGCTGGGCAGCAGGGTGCCCTGTGCTCCTCATCAGGGCACTGCTGGTTTCCCATCAGGGACCATGGATGTGCCACGAGGCCAGATAAGCCCTGAAGCCTTTTGTTTTTGTACAGAAAGTGAGGTCCTCAAAAGAGTCCTTTTGTGGGATCTATAGGAAACTGTGTTTTTTAGGAGCTGCTTGCTGCACTGTATACACAGAAAGTGCCGTACAGCCACACATGTACACAGTGGCCACAGTCCAGTCAGGGTTGTCCAGTTCTGGTCATATTTAAAGAACCAGCTGCCATAACAGCATCCTGAGATGAGCCCTTGTAACTGGAAAGCCAGAGCTGACAAGCCTTTACCACTTTTTTTTAAATTGCAACTCTCCTGGATTAGTCTATTTTCAAATATTGAAGGGAATTGGGAAAGGACAGAGAGGAGAAAGAAGGAATAATTGATACTTTGGATGATCTATATCATTCTATATCATTCAAATGTCCTTCAAACTACCTCTCTGCAACGTTTACAAGCATATTTCTGTAGAGAGCTGGGCAGGACACAATCTGTGTAATTCATTCTTCAGTGTTGTGGCCTAGTCAGGAGCCTTGAGAAGGGAACCTCATCAGCCCACCCCTGGCTAGTTCAGAGGTGCTTGTATTTGATATTTTATTTTCATCTCCAAAAAATTTGAACTGTTTTTTTTTTTAAACAGAAAACTTTTATGGTGCTTGTAGTTTCATGAAAATCAGAAGTGGAAAGAAAATTATCAAAGTACAACTTAATATTTCAAAACCTAGAATGAATCAGAAGAAAAAATGCAATTCAACCAAACAAAAAGGTTTTGGTTGAACAACAAAAAAAAAAATTCACAATATTGAGAAATCATTATTTCTGTATATCTGCTCTTAATATTTCACAGCAGCTTGCAGTCCTGTAGGCAGGCATTTTGTAGTGATAGGAAAATTGCCACAAACTTTCCCCTAAGGAAGGCGCTGTTCTGGAGGAGACTGTAGGGTACTCGGATGAAGGGTGAGGTGTAGGCAGATGAATATAACACTCCCAGAAAAGCTGTGGCTGCAGCCAGGATTTTAGTGTGACAAAATGAATCTGCTGGTTTTAAGGTAGGGCTGTCCCTGTGTTTTCTTTCTTCTACCTGAAAGGATGTTTCAAATTAATCCACTATTTAATCAGCTAAAGGAGGTTGTTGCAGTTAAGAAATCAGAAGTTTTTGGTACTGAACTGCATGGTCACAGATGATTAAAAAACTCAAGAAATGAATAAAATTAAAAACATATTAAATAAGATCAATTTTCCATTCTCCCCTTTGAGTCTTGACCTTGCAGCTTTGTGCCCATCCTGGTACCTGGAAGTGCCTGCATGAGGCCCATTGCTAGAAGGTTTCCTTCATTACTGATTGCAGTTTTCTTCCCCTGTATATGGCCTTTTCTTGGAAACTGCTGTCTTGTAGATTGCCACTTTCAGAAGCCTCAGACTGTTTGAAGGCAATTATTATACAGACCACTCCTTCCTTCCCCAGCAGTTCCCCTCCCTACTTGAGAACTGGCCATGCTGTGGGTCTCACGGAAAAATCATAGGACTCGACAACTCTCTTTCCATTTTAAAAGCCCATATCCCACTATTACATGGTCTTGAGCTCAAAAATGTTGCCTCCCTGTGGAGTGCCACTGTTCAGCCCCTCATTATAACCTGGCCATTAGGATTTTTTTCCTACCTCTCAGGAATGCAACCAGCATCTACAGTAAAGCGAAATCCTGCTGCGTGAAATTTGAGTTAGGCTGTTCACAGGGAAGTCCTGACTTCTATAAAAAAGTGGGTGTATTTAAACATAGTACATTTTCTGGAAGAAAGAAGGCTGATACAGGTTATATTTTTTTTAGCTTTTAGGCTGAAATAGCAGCAAAACAAACAAAGCCAACCTGAAGCTCCCTGTCCCTGTTGACACAAAGACCAGCAGAGGAGATAGCTGCAATATGCAAAAATGAAATTGCATTATGCTGCAGAGCTCAGGAACCACAATAAAGGTTCGTGATTGCTGTTCAGGGACACCTTAGCAATAAGCCCAGCTCCTGCAGCACTTCCCA
>VZRR01013232.1:1173662-1224356 GCA_013398015.1 Oreocharis arfaki | reverse complement strand
CCCCCCCCACCCCCCATGGTAGTTTCACTGGGTCAAATTCAGATATGACCCAAGGAGCTACACAGCCCATTGCAGTGGTGCTTATTATGGGAGGTCTGCTTTGTTCCATCACTAGTGCTGTAAGAGTAGGAGTTTACCTTTGGGTACAAGATCTGTGCCCTTGGTATCTCTGCTAGAAGTTAAACAAGCATAGTTAAGACAACGTTCAGCTCTAACTTATTTCTGAGAGAGTAATACATTCTCATCTCTCCTATTCCACCAATTACTGTGTTTCATTTCAGATTTGCTCTTACTAACAAGTCGTATTTTAAACATACAGGCATTAAACCCCCTAATTTTTCTTCTAAAATCCAAATTACATCCCCACCTGAACTCTTCTAACAGGACACAGAGGTTTATATTGGAATCTTCCAGAGCAACATCAAGGCTGAGGCAAGCTACGCACTGCCAGGGCTGCAGCAGAGACCCACTGCACACAACAGGACCGTGCCACAGGGGGCAGCTGTGGTCCCCTCACATGAGATGGGCACTCAGCCCAGTCCATACTGTCTGTCCATCTTTGACTTGCTGGATGCTAACCTCCTTTCCAAAATAACGACACTGTCATATGCTACCACGATAAGTAAAATAATAGAATTGAATTGAGAAAAGTGTTCTGTATTTACTGGTTTAAAAAACCCCAAACCAACCCCCTTTTATTTGCTAATGCAGTAAAGCTAACACAAAGGGAAATGACACAGAAATTGCTTAAGGAAGCTCAGCAGTGAAGCAGCTACTGTGTAACTTGGGCACATCTCCTGCACGTGGCCAGGACTCCCAGCTCCTCATGAACAGAGAGGTGGCAAGGAGGTGCTAATAGGAATATCTGGTCTCCTCTCTGTCTCTCTGTGTGTAAACTACAGGGGCTGGAGTGGGCTCACACTTCTGGGCTCAGCAGGACACCACACAGCCGCAGCTTCCTCCCTCTGAGCCCCACCCCAAGGGGAGGTGGCCAAGAAGGCCCTGCCAAGCGATGGGACTCCGATACATGCTAGAACAGCATAAGCCATGTATAGCCTGGTCATGATGCTGTCAATAGCCACCGACTTGAAATTAAAACCTCCACAGTCCTGCAGGCCAAGGGCAACATGGATTAGCTACCTTCTCATCCTGCCCCTTCTCCTTTTGTTCTTTGCTTCATGAAAAAATTAATGATGAACAGGTACAAGATGGAAAATCATTATTTCCTGTTAATGCATTAAAATGTATTAACTTCCATATTGAAAACAGTTTACTGATTTTGGGGTTTTTTTGTTTATTTGTTTTTTCTTACTTTTTTTTTTACTATGAGAAAATTTTTGATTTTATTTTTATTTTTCACCATTTTGGTACTGCTTTTTTACATACATATATGGCACCCGTTTTAATTACAGGACTAGGTGTGCCATATGCATGAAGATAATTCACTATCAATTACAAATATTGAATATTCCCTAACTGTTTGATCCAGAGAGTGTTTCAATCAATTGACACCTTCCATTAACTTCATTGCCCTTTGGACTGGCATCCTATTGTATTAAGTCCTACTGTATGGACTTGAGATCTATAGTTCTTGTACTAGCTAAGTATCAAATGTAACACATACCATCCTAAATGGTAGGTACCAGCAATGTGAAATCTCATTGTTGCTTTAAAATCAAACCCAGAGAAAAGGAGATGGGCAGGCTGAATTTAATTCACGCAAAACTGATAGTTCTGGCAACCTGGCATTACGTGCTTCTCTTGCAATCTTTCTGGAAGAATTGTAGGAGATACCCACAGAATTCTTCCAGTCACATAATGAATATAGGAAACAGTAATTAAATGGCTCCAAGGGTTTTCAGTATTAGAAATAATCTCAGTCTACCAGAAAAATTCAACAGCCAATATTTTTCACCCTTATACACACTAACAAAGAAAAAGAAAACCAAAGCCCAACAACATGCTTTATTGAGTCTTCCCTGTTACCTTGGTAAACATAGGTTTTCCATGCTGAGTGACCATGGTGCATTGATCACAGTCCACTGTGATGGATGAGTTGTGGTATGACTCTTTTGAGTGCTTGAGAATGTAATACAGGTCTGTTACACCTCCTTCAAAGACAGTGCTAAAATAACGAGGAATGAGGGTCCTTCCAATTGCTGTGAGGAAAACACAAAGCAGAATTCAGCAAATGCTCTAGGTTATAAAATCTCAAACCATTTGCTAACAGCACATGAATAATTTTAAGCGCAATGAAATCAAACTTTCATTTAACGAATATAATACATGTTCTCTCCCTTTTGTAGAGAAAAAGTTGTGCCTGCTCCCACTGAAATCAATGAAAATGGCTGACTCCATTCAGAGGGAGTGGGCTCATCATATTTAATCTTTTTACATTGATGGCAAGTCAGAGTCACTCTCGAAACCATCTGCAAGGTTTTTTGTCCCAAAGTAATTATTACACAAAAACCCACATGATGTCAATTACTACTGAAAGCTGAATATTACCCATAAGTGTATAAATACAAGTGGTGAGTGTTGACAGAAATATACTTCTACACCCAAAAAAGCAAAGCACTTTTATATAAGGGGGGTTGTGTACACATATATATTTGTGTGTGGGCACGTGTACATTTATATATACCCACCCATACATGTGCACACACACATGCACATGCACTCTTGATTCAACAGGACGGCTACTGCTAAGAAATCAGAGTACTGGGGATGGAAGGTGGACCTGAGGATGGAAAACTAGAATGTTACACAATATATGACTACCCACAGATCTATCTGGGATCTCTCTTTAGACCAGTATTTATGTCATAGGCTAGAAAGTCTGAGCAGACACCTGCACTCCCTTGTGTGCACCACTTAAAACCCAAACTATGGACTGAAGGTCTCCAATTCAGCAATACTTAGTCAGGAAGACCCTCACTAAAGCCACATTTCTCACTTCAGTAGTAGTATCAGGTAAGTTTTACAAGGTCAAATTCCAAAAATGTAGTAGTGAGAGTGAACTTCTGAGTGTGCTTCAGATGCACAAACTAGCAGCAGCAGTGACATCAAATGCAGTTATCTCATATGCAACTGATGCTTTCCATCTCCTTCTTTACAGATAAATTTGAATGTAACCACAAATTGGTATAACAGAAAACTTCAGTTTATAATAGATGGATACTTCCACACCAAATGACTCATTGCTTTGCCAGCATTAATCAATCCACAGTAATTTTGAGTGGTGGATACATAAAAACTGCCTCCATTTCACAGGGAAAAACCAAGCAATCTAAATGTTCTCTTCGAAAAATGAGATATGAAAGTCACCATCCACAGGCAAGATTAGAGTTTATTAGTTCCTAATTCTAATTTGTCTGTTAGGACTGTGTGGTGACTCATGCCTTCCTCATTTGCTGTATACTTTTGAGAGTGATTTCTAAAAAAACTATTTTCATAGAAATTTTGCCAGCATATGAACAAAGGCTCCTGAACCTAAAAATGCATTTGCAAATGGGTGTTGCAAATTATAAAATAAGGAATTTGTACAGTAGTTCTGTAAATATAGTTTTTGTTCTGTGCACTGCAATGTGGAATATTGGATAGCCAGTCATAATGCATATTGTATAAGAAAAATACGCAAATATGGAAAATTAGGACTTGTTAAAGCTTTTGCTGTAATATCAGATATCAGTGTAGTTCAGTGTACAAAAATATACCACACTCTCCGGAAATGGCTGGCAATTCAGTGAATACATTGAAAGACTGTTATACGACTCTAGATCCTAAAAAACCCCACCCACTAACCATGCATATAATAATTTTTTACAGCCTTTTAATTTAATTTAGAAAAACTGAAGTCCAGTGTATTACCATAGGATTTAATTCATGGTTTAATTCAAATTTCTTCATGTTAGTGTGGTATAGAGTAAAAAGTGAAATTTACCCATCAAGTTAATTTCTTGCTCCCCTAAGGCTAATTAGTGCAAATTAAATTTCCTGCTAATCATCTTAAGCAGCAAATGGGTGATTTGAAAATCCAGCATTCCTACTGATTGTGATAAACCTCTATTCATGTGACTTATGCACTGCATAAATATCTTGAAACTATTTAACTGCAGTTTTTAGACTGTTCCCAAAGTAGCTTGGTCATGTGGTGTTGCTTTTTGCCCTGTATTTACAGCTACAACACATTAAAGAAGGCTAGAAGTACATTAAATAATTTATTCTTATTACTAGTAAGCATTTTAATAGAAATTAATTCCTAGTAAGCGTTATCTGTGTTTGCCACAGGGATATGCTACGGTGAAGAACAAAGCGGGAGAGCAAAAGAATGAAGAGGACTAGAGGTGCACACAAGGATGTGCTCTGTGGAACCTGATTTTCCATGACAGATGCATGTGCAGACCCTGTCAGTCTGTAAAACTGAAAATACCTGATGCAAATATCCAGCATAAACGTTTATAGCTAAATATTCAGCTCCAAAAGAAGCAGTAATGGAAACCTGTGTTAATGAGCAGACCTGCCCTCAGCTCACTATGTTGCTTTGCCACAAAAGATTGAAGCATGTTCACGGTTTTGGTTCTCTTTCTAAAGCACCCAATGGCTTCAAAAGATCATTTAATTTCTAGGATAAACATGAAACTCTACAGCAGTAACAAGGGTTTTTTTTCAGGAGATGGCATTTCCAAGAACAATAAAGTGCTGTGGAATTGCTCTTACGAGGCCTAGAGATCATCCCAAACTTTGAGCATTTTTTAGTGCAAAGGACTTTTCCTTGAATTTTTCTCTTCCAAGACATAATTGTGTAGATGAGTATGCAAGCACTCATGTATGTGTGTCCCTGCTCTGCTGCATGCATACACACAATCCTTTCCTGTGCAAAAGGATGGAAACATGGCAAAGGTGCTTTTCTTTCCCTTACTGGAGTAGATGGACATGCTCATGTGTGGATGTGTGGTCACACTCCACCTGTGCCTGCCACTGTACACGTCAACAAGATTTCAGCAACACCACGTATCTTCTGTTCGAGGTAGCAGAAGGATACTTTCTAGGAGCACCCTGAATAATGTAATGGCAGGATTATGGGACAACTGGATACTTGCGGCCACTTCAGGATGCGGTCCAGCCATCCTTGTGCCAGTGAAGTGAACTCACCCCTTGCAAAGCACAGAGAAAGCTGTATGCCAGGCTGGTCTTGTGTTTGCAATTCCCCAGTAGCAGTCAGAGCAATAATGGAAAGCTCTAAACAGCACATCCAATTGCACCAGTGGGGCTGAATGAAGTTTTATCTGCCACTGCAATTGGAATTCCTTCATATTTTAGAATTCTGTGGCTTTTAGTCCCCAGAATACATGTTCAAGAATGTGTGTCTGTGCATGGTTTTGTAGGGGTCCTCCCTACCATACCACACTTCCCTAAGCAAGCATCACATAAGAGCCAGCATGGAGCTGGCTCACACATCTCAGCCACAGAAGTTCTGAGCTGAGCATTTGCAGAAGCAGTCTGAGTGTGGAGAAGTTCTTGTAATTTCCTTACCTAATGTCAAGGCTTTATTCCTTCTCCAATCTTTTTGCTCACCCACCCGCATGGTCTTTTTTGTCTATCTTCTCATCTTATGGCTGGTTGCTTATCTTCCAAGCTCACTGTTCAACTCCCAGTATCTCCCTCTCTTCTCCCCCTCCTCAAATGCTGCACTTCTTTCTTTTGCTGAAGGAAACTCATAAATCTATCCGAAATCTACATGATTTCTTCATTCTTCTTACTTAAGAAGGCCCAGTTATTTAGTCTCAGTCTCCTTGTTCTCCTCCACACTGCCCAAAATATAAGCTTCATACACACTTTTTCAGTGTCCTTCCTGCCCAGCCAGGCTTTCTTCCTTGTTCCAGGCTCCCTGCCTTAGTAGCCTAAGAATTCCTTCTGGATCTTGATTTTGTGGGTTCTCCCCCCACCCCCCAAATTTGCTCTCTGCACTTTTTCCCACTCTGTCTCCTCATAACAGCAGACCCTTTCTCCAAATTAACCCCATATTTCCTTCCTTCCTTCAGCTTCTCATCAGCTAGAGACCAGTCAAGAGGACCTCTTTCCTCTGTGCTCCCCACCCAGCCAAACATATCCCCATTCCCTATATCTTTCTCACTGACTTCCAACTCTCCCTTACTCCATCTTCTCCTTTCATCTCCCAGTTACTACTTCTCTCTCCTTTATTTTATCAATATCATCAGGTCTGATGATTTTTATGATCTATATGATTATAAATCTATATGATTTTTACTCTCCTTTTTTCCCCCCCTCCTCTTCCCTTTTCTTTCCTCTACAGTCAGGTCAAGTTCTTTCCTTCATAAGGCCACCCGGATCCCAGGTGCATCTGCCAGCAGTGTAGGAGGGAAGGTTTCCTCCTCTTGTGTGCACCACTGGCTGAGCCTTCCCTGTGGGTTTTGTAATGGAAATGACCATGGTTCCACATAGCCCTGAGCTGCAAAATATCTAGTCACTCTATATCGTTGGCATGTAGATAACCCACTGGGCTCCTACTATGTTCCTGGGAAGGCAGACCTCGGAAATTTAGCTGTCAAACCCTAGTAAAGCCTGCACCGAATACCTGAGAATGGCTACCTTTCTTTTCCCCAAAATATTTAGAAATCTGCTAAATTCAGTCAGATTTCCACAAAAAGGACAAAAGGGATACCTACACATCCTACCTCCTACGACAACGGTGAGCAACCTTACTCCAAAGCATACAGATTTTTAAACATTTAAGAAACAAACTTGCAATACTTTTGTAACATGGAAAAAATCCCTTCACCTATACAAATAATAACAGGCTTCTACTGTCCCGTTATCCAGAAAAGACCATTTAATAATGTGAAATGTGACAGCCCACATTGCAAGACACTGTATAGACTAGAAGAAAAAAATCACCTGCACCTCAGCATTCACGCATTAATTCCAGATCATTGGAATGCTGCTTTAAATCACCATTTTGTCCTGGCCAGCATTCCTCCCTAGCTGAGGGAGGATTACTTACGAGAAGTGGGCACTGCCACTTAATCTGTGCTTGATTTTGCCAGCAGTTGCCCAGATAGCAAAGCAAATTGACAAAGATCAGCTGAATTTAGCAACAAGAAATAGTTATTTATATGAAAATGTCTATAAGAAAGGCATATCTGAAATGAATATTTTGCACAAAAAAGAATGCTGTCATCCACTGGCATGACATAACTTTAGCTTACTTTGTAGCGTGACAGCTTGGCTACATGTGATTCCATATAAATTTTCCATGGATCAGAGACCAAAAAACAATTTTAGAATTTAAGTCAGATGTATTTGTGACCACTGCCCCCCCCCCGCCCCAAATATAAGTGGTCCAGAAATCAATTAATTCAATCTATGAACATAGGCAAAAAGCTTTATAGGTCAGTAACAGTTACATTATATATAATTCCTCAAGTATCACACCTGGGGAATTCTAAAGAATGGAATGAAACCATCTGACATATCAAATGGCCCAAGGCCTGCTTCCCAAGGAGGGATGCACTGAGGTCATACTCCTGCTTTTTGGCCTGGGCGTGAAGAAACGACGATTAGGATGTCCCTCTCTCACCCTGATCCTTTTGTTTATTTCCCCTTTTAAATATGTTTGCCTGAGAATAAAACACTTCATTCTGTCAGGAATATGTTTAATTCTAGAATTATTTTTCCATCCCAAACGGAGCTAAAAAGTCCAATGATCTCCAGATGGGTTTGTCCATAACTTGTGAAGTTCAGGGTTTTTCCAAGCGTCAGATGAGCTATGGGTAGAAAGCCAGCTAAAAAAATAATTTGCAATATAATTTTGGTACCACCACACGGCATGGTGGTGATGGTACTGTTGGATGGTTGGGGTTCTTTTCCCCAACGAAGATTTGAGTAAAATAGAAAGTAAACATGTTTTTCTAGTTCACAGGAAACTGGTATTATTTGTGGGCTAGGAATAGTTGAAGAACATTTCCTCCCTTTGTGTGCCAAAGATAGGCTGTCAAAATCTCAATGTCCCCTCTACAGAATGCAGGGTCACGGCCTCTTTGCAGAAGCAGGGCTTGATAGCAAACCCCTCCTTGCTCACTGAACTGATCATGTGTTACTTTCACAGTAGAAGCTCTCAGGATTGATTTGGATTTAGCATATAAACCATGTAAAATAACTGCCAAGTTGGTGTAGAAGAGAAACAATGGAAGCGTTAATCAGTGAAATAAAAATATTGGTTCTGTTGCTTTCAGGCTGGATTTTTGCAGCTTGAATCTTGTCAAGTCCTCTGTCTTTAATTAAAGCTAGGTTATAAAATAAGTAATAAAACAGAAATGAATAAACCCAAAAAATATAAAAGATAAAAAGGCTTTAAAAGTTCCACAGGATCAGCAACAGAATGCAAAAAGCACCCTCTGCCTATAGCTCAAAGGAGTTCTAGACGTTCTGGTGCAGCCTGCAGCTGATTATCTCATCAACATGCTATAGATGGGCTCAAGGAACTCTGCTGGTTGGAGCTGTGGGGTTTTTTTGGCTCCCAACACAAAATGTCGAGCTGTCCCATAAACCTCTAGGCAGACTATGAGAGTCTCTTGCTTGAGAGATTATCACAGTTGGATCTCAGTAATTAAATGGAGATGTAACTAACTCTCCTAAGCCAGATGCAGGGACTAGGGAAGCCAGGAGACAACAGACCATTGATTGCAAATGAACCTTCCCGGGCACTGCAAAAGAGAGCATGAGCTTTCTGTTGTTAATTGACATCTCTGGGCATGGCTAACTAACATCTGCGTGGGCCAGAGCTTGGCATGTTCATTTACATATGTTTCTGTAACTGAACAAATCAGTACACACAGCAAAACTTCGTGGAGTTGCACAGTGCTATCATTGCTGTTACTCTGCCTACACTTCTATTTGCCCAAAACCATCCCAGTGAAAGAGCTGTGTTCTTCCAGACACAGTCCATCTGGCTGCCCTGTGGGGGGAGGGATCCCTCTCTGAAGCTGGACAACAGCAAAGCTCCAGTTTTCAGTACCGTGACCTGTTCTCTGGAAGAGCTGCAAGGCAGGATGCTCACGGGACTGCTCCTCCACCTCTATAAGACCTTATCTGCTGAGTGGATTCAAACCAAAACAACACAAACCTGTCAATTCCTAGGAAAAGCTACTGTCAGATTTGGTAGTGCAGCATGGAAGGCAGTGAAAAGACAGTCTAATAAGTCCAAATTCTGTCTGACAGAGACATGTGGGCCATGTTGATTAAACCACCCACATGTATCCAAGGCAGAATCTGGCACACACAGACCTGTCCTTTTTTAGTGTGTAAAATTGGGCTTCTTCAATGTAGGTTACTTTTAGTATAAAAATTAGAATGTATTATTAATTTCCACTTACAGAATTTTCTAGTTATTTATACAAATTAAATATTAAGTAAGAGCAAAGGTATGATTTAAAATCTAAACAATAGTAATAATGATAATACTATATTAGAGAAGACTAGTGTACTTTTAATAGTATTATACTAGTAGTATACTACATTGTATTTGCACATTCAGAAAACATCCATATAATCTACACAGATTATAACTTTTAAACACCATGAAGTTCGGAAGAGAGGGGAAGTAGTATTGCAAAAGCACACCTTTTGAGGAGTAAAATTAGCATATTATATATATTCTTCCCATGTACTTAAAATTGTGTTTTTATTTTTAAAGATCTACTTAGCACCTTTTGGATATTGTGGAAACCTAATGTTTCTAACCAATGTGCCTTTGTTCTCAATTTTTTTGACAAAATTACAAAGTGGGATGTGTAACATGGATTCAGTACTGTTACTTAGTGACTTGAATCCTTCCCACAACCAGAACTCAATGGTTTTGTTTAGATCCATGACATTTTCATGGTATCTGCAGTATCTTATTTATTTTACATCAACAACATCACCTACAGTTAAAGGCTATAACCCAAAATATTAAAGCTTATAAAGTTGAAAATGTATAGGTTTTTTCTCTCCAATTCCTTCCAGCCTGTGTAATTCAACCATTGTGTTAGGTCTGACTGTGCCTTTTCTCCAGTATTTTCTAACAACATTTTACCCTGGTGAGGATTTGCGTGTATAATTTGATTCACTTGACAGTGTATTTCCTTTTTTTGAAAGAGTGTAACCAGCACTTCAATCCTCTAAACACACTTAAGTCAAGAGCAAGTAACAGAAACTATGACAATGAGACCTCAGCTTTACTCCCTACACCTTATGACCCTTATTCTCAACAGACACATAATCTGCAACTCAGTCCTAAATCCCTCATCCCTCTGAAGAGAGACAATATTCCACTATAATCCATTTTGGTAAAAACATTCAGAAAAGAACTATAAAAGCCTCTATATGTCTCAGCACAAAGCTAAACTGCATCAGCGCAATTTTTAATTAAGGTTCAGCCAGCCTACAATAAAATCTACTCCCAACCTTTTTCTTATTACACTGGCAGCTGACCATCAATCTTTAAAGAACTGCTCAGTACAAAATTAATTCATCAGATCTTGAGTATTTCACCCTCAGGCTAAGAGAGTCTGGACCAGAATGTAGAGAGCAAGCAGCAGAGTCCAAGATCCCTTTCACAGGATAGCACCTGGACGTGGAGAGCACCTCTGGGCATCATCCCACCCTCCACTCATAGAAGGGACATCTGCAGTGGCTTGTCTAGGGCTGTGTCCAACTGGGTTTTAGACACAAAACCAAGGTGTTTTGCGTACCAAAGATGAAGCCTTCACAATCTCTCTGGGTAACCTGTGCAAGTGTTTGACCATCTTTGAAGGAAAACAGTTTTTCTTGCGTTTAAATGAAATTTTCTGTATTTCATTTTGTGCTCACTGCCTCTTGCATTACACTGTGCAGTACTGAGAAGTCTGACTCTATCTTCTTCACTCTGTCCCCATCATATATTTATAACCATTATAGGCTTCTCCAGGCTGCAGAGTCTCAACTCTCTCAGCCTCTCCTCACAGAGCAAATCCTCCAAGCCCTTAATCATATTCACGTCTCTTTTTTGGACTCACTCCGATATATCCATGTCTTGCTTCCAAGTGATGAGTCCAAACGGACTATCCTACACCAGATGTGTCTCACCAGTGCTGAGGGAAAGATCACCTGCCTCAAACTCTCCCTCACACTGCCCAGGAGGCTGTTGATTTCTTTGCTGCAGTGGCACATTGCTGGCTCACAGTCAACTTCAACTCTCAGCTCCTTTCCTGCAGGTCTCATAACCAGTGTCTCAAACTGAAGCACAAATAGCAGAGCACCAGCCCTGCACAGTTCTGTACCAGCTTCGAGCTTTAATATTTTTCCCTGTATCCATTGACAACCCTAAGTACTTAGGAGCCTGCTACTTGATCCTAAAATGAAAACTCAGAGCCCATACAATTTGTTTAAACAACCGAATTAGATTTCTATAGTACAGAGCAGGCCAGACCCTTACTCCACCCTGAAAAATTCAGAATTTTTCGGGGCAGGCACATTTATCAGGAAGTATATGGTCTAAGCTGATTTTTTAGGCTGGAGGGGAGAAATGTTTAGGTGGGTTACCCATGTTACTGTTCCACAGACAAAAAGATACCTTAGATGAGGAAGCTCTAGTTTTAACTCTAAAACTTCCATGTCTTATAAATCAAAACCATCACTCCCATGATGAATATTTAGCAAAGAGAGTATTTGTGTTTGCGTAGAAATTCTACACTCTGAATGCAAATAAAGCCAGAACAAATGGTTTGCCTGCTTGCAGTATACAGCCACTCACGCTTCTGTCTGTGCTAATCATTCTGTTTGAAGAAGGAGTAATTCAGTTAACTTTGCTCAACAACTGCAAAGAAGAAAGTTTTAAAAGCAAACCAAAGAGGTTATTCACAGCTGTATGACAAACCACTGTCAAAACATAACAAACCACAACCAAACTCAAGCAGAAAATGACAAAATGTAAGACCATAAAAATGATGGAAATTGTGCAGGACAGGCATTTTAGACGAACAAATGCAATCCATACCAGCATAAAGGACCAACACAGCAGAGAAAATGATACCCAGAAAAGTTGTCTCAAGAAATAAAGGCAAAAACATAAAAATCAAATGACAGCACACCAAAAGGAAGGAACAAAAACCAGGGAAACCATCCAGTTGTATTAAATCAAGCACACCCCTGACTCCTGACTTCATCTGACCTAGTAGAATGCTAAACATGGCATGAAAAAAAAAAGAATTATGTAAAAACATAAGCAAAATGATGTTAAGATAAAGTGATATTTTGCCATACCCTCACAGACTGCCACAATCCTTTTAAGCAGGTACCCAAGCTGGTCTGAGTCAGAACATAGAAAAAGACCTCAAAACCAAAGCTTGGTTGCTGCAGAAAACAGGTGTTTGCCTTTCTGTTGTGTGTTCATGCTGATGTTAGCTTAAGTGACTAGCCCACATATTTCACAGCCATCCACTCGATTAATCTCTTATCGGTCTAAATCAAACAGTTCCATGAAAATTAGGTAAATCACTGGAACCACACCAATTACTGCTTGCTAAGAACTTGGCCATTATGCTGGGGATCTGCCTTCCCTTCCTCCTTCCTCCCCCCAAATTGTATAAATATTCCATATATATAATATATAATTATATACATAATATAATATAGCTACAAAAGCACATAGGAAGATCTGTTGTGCTATATTTTCTGGAGTGAAGTTGTTCTGGAGACAGATGTCTACAACTATAATTCTACCAGTTTCTCATCTCTAGTCTCTCCTCTGAGCCATGTTGAGATGGGAAACTGAGGCAGAAAGAAAAGTCCTATACATATTCTAGAATTACTCTTTAAGACATGCAGCATATAAGGGAAGAATAAACAAATGAGAAAGTACTGATCTCAAAAATGCATAGGTCCCTTTGACCCTTGTAAATGTTGGAAGAAAAGCTGTGAGTAACTGAGACAGAGTACCATGTGTAGTGCAGGGCTTTTCCACTTCTAAAGTTCTTGATTTTCACACACCTTTAATTAGCTGACACTCTGATTCTATTTTTGGTTTCAGTCCTGTTTGTATCTGCCAGAACAGCACCTCATGTCATCACCACCATGCCCGATGAGAAGCCTGAGGACACCATTCATGATGGGAAGTCTCAGGACAAGCACAGGCTGCTGGGACTTCAAGGGGTTTAGCTCAGACAGAATTTACCTTTCTTCTTGGATGCTTTCTGCAGCTCTCCACAAGCTCCCTTCTACTGAGAGATAGCAATAACAGCACTTACGGCAGCCAGTTTAAGTAGTGGAAGCTATTCCTTCACTGTGGTTAGTACCGTGTAAACATAGCCATGAATGTTTCTGTAAAGTATTTTGTAGGCAGACAGTAAACTGCTCTGCTAACACTCTAACCCAAAAACTACATGTTTGCACATCTTGGTACAATATCTGAGGAAGCAATTCCTGTGAAGAGACAGCATATATTATTTTGGGCTCTGACATGGATGAAAATGGCCACACAGCATCTGGTCAGCTTGTGTGTGTGTAAAACAGGCTCATATAGGCATTTGCCACGCAGGCACAGCTGACCTCCTCAACACTAAGAATTCGTTTCCTGGCAAGACTGAAACCCACAGGCTGGCCATGTGAAAGAGGAAGATAGTCCTTCCCCCGAACACAGGACTTTGTGCTCAACCACTGTCAGTCAAGCATCACAGCATGGTCCACATTCAGGGGAAAAATATCAGAGGTGAAATGGGTTGATATGTGCATCAAAGTGGAGATAACATAGTGGGGAGTGTGTCTGGAGAACTGGTGGGAGGTGAGGAGTTAAGGAGACACCATAAAAGATACACATGGCATTCTCAAAATCCTCAAACTGCATTGAGCACATATAGATTGATAACCAGCATGATTTTTCTGGTAATGTTATGCTGCAGATGTATGAACAATATCTCACCAGTGGTTAATATCAGTTGTCGGTTATATACATGTTTTATAACAATCAGAACACTCTTTTTCAAAAAGCTGTTGGAGGTTGGCTTTGATTTCTTTTTTTTCTGCAGCAAAGCTTGCTTTCCCACTCTCTTTCTCTTTCAAGCTCATGGAAGCTAACTGCAGAGAAAGTAAAAATGGTATTGAACACACTGGACAAAATAATTAGAAAAATAGTCTACATTTTAAAACTGTTTTGTTGGTTTTTAAAGTATGCCTTGTTTATTACCCTTAAAATGAAGGCAAGTCCCCTGTGTTCAGTTATACAAATCAGATGTCTGAAAAAATAACATGAAATAATAAAAGAAGCACTTTTAGAAAAGGGCAAGCAATGTAGCAGGTTTATAAGCTTTAGTCAGAACACACATTATGCGTAGTTTTTAATAAAATTTTATGCAAGTAATGCAGAATACTCTTAACTCTAAAAAGGTAATGTCAGTAATAAGTACTACAACAAATCTGTGCTGAAGTTGAAACAATCACTTCCTGTGTTTTCTGTCCTTTTAGCGGTATGATACATTTTTTCACATTTCCCCAGAGAGTCATTATATCATCTTCTTGGAACAGTTTTTCTACAATGACTCACTGTGATTTCTGGAACTACCATAGGTAATTTACAGTTCCCATGACAGTCTTGAACTACCACTGTTTGGACAATTTCAGGGACTCCCTGACCATAAAACATCACCACTACCACACAGGATCAACCCAAATTCCCACCCAGACCAACACCATTGTTTAACAACAGACAAACTAGAAATCTAAGAAAAAAAATGGAAAAAAAAAAGGCACAATCCTTGTCCTAGTCCATCACAGCTACTTCCAAAAGCAAACAGGTAGAATGCTACCGAAATGATTGTTGCATACAGTTAGACATAGCTACCAACAGCTATTGACATCCAAGTACAGTGACAGCTCAGGGAACCCCATGCTCCAGATGCCACCCTAAAACCTCTTAGTTTAATAACATAAAAATATATACAGACTTCATTATCTTATGCTGAAAGTATATAAAAGTTTTCTCTTGGAACATATTTTCCTACAGAACTTCAAGAAAGAAATTCAAGGTGGGAGCTCTTTTCTAAAGATATAGCAATAACTTTTATTTATCAGCAGTGCTTGATAGGGTTACAGTGCAAGTCTCGCAATAAGCATCCCTGTTGACATCAAAGAGAATGATCCCAGATAGGTTACTCAATGTTCTGATATCTTAATATGTATATGGCCATGCAATTCAAAATATTTCTTTGAAAAATTAATTTTTTTTTTTTTCAAAATCTACCAAAAGTTAAAAACTTAAAGAAATTGCCTAAAATGGGAAAACTAATTTGATTTACTTCAAACTCATTATGTCAAACAGGACTCTGCATAAAAAAATAAGGTACTCCATCTTGCAGTGTGAACATGCAAATATATTGCTGTATACATATGTATTTGAAATGTCCCCCTGACTTTCAAATAATTTGTACGTATCTCACAACTAAGAACATAGATTTTTTTAACATCAGCATTGCAAACTCAGCTCAGGATCTGGAAACGAATTTGTGTGCCAGCTACTGCAGTGAATAGTGAGCTGACTTACTTGTTTACAAAACCTAACACCATGTAAGACTAAGCTTGGTAGGAACTAATTCATACTTTTATTATACAACAAATAAAAAAGGGGCTGGAATAAAATGCAGAAAACACCAATCTTAGGTTGTTCTGGTGTGAGCATCCATTACACAGAAGAGCAAGAGAAAGCAACACTCCTACAAAGTTGTTTTTTTCACCATAACCATAGAAAAACATCTTTGCCTAAAGTCAACCTTCCTTCACTGCAGTAATACATTAATACATTAATATTTTCAAACTATTTCTCCTCCTGTTAATACTGATCTTATTTCAGACATTATTCACAAATACTGGCCCCTCATGCATCTCCACTTTAACAGCAGGAATTTTGTTTGCATAATGATAAGAAGAATTAAAGAAAATAATTTTCATTTATGTGTAATGAGTCACCTAAGAGGTGAGCGCACAGGAGGGGTGCTGCACTCTGATGCAGACCAGGTAGCTGCACTGTTTCTGCTCCACATGCTTCTGGATTATGCTAAGAAAGCATGCTGAAAACAACTTGAAAACATGGGCTCTACTCTGCAACTGCTTTCTAATATAAAATGGAGCTTGCATTTTTTTTTCAGCAAAATTGTGGATTAATTCAAAATTAAAATGTCATTTTGCTACAAAGAAAAAAAAAAAAAAGGATGAAAAATTGCCCACAGTGAAGCATAAAGCAATTTAGATGAATAGGAATTGTGCCCAGACCTCTGCACAAGCCTTGGACTGGACATGACATTAAAATTTTTTTGGATCAGCACTCCTGTATTTCATACAGTACTTTAACCACATGACTCCTATCCTCCTGTTCCTAGAATCAGCACAAATACAAATATAAATTAAAAGGCTGTTCTTGCATACCTCACATCTGGTTAGAGTTAGGAAGTGCTAAAAAACTTCCTGTGAGGGAGTTTATTCTTTCAGGTTGTTGAGCTTGAAATTCTTGTTTTTTCCTGCTTTTGCAAGAACCTCAGAGGCAAGTGGTCCTAAAAAAGGGATGGCTGTTTTGCTCGCCATTGCAAAAGACTGAAATTACTTTGATGGACTGCGCTATGGCTTTGAACTTAGAAACAGGTCATCAAATACTTGAATGTATGCAAGATAACGGAAAACAATTCACAGCAACCAATGTGATACTAAAACCCATCCTCCCCAGGCTTTTTACCCAGCAGGGGCCCACACCGACTGCACAATGTGCCACAATGCATGTCACATAGCTGCAGACAAGATTCATGGGGTGGTTTGGTTTTGCCATACAGCTGAGTCTCAGCTGCCACTGCCCTGATGCTGGTACAGGGTATAGGGCCCCATACTTCTGAAAGAAGAAAATACCAACCCTCTCTTACAGCGTGTGCTTTGTGTCCACAATGTGCCCACTCCAGGAGCAATACACATTTAGCAAAGTAATTCTGAATTTCTCCAGGATAATCATCTATGCCTACGCACTCATGCAGCATCCTGCTGGGGTGGAACAGGAGCTGCTAGCCACACACACATTTTGTCGGCAAAGCAGCATGAGTCTGATTTCCCAGAGCTATTCCCATGAGGTGATGTGCAGCATAGTCACAAGCAGTGGCTCTGAATGACTTTTGTCACTTTTAACGTCTCCTAAAAATCCACCACTTCCAAGGCAGATGGCAGGCTACACCCCCAAAGAGCAACTTCACAGGAAGCCTTTGCTCTGCGTGGGGATGCTGCCTAGGGAAGCTGAACTTTTGCTCCTCCTCTTCTATTTCCACCTGCTTTTTTCCCCTTGAGTTTCATCACTTGTATGTCATCCCATTCACATTTTACTCTCCCATGTTGTAAGCTGTCTGCTCCATTCAATGTCCTTCAAAGGGGTACTCACATGGAAGTCACTCACAAGGTCACCCAAAGCATTTCCATTGAAGAATTTGTGTTTGCTGCTTGTTTGCTAAGTTATTTGTGCTCTGTATGTTCTGAGTAGTGACAAATGCACCCAAACCTTCAGAATCATCAGAAAGGTGATGGGAATGGTTGAATTTCAAAACACAGGTTTTCATGCAAGTCTGAGAAGATTTAAGAGCAAATGGTAGTATTAACAAAACAACATTTTTGTTTACTGCATCAGTTACAAGTTACACTTGAGGAATGACACTCTTAACAGTGTCAAGAAGAAGTGGTATTTACTTCATAGGGAGTAAATTTTAACCCAAATAGGATCAGAAACCAAGAAAAAGTCTTACTTTTTTTTTTTCAGAGAAATGTCTATGTTTACACCCCAGTGTCACAGAAAAAATTTACAATATCTATGTTGTGGGTGTCTTTTTTTGTCTCCACAGTGATTCCAGAAATTAGGAATATTTTGATATATTCTATAGTCATCTATTTTAAATAAAAAATCCTATCTATAACTAAACAACTGACATGGAATAATCATCTCCTTTCCATACACCGTGCTGACTGTACTGACTGTGGTACATTGGCGTGACATATCCTAGGCAAATGCCACATTTGCAGACTAGACCCAAGAGAGTGACTGCCAATGGATGTTTCTTAAAGGGCACAGTGAGATGACAATTATGGGGGATTCTTCCAAGTACCTGCCCATCTATGAATCATTCTCTTAGATTTACCAGGAATTACTACCTAATCTTTCTAAAATGTGATTCTAAGCAGAAATCTTGCTGAAACATTGAATAAAAACTGTTCTGCTGGTGACATTAGATATGCTGAAGGGAAGAGTCATTGGCCACTTGTCTGCTAACTACAGGAAAACACTACTGCAAGATGGATGATCCATATTATTGATATCACAATGGTGTCACTGTGATGGAAAATTGTACAGGTTTTCTTTTCGTCTTTTTCACTATTTTTTCAGAACGCATCACTGTGACAGTAGTAATAGGAAACTGCTCTTATTTGAAATACAGTGGCCTAGAAAATACATAAACTGATGCCAGTGTGTCTTCTACAGAGCAGAAGAATCCCAGGGGGCTGCTGTTATAAGATTATTCCAGTATAGGTCAACTGTTGCAATATTCAGCACTTAAATATCTTTAGAGCAGTTATGCCCTACTATGTCCTTTCCTATCTAACACCTTCTTGAGCAAAAACTTTGATGCCTCCTCCAGTACATGTTTTTGAATATGCTGATCTGGCTTGTTCTTGCAAAACACATGGGTGATCAGCAGAAATGAATCTTGTGTTTTCATTGCTACAAAGTGGTGTGTTCATGCACCACAGTTTTGCTTCCTGACTCCTCTGCATGGGTACAAGGGAAATTTACTTCATATATTATTCAACTGGTAAAATTAGGATCCTTATTCCCCCGAAAAAGGTCTAGAAATGTAAGCTCACTTTAAGAGCAGTTTTCTATATGATCTGGCATGAAGTTACTGCCATGGAAGGCACCGACAGCAGAGAATGATTCCCTCCCAAAGTTGAAAGATATATTTTAAAACCAGGAAACCAACCATTGTGTTTATTCATTTACGCTTTTGAAATGTGAAACACAGAGCCTTCCCTATCACCAGCATTACTGGGGACAATCAATGGCAGTTCAGCCTTTCAAGAGCCTTGGAGCAAACTTTCCGGGAACTCTTACAACTCAGGCTGACTACATGCAGTACCATTTGTCGCTGCAGTGACTGTCAATTAACATATGCAAATTACAAATTAAAATATGCAAACCATATGTAGATTACACTTATTTTTAAAAAGCTCACCTAAAGAGGGTGATGTATCTGTCACTTTTAACAATAGCAAACACTTAATAGCAAACGCCTACACGTAAAACTGCTAAAAAGACACATCCATGGTGCAGCGTTGAAGCACATCTGAACTTACATTCTCTTTCAAGATGCAAAATAAGTTTTTTCAGGATTTTTTTTGGCATTTGTTCATGATTTACTGCATATATATGCCTACTAGCAAATGCTTTAAAACATGGTGTCTGGAAATATTGCAACAGATAAGCTTGCAGAGAGCAACCTTCCCACTGAATATATAAGTGAGCACATAAAATGCTCCATGAGACAGACAGCAAGCACTAAAACCCCTTGTACCATGAATGAAAAGGAATGACTTGGCTTGGATTATTAAGTCACTGATTTTCTCTGAAAAGTTGAGCCCTGAAATGGAGTCACAAACTTACAAGGAGCTCCAAATTCTTAATTTATCATCATTTTCCCTTGAAAATCTTGAGAGCAAACTTCAAAGCCTCTCCCATGTCCTCCATGATGTCCTGTGGCACACAGTAAACTGGGGGCAATTATTTAATCAAGAAGCAATTAATTATTTTCACTCATGTAATAAAGATGCACACTGAACAAGTGGGGAATTGAAACAGAAAGCCTAAGATACTTTCCTGAAAATATTGCTCTTACAGCCTAGTTCCTAACCCACACAGTTCGACAGAAGTGCAATTGTAGGGCAATAAATGTTACTGAAGTACTTATAGCAGCAACATTCCAGGAGCAGTCACAGCAGTACTGGGCAGCCATATATTATTCAGGTAATCCCTCTTTACGTACAGGCATGAAAGACGCTGTTATAACATCTCATCCTGAAAGGGGTTAAGGACGACTTCTTCACGTGAGCAAGCCCCATGCTCACAGGCAAACCCCCCTGGGAGGCAGACTGGGAGCAGCGCAGGATGTGACCAGCCTTGGCTGCTTGCTGTCACCCCGCTGGGAGCTACAAGCCCAGGAGGAGACCACAACAGCCTCGTGAAGGCTCCTGCTCAAACCAGGGCTGGTGGTGGCTGAAGCTGCCTGAGCAAGGCAGTGCATGGCAGAAACCCCTCTCCGAGGTCCATCACCTCCAGAGGAAGAGCAACAGCAACCAGCAGGGATAGTCACTTCTAAAACAACTACAGCTATTTCCATATGTAACCGTGCTCTAACAGTGTGGTTTGCAACCATTATTTAATTGTTATTTCAGCTAACCATTTTGCAGTAATTGATGGCTGAATACAAAATCCAACAACTGCCTATACGGCTGAACAAATTATACTCTGCTTATAATACCTTCTTAACTCAGCCACCCACTATGGCTGAAATATTTGATTGCTAAATTGATTATTCATTAATTTAATCTTCAAGGATGATTATTATTCTGAAGCTGGACCACACACAATAAAAAAAAAAAGCATTTTGTTAGTCATATAGTCACAGGGCACATAGGGAAAATGGCATGAGCCCTGGCTGATGTATAATTTGTTGTTCCAATGCCAACTTGCAGAACACCATTACCTCATCACAGTTGGTCTGAGAGAAGCAAAAAGAAATTTAGATGTCATTAGTCTTTTTAAAAATTCTTGACCTTGAAAATATGAAAGTACTTGGAAGAGATTATTAAATAGCTGTAATAATAAAAAATAATCTCAACACTGAAATTTTAAATTAAGGAAAGCTCTCTCATTTCAGAAGACATTTGTTATCAGGAAGACAGTGTGTCCTGAAAGTACTCTGTAATAGTTTCACAGTAAATAAATGTTTTTTAAAGCATGGAATGTCACCACAATAAAATACATCCTTGCAAAAATTGTAATCAATTATCAAAAGGTCTTTAATACACTTTACAAACACGTGTCACTGAAACTACTCAGACAAATGTTTGTGGGAGAGCTAGAAGGAGACCGTAACGCTTTACCCATGAGAACCTGCTAGGAAGAAACAATGCCTACTCTAGTGAATGAAAGCCATGGCAAGCAACATAAATTAGGGGTCAGTGCAAAACACCTCAAAATTCCTACTTGCTAACGCTTTCTAATTACCTCTTTTTTTCTGGCAGTCACCATTTTGTAGGTCTTAACTATCCCAGCAGAATACTGGTGACCTCCTCATGGTCTAGAGAGGCCAGTTTTATTTTTATGGTTAATATTCTCCCCTTTGGCAAGATTTTCATTTTATTTCTGGAAGTAACCCAGGCTCAAAAGGCTTCAACAGGATGCCCATCAACTAATGAATTAATAATCTACACCAAAAATGCCTAAAGCCCTGGTCTGACCTGAAACTAGTAATGTCTTAACCAGATTAGACCCACCAAGGACCTCTCTTTAGCACCGAATCTTTAAAAAATGGAAATAGATATGAAATGAGGGAAAACTAACTTCTGTGTAATTTCCCTCCGTAGTATGGGTACATAAGAACCATAACAGCTTGTGTGATGAAGGTGTGAGTAAAGGAAGTGTAGTAATACAAAAGATATAGATGGTTCTTGACATACGTCCTTTTTGCTGCTTAGCAACATGTCGGTGTACTGCATTCTTTTTCTGTTTCAACTTTCTACAAAAAGGATGTTTATACTGGAAGAATTGATTTTTTGTAGAACCCTATGCACAACCTTCTGCAGAGTCTGCAATGGTAAAGCAGTGGATACTGCCCTCTGAATAGAGCCCAGAGGGTTCTGTAACTGAAATACTAAAATATTTTTAAAACAAGACAAGTGCACTCCAGTAGTGTGAGCCAGGCAAATCCAAGATGCTCACCTCCCTAAGAATTTTCTTCTCCTTTCTTTTAACAGCAACTCTTGTCATTTAAAGTGCTCTATTAAGACATACTGCTTCCCCACCCCCACTCTCAATCTATCACTGTTAAGAAGTAAAATGAAGAAACACTTCGTGGTTGAAATTAGGTAACCTTTGTTCACCAAAGCCTCTTTCTTTTCTTGTGTATATTTTTAAAATTGTTTTTATTTCCTAAGGTTGGAATGGCCCGTTAAAAGTATTTTTAATAGGAAAACTTTCCTGTATATTTAATTGTTACTGACAAGCATCTGAGGACCAACATTTTTAGCTAACCAGAGCCTTCACATTTATTATCTTAATAGAAATGACGTGCATTTGAATTTCTACTGGTGAAATTCACATTGCACGGATTTTAACTTTCAAGAGGTTCCTTTCATATTCTATGCCAAATTCAATCTCTTACTTCAGTAAAAATTACTACCACACTTTTCCAGTGAAGTAGTTGTAGAAGTTTGCATGCAATAGAGAGAACAGACGCTATGTTTTTTGTATTTTTAAGGTTTGCACTTGTGTCAGAAAAGAAGTAAATAATATCAGTAAATTTCACTGGTATTAAATGTGTTTTATGGCCTCCTAGAAGAGCAGAATTTTTGTTTGCACCCATTTTCTGTTTCCTTCGCCAAAATTATGAAATGTAGGTTCCACGTAAAGGAAAATAATTCCATACTTTTTTTTTTTTTAGAATGTAATGTAGCTTTTGCACAGTCTATAGTACCTTCTTTAAATACATAAATTTTCTGAGTCTGAGCACTTTTGATCACTGCTGCAGGTAAGAATGAGAACATCTGAGTACTTTTGAGCAATGTAGTTATGAATAAGGATCCTCTTTCCATACCTCTCATGGAAAGTTTGTCTTGCTGTTGAGTATCAATTTGAGGTTAAATAAGTTGGCACAGTCTAAGCAAGCTGCATGCATCACATATGATGCATACACAGGTGATTAAGCAATGAAGAACGTAAGACTTCATAAATCTGTAGATTTAGTCCCCAGCTGACTCAGCAAATCACATAATGTGAAAATCACACCATGTAAATCTTTTCCATGAGTTTACTGAGCTCTGTCTTAAAACTGGTCCATTTTTCTCTTCACTGCTGCTACTGATTCAGGCCCCACTGATCTGATCACGAGAAATGTTCTTTTAATTTCCAGCCTAAATTCACTCATGTCCACTTGTTTTTAGTCTCAAGTGCCACTTTTCTCTGACCCTGCAGTTTTCCCCCCTGAAGAGCATGTGGACAGCAATCTAGTTTCCTCTCACCCATATATTACTGCACTAGACAAGCCACAACCTTTTATTTTGTTTGCAGTATATTTTATTTGCTTCTGTATCATTCTAATTGTCCCTATAACCCTTCCTAACACTTGCATCACTTGGATTTAATTTTCCTTAAAAGCAGGTGTACAGTTTTCCAAAAAGCAAGCTCTCCAGTGCTGCTACAACGTTAACATTTCCCCATCTCCACAGGAAATATCTCATTTGATACTTTCTAGGATCACATTGCTTTCTTCACAGCTATATCACATTGGTGACTCATAGTTATTCTATGACTGATTGTTACACACAGGTCTTTCGCCTCCTCTGTTGTTTTCAACTGATAGGTCTCTAGCAGAAATTCTTTTCTGCAGCCCTTAAGTGCCATCAGTACCCTTAAATTTCATCTTATTTCTATTACTTTGGTCCTCAAAGTCAGAAAATTTTTCCTGCAAAATATTCTGATCATCCTTTCTATTAATGATGCCTCACAATACTTTGCCATCACCATATTCCATTCCTCCAGTTCTACATTTTGTTCCAAAACCATTAATTAAAATGTTAAGTAAGTCAAGTACTCTAGACTGATCCTTGAAAAATTCCACTGATGTGTTCCTTCTAGTGTGACAGCTCTCCATTTAACATAGCTTGTTGTCATGGCTTTTTTACGCAGCTCTATTCCATTTTGCAGTGCCACTTACTAACATCCACCTTGTTCAGCAGGACTAATAATTTCCCATGTGTGATCCTGTATCAAATGTTGAACTTTGACTAATATCAGGCCTACCACGTTTTCTGAATGTCTTGTTCCTAGGTGTAGATTGGGATAATAGCTTTGATAAATCTATGTTGCTTTCGTTCGAATGTTCTAATACTGTGGTTGCATAAAACTAATTCAAAGGTCAGACAAAATGAGACTGTAGTAAATCATCTCTTAGGAAAATTGTCATTAAAGAAACTTTATTTCACAACAACCTATGAAATAGAGACAGCTTATATTCAAAAAATTAACTAAAGCACTTAAAAACAAGCTATTAACCAGCAGTGATCTAAAACAGTTGTAAGAAAAAGTGTAATTTATAATGTAGATTTGGTATAGAGCCTTATGATACAATGTGTAGCAAGAAATAAACATTCTTGTACAATCCCTTGTTTAAAATATAACTATCCCCCTATGTCTTTCAACAAACTAAGCATTTAGGCATATTCACAATACAATAAAAGAGTTGAAAAGCACAGATCTGGAAAAATCTATCCAGCTTCTTTCTCATTGACTATAGAGCATAGCAAGAAAATAAGTGGTAGGCAGAAAAATTTAAAATGACAAATACATGAATTTTTGCTCTTCAAACAGATAGCACGTTTTCCAGGCTGGTTACAGACTTGATTAGTGACTGATTAGCATTGTGCTCTAGCAGGGGTTTTGAGTTTGCTGTTGCTAGAAAGTAAGTGAACATGGCTGTTAGCCTAAATTCAGTAGTTATTATGTGGCTGTAGAAACAGTTTTTGGAAAATGTTCTGCACCACCGGACCCATTTTTTCCTGGAGCTTTTTAGATCTTTACGGGGGAACTGTACTTACCCAGAAGGCAACCACTAAGCACTGATAACAAGGATGTTTCTGAGAGCGTGTAACTAAATTAACACGCCTATCCACAGCTGAAAGGAAGGTCTGACCAGGCTGTAACACTGCACTTGCCTGAGCTTTAAACATCACATTGAAAGGAGCCACAAATAGTGAATATGGCAGTATGCTATCTCATTTGAAAGGATGTTCTGAATGAAAGACTGCCCAGGCCCACACCAGAGGCCAGCTGTGACTCCTGGGATTGTCTCACTGCCTTCTTCTGCTTTCTGGATCTCCACGACATCCCATCTGGGACATGCTGGGGGTGCTCCTGCCCTTCCTGATGTGATGGAGGCTGCTGACACGACCCAGCATAACTCAGGAGGTGAAGATGACAGCTGTGTGGCTGCCATGTGGTTGACTCCCGATTTATCTGGATCACAGGACAATCACCTCTGTAGTCAGACAATGGGATGAGGGACCACCAAACATTTCCCAAAGCAAAGCCTATAGGGTACTTCAGCCATAGGTCTGGAAATACTGCCAAGAATATGTCAAATCACCAGTTCCCTCCAGAATATTACATTAAGGTCAGTCCTGCAGCCTTAGCTCCAAGTGACCTAAAGATCTGGGTGTGGGATGTTTAAAAACCTGTTTAAAGCTCAGGAGTGATGACCCTTTTCCTCTGGTGCAGTGTCTATCATATGAATAAAGTTAGTTTCTGCAAGAGCTTCCTTCTCTCACTTCCATGCTTAAAGAACAGGTTTTGAATTTATTTCCTTTACCTTGTAATATATTAATATAAACCTGTAATGTAAAATGTTTCTACAATTTAAATATGGTCTATCCATGACAGTGAATGGGTTCCTGTCATCATTGCACTAAATTTAATCCTGTTTCCCAAAATTGTTACAGAACACTAAGAAATGCTGCTGCCACCTGTTTGGTTATTGAACTTTATTTATTTTATTGAACAATAACCAAACTGACTGTTTGGTTATTGAAATTAGTAAGACCTTCTGGTACGCACTGTAGCATACATGAAAGTGAAGTTAGAGCTTTCCAAGAAGGAAAAAATTAAAAAAGTGATTGCAGACAGCAAGAGCAGGATGAAAACAAAAAGTGGTCTGAAGACTGAATCATATGATGTTAATTAAAAGACGAAAACTGTTGGTTTCTGAATTAAGTTATTAGTGAGGACTATCAGGCAGAATCCATTTTCCCCTACACCTTCAATATCAGAAATTAAAGTTCTAAGGTATAGTACCAAGTACATCGGTAAGGAACAGCTGAAAAAATTGAGGAAAATCAGCCATTTCCTAGATTACCACAGTACCTTCTCTTATGTTCTGTTAAAATGTTATATATGTATTCACTACAGATACAGTTGAATATAAGAGCAACTCATGTTTTCCTGTGTGATGAGCTAGACTACGCATCGTCTTCTAGAGCAGCAACTTACATGACTGTGGGATTGAACTTCTCCACATGCTTTTGAGCACTGCTTTGGCATGCAACTACAGCAGTCTGAGCAGGAAAAGTCAGTGGGAATGGGCCCCAATACTTCATATTATGGAAAGTACCAACAAAATAGATAAAAATAACAGAGTTCATTACTGCATGAGTTACTTCTGTTACTAAAGGAACTGTAGGTGTCAGAATAATTCCTCATCTGCTGTACATATATCCCTGGAACTTGTGCTGTCTCTAAAAACAAAGTTGTCTCTGTAACTCATCCTGTGGGCATGGGCATTTTACTGATCTCTCTCATGGACAGTAGCACATGTTTGCTCACTCCTTTATAAAATTCCTTTCCAGAAGAAAGCCCAAGCAAACAGGGAAAGTACAGTCCTGTTCCATCAGCTTAAGAAAGGCTCCAAACAAAAAAGGAATCTGTTCTGTAACATGTTGCCTCCATTTCTGTGACTTCATGAATGACAGTCTTTCCCCTGACCTTTCCTCAGTGACTGCAGGGTTTCTGTTCACAGCATTGCATATCCCCATGCCAGAGCAAGGCAACATGGCACAAGATAGTGCTGACCTAGCTCCTGAGGAAGCACCTCAGTTGGCCTCAACTTACACGGCTCACATCTGCCAGACCAGGTTCTGCACCGCTACCAACAAGCAAGGGGTGCCCTTAGTGGTGTCTGGTTTCCTGAGCAGCTTCTAGAGGCTGCCCTGGTATGTCAAGCATGCACAGATGCAACATAATCTACTGGTCAAAATCCTGTGTTTAGATTAGTTGAAAGCCATAATAAGAACTGCTTGCTTGCAGGTATAGTGCAGGAAAAGGTCTGCATGAAGTTCCTTCACACCTCTGCACAGTGGAATGGATATGAAGTAAACAGAATTTAACTCATCAAAGCGAGCTTCTGGTAAACTACTACTTCTAATTTTTAATTGTTTTAATTATTTTAATAATATAGGCTTAGTTTGCTATGGAAGAAGAATAATTCATGGTTTATTCATACAGATATAATGATGTCAAACAGCACAATGAATCTGTAACCAATGTTTAAGCTTAAACAGCTCACTATTGTATAAACTGTTACCTCATTATTTTATACATATGTCTAAGGGTGTATGTCTGTGTGCACCTACACAAACACATTCCAAATATAACCACCAACAAATCTTGATTACAAAATAAAGGAAAAGCTTTAAAAATGTAACAAGTATTATCACATAATTTTTTAAAAAATTACATATAACAGACCAACATGCCAAATAGCTGTCTTAACAGTTTATACTTGGCATTCAGATGATGAGTACCTTGTACTTAATAGTCAAAGATGTCACCTAAACAGAACGCTCTTCAGATATTTTAAACTGTGTAAAACTCAACACACCCTTTCTAACTTACAGCTTTTTTCCAAGCTATGTGACAGTGTCTACACACTTTAAATCAAATAAATAGCTGCAAATCTAAGTTGCAGATTCATCATACACAAAGCTCTTCTGAAAATTCTTAAACGCTGCTTTTGCCTACATATATAATATGTGAACATACATATTGTACCACCACTAAAAATATTTTTATAGGATTTTCATCCCTCTCAAAGGACTTTCAAATCAGAATTATGGATCTGAGTTTTACATCTCCACTTTGAAAAATCCAATGTTCCTTGCCATTTAAGAGGCTTTAATTTAAATAATAAAAAAATACATTAATTAAAAATCATATGTAGAAGAGTAGCAATATATACCTGGACATAACCTCCAGGATGAATTAAAGTAAAAACTGAAGTATAATCAACACTCTGCACATTTTGGTAAGTCAGTGTTAGATTTTTCTCTGAGAGAAAAGCAGTTCCTACTGGGATGTTATTTAATATGGTAGAACAGATTCTAACCAGCTGCTCCTTTTATATCCAGGGAAACAGAAAAAACAGACTGGAGATGTCTTAGTATTACTTTTGCAAGCTGTTATTTTCAACAAGCTACTTACAATACAGAAAACAGCTATTGATTCTTTAATGAGTGGAGTACATAGCACAGTATTTGATCTTGCATGCAAGGCCTTTCTTGTAATGGAAAGTTATTCTACAAGAGAGTACAAAATTAATAAACTATTAACTGGAAAAATCAACAGCACACAGACGCAAAGGGAAATACCAAAAAAGAAATAAACGGATAATACCATCGCTGGTATATTTGTGAAGAACCTTACCTGTGTTATTAAGCTAACAGCATTAGTCATGTAAATCATAATTAGGGGAAAAGAACAAGTCTGGGATTTTTCCATACAGTGATAGTCTTTGCATTAAGCCAGCTAAAATTCAAACTTCTTCAAATGGAACAGTAAACCACATGCTGATCCATAGTAGCAAATCTTGATTTCCAAAGCCAAAAAAGTTTCAATTGTAAATATTCAAAATATTCTTGGCTACCATAATTTTCCATATATCAAAGATTATCAATTTTATTATTACATTGCCTCTTAAACTCTTCATTTTATGAACCCAATACAGAATTTTACTCTTACAGTTAGAAGCTGAATATTGTCATAAGTATCCAGTGTCTCTGCTGACCACTCACTTGGCAGTTGACCAAAAATTTTCCAAGGAAACCCAAACCCTTCCAGTTTTAATTAACAGATTGTATTTAGCATTCTTCCTGACCAAGAGTGTAAAGAATCTTGCTAAATAGCTATAGTAATCAGATAAAAATACGGATATATTGACAGCATTTCCTCTCTTAAAATACCTCTGCTAAGAACAAAACTCTCTCACCTGGAGAAGAGCTAGAAAATCACCTGGCAGAGTACTAATTCTCAATACTTTTATGCATGTACAAGATATCAATGGTATTAAAACTGGCCAACTACTACACTAATGTACCTCCTCCTGGAAAGACTGAGGGGTTTATTTCCACTTTTCTATCACAGTGGATCTCACGGAGAGTGCTACGTGCTTCAGTGCTGGATACGCATTAGTCCTGTGGCAATTTTCCTGGAATTGCACATTTGAGAGACTCATATAGCCTAGAGATACACTTGCAATTAACTGATATTTCTTATAAAATCCTAGGTTGGACGGGCTGAATGTTGCCAGCAAACAGATTTGTACCTAATGCAATGGAGGAGATAATATTTAAATATTTAAACTGTAGTCAGGACTTTGCTTTTCATCCTCAAACCATTTAGTAATCTAGGTTTCCTTTATGAGATTATGGGATGTTTATTGGCATATCAGGTACAAACCAGAGAGGCCAAATTGCTGAGTGACATCTTTGTCTTATTTCTCAGGGACAGTTCTTACTCTCAGGGGGTTTTGTGCAAAGAGCCAAGTTTAGCATGCTTTTGGGGCACACTGCTCCATTTCAGTGTGTGCAAATATATCATCTTCCCTCTTTCCTGATTCCATAGAGAAGTGACACAGGGTTAGTGTGTGTATACAGATGTTTTCACAAAGAAAGTTGTTTGGAGGAAAATATTCAGCTTTTCAAGCAGGTTACATGTAATTGTATATAACCTGTTATTAGGTACAAACCCCAACAATAGCAACATACAATTCCTGTTCAATTCCCGTTCAATCAGGTGTCATTCAAAGGACAAGATCCAGTGTAGAACATGACAAGCTGAATGTGTTGGGATATTCTAGTGAAAAGCTGGGTATATCAATTCGATTTCAGCTCAGGGATGATGAAGGTACTTTGTAATGCTTTTGTGCAGGGGTGAAAAATGAGTTAGTAAATGATTGCAAGAAACCCTTCTCCAAGCACCAAAACCTGATGTTAGGTACTAAGGATCCTATTCTCTTAGGAATAAGATTTTGTGACTACTTCAGTGTTTTGTGACTGTTTTACCTTTCATGAGACTTTAAAATTAAACGTAATTTCAAAAAGTTAAATACTCTACTGTGGGTTTACATTCTGTGTACATCCAAAACAGCTGTCCTGTACATTCCCTCATTAAGCACCTAGGGAATGCAAATATTAAATACAAAACAGACACGTTTTCTTTCTCTTTCAACAGTGAGAGGTTCAAAAGAATAAACATTTTCTATTGTTAATTAAACAATATATACATATGTTATTCAAATCCATTTTCAAAACACACTGCCTGACTAGAGAACTGCATAGCTGAGTCACACACCAAGACAGAAGTCAGTAAAAATTACAGCTGTCCATTGCAGGTGCCGTAACCATTATGCTGGGATTTAACAACAGAAAATAGAAATCCCACTGGAGGCCAGAAATCTAGAGAAGAATACACTATAAATCAAGCAAATACATCCCTGTTGCACTTTAAAATGACATCCATCCATTTGAGATATCTAAGTAATGGATAGACAAATTGTGACAATATTAACAGAATTCTTAAAACACACCACTGAATGTCATTGCAATTTTAAAGGATATAGTTAACAAGAACATCACATTCATGTGACTTTTTGTATGTGTCTAATTTTAACATAGAGATGCAGGGCTGGGATTTCATTCTGAAACTTATCATCTTTGAGATGCACAGTGCCAATAGGTGTCTTAACAAGGGCTGGAACTGTGTCTTGTTACGTGAAACTGAAGAGGCTGGTGGGTGTATCTGTCCCATGTGTCACCCATCAGGCAGAAAAGGGAGGAACAAGAATGTGGCCTTTAAAGATATAGTAAGAGAAGGTTTTTCAGTTTTTTGTGATGGGATATGCATGTTCCCAGGGATATAACCTACAAATAGAAGCACCCCTAAAAGAAAGGTGATGCATAGATGAAAAGTTATATGCCTGCAGTTTAACTTAACCTTAGTTGGCTATTTTTGTGAATGGGTATAGGCTCAAACTAAAAACATCTAATATATTGGCACAATTTTTCCCAGTAGGAAATTAGGGTGTAACCTAAGAGCTGACTTCAATTTTAAACTCCCTAAGAGACAGCCAAAGAGGTACTTCTAATTTTAGGGGCCTAATCTAACCCTTTTGTTCCCCATAATCTGTTGGAGATTCTTCCATTCCCATCTCACCAACAAAACTGACCTCTAAATTAAAAAAAAGCCACCAGTCTCCCTAAATTTCTCCTTGTACCGTTACAAAATACAACTTGGAGATTGGAGGAATTGAGAAAGAATACTGGGTTTCCTGTGTTGTCATGGTGTTTGGGCTCTGGCTGAACTCCCAGTGAAATATATGGGATTAGCAAACATTGGCTGTCAGTTGTGTATCACAGGCCTTCCCAACTGGGATTTCACAACAGTTCCTATATGGGCTGATCAGCACAGGGAGGGTAGTCACCGGGAGCAAGAAAACTACAAATTAAGTATTTGAATGGAAGACAGTTTTCCTTACCAAATCTCTGGGTCTGTGTCAGGTCCTTAAGATTACATTCATGTTTTATGTTGAATCCACAAGGTCTCAGCCTGTCCTCCGACTAATCTCAGCTGGATTGTGCCTGAAACATCCAGTGAAAACTCGAGCGCTGTGGAAAGAAGGGGCCATCATACAAACCACAGCTTTCCTTTCAGCTGCCCAGCTGCCTGGGGCAGGCTTCAGCCCTGAAGGACTGTGCCATAGGGGAAGTGGATCCCCAAAGAAACAATCCTTAGTACACGGGCTTAGTGAAATGCTATCTCCTGGGACTTATTTCCAGGCTATCTCCCAACACCAGCTCTGGTGATTAATTCTGCCAGCAGGTTGCAATTTCTCCTCTGCAATTTCTGTTATTTACCTCCTGTCCTAGCCAAAGGTTGTTTTGTATTATTTTCTTGTAGGTAGTGGCTCTGTTTCCCATGACTGAACACAGCCACATGAGCCAGGACATGCCAGGACACTTTCTCACCTTTCCAAGGGTGGCTTAGTTATCCAGTGTAATTGATTCAATTGCTATCAGAGTCAGCTAGCAATTGCCTAGCTGAGTGAGAGATCATAACTACTTTTTAATTTTAAAAAATCAAAAATTTCTTTTATTTTAAAATAAATCGAGTTATTCTAGTTGTTTTTTTGTTGTCAAAATGTGTAGAAAATACCTAAATGCTAAGAAAACTACTTCAATTGGGGAAGGGATATAGAAGTATTTCCATTTCAAAAAGACTTCACTGCTTAAAGACCTGCTGTTAGTCCTTATTTTTACGTAATTCCTCATTTCTCTTTTCAAAAACCATAGTATGATTTCAGTATGCCTGAAAACCTCAAAAATTGCATTTTTGTTTCTGTGGAACAGAAACTTTTCCCAGTACTCACCCTTTTCCATTTATCTGAAAATGCATTGTACAGAGAATTCAGAGTCTCTATGAACTGTGGCATAATAAAGCTCTTCTAAGTTTCTTTTGAAAAGTGGCTGGAACTTGTAACTTTCGGAAAATAAGTTTGCTGTTGTATTCTGTCTCATTTCAGCACCAAATCCCAGTCCCTGTTGCCCATCCATGCCCAGAGTTGAGTTTTTTCCTTTAACTTAACAGCTGAGAGAGTTCAAACAGATCAGACTCTTGGTCACAGAACAGACTCTCTGTATCTGCTCATGGAAGGTTCTTCATGCAAGAAGAGCTAAGTCAACACATGCCCCAAAGCAGCCTCCTCTACATCTGCACCTCAGCACAGCAGCAACTGGGGCTTCCACACCACCCTTGCCAGTAGAGGACTCACGCACCCAAATATTCACTAAACAAGAAAAATTTAAAATCTATGTTTGCATGTATCTTCTCTTCCTCTTCCACAGAAAGAAAAAACAAGGGAAAAAAAAGACTATAAACTACAATAAATTTAAAAAAACAAAAACCAAACCAACAAACCCAGGAGTTACATGTTGTGTATATACAACTGTTTTACACACAGGAAAAGCATGAAAATGTAGAGTGCTGGGGTTTGTAATTTTAATGTCAGTATGTGTGCAGCCACATTTTAAAATATTCTGGATTTTCAGGCAGGTAAATTTATAATGTGAATACCACATTAATATTGCAGGATATGATTCTGCAAAAGAGTTATGCATGTATTAAACTTAACATATACAATAAGCCCCATTGAATTCAGGAGCTGGCTTGAAAGAGTACTGCAAATGATACAGTTCCAAAAATAAGGAACTGCATTATTCATTACATGTATAAGAAAATAGCATGGTATATACATATGTATGCTTGCGTACATTTTTATTATAGACAAGAGCTCTGGTTAAGTTTGCCTAATATTTTTTATTATAATACATTGGTTTCAGTTGCTTACGTCTTTGGCAAGCTGTAATTTTTTCCCTGAAATTTTCCAAGCTAGATGTTTGCCTCAGATGAAATTTTATCTTTTAACTTTCAAAAAAAGGAATTTCTGTCTCTCCAAAAGAAGAAAGCATGTTACAAAAACATGTTGTTTGCTTGTGTTTTAAAAAAAAATAGTCAAAATCTTTACTGGGAAGCTCATGTATCTTGATGGGTGAAGCAAGAATGGGAAGTATGGAAGGATGAAGACAGAGGGTAAAATACTAAAGTTTCCCTAATATCTAGAATATGGTTTTACTGTGATTGAAAAATCACTTCTCAAAATTCTGATTACTAATGTAATTTATGGATATGCTATGCCTGTCCTTTTTTTTCTCTATCTATCTTTCTCACTGTGCCTTTATATTACAAACACATGGTCCCTTCCTCTCTTTTGCACCAACTCTAGTGCATGTGCAGTCAGGTGGCAAGTGAGTTTAGGGAGCTGCTATGGCTGGAAAACAACCAGCATTTAAAGTAATTAAGCTTCTATGGACCTGAACTTTGAAAGAAGTGATGCAAATGAAGCTGGGAGAGGAAATGTGGGAGAGGTAAAAGAACTATTTAATCTAAAAGAGAATGTTGATATAATCAAAAAGAATATCTGTAAGCAGTTATGGAGAAATGTAAACTAGAAATTACAAAAGAGTTTTTAAGCATTACCACCCTGTATCCTAAAATAAATTTCTCCCAGCAGTACTGAGAAAACAATCCTAAATAATGGAGCTTGACTAATTTATTGGAGCTATTATATGACATGATGGCCTGTGGTACCACACTACTGGACTTACTGCATTTCTCTGTTATGTCCCCTCAGTAGTGGCATTCAGAGCCGAGCTCCCTGGTCACAAAAGCAGCGTCCCTTGATGAGCACCGGCGTGATCTGTCAATGCCCTCTAGAGCACAGGAGAACCTGTGTGGGCTCAGTACAACGTGTACCTGAGGCTGCTGCCAGCTGCAGAGGCAGTAGGTGTCTGCAGCCACACTGTAACCCACCACACGAGGCTCTCGTGTTGAGAAAGTCGCAGGTTACTGAGCGTGCCACATTTCTGCCCTCCTTGCACTTACCACTCAACTGCCTGCAATCGCTGCTAATGATGCAGGAGGACCCTCTCAGCATCACATCAGAAACTCAAAAGTTACAAAACAACTCTGTTACTGTCGCTTTTTCAACTCTAAACTGCGGTCTTGTCCTTGTATGTAACTTTTAATTACATGACCTCCGTTTATTTTTTTCCACTGGCAAGGGAATGGATCATTTTAAAACATTCTGCTAATATACTATATACATCCTGACTTACATGTGAAAGTAGTTACTGCCTATGAAACTCATTCCAACACGTTTCTCAGGCTGCCACGAAGGTAACTCTCTACTTCAGTTCCTCGTTTCACTGCATGCTATAGTTCATGCATTCCCTTAGGACACAATTTTTATTTTTAGAGAAGCCTCTATTTGCTGACTGTTGTGAAAGGAACACTCAGGAGATGCGATTAGCAGTCACTTGTTTCAGTAAACATTGAATGTAACATATGCCTCTCAAGTAATGTGTATCCAAACATACAATTTACAAATAATTAACATCATGTTAATTAGTCACATTAATTTATGCCACTTTGTGGAATTATTTCCTCAGAGTCTTTAGGAATGCTGCCAGCAGTTTGAGCCAAAGAGTGTGAAAATTTGCTTGAAGTAACTGTTGTGACTGGCTGTGACACGCAGCTTGAACAACAAGCGACGAGGGGCCACAAAGCCCGACGGAAGAGCGGGGAGGCGCCGAGGTGGATTGGTGCTGACAGCGCTGGGCGCGGGCAGCAGCCGGGGAGCGCTCCCCGGGCAGGGCTGGCGCACACGCTCACGCTTCCTGCGTCCTGCCCCACGCCTCTCTCCAAAAAACACACGCAGGAGGTGCTCAGCAACATCCTGACAAATTCTTGTAAAAACTGACAGTTATTTCAAATTATGAACCTTAGGAAAAAAAAAAAGCTGTTGAAACCAAACATGACTTCAGAACTGATAAATGCCAAAACTAAGCTTTAACTTCTCCAAAACAAAAGAGAAGCCATTTGGAATACTGGCACAATCTCAAAAAAATCAGGCACGGCTATTCTTAAATGTGTGAGAATGGAGCTACTAAACATAGCTGTACATTTCAGTAATACAATATGAAATGTGCCTTGCACAGAAGAAGAAAAAGAGTTGCTGTCTGAGATTTGAGATGGTGAGGCCAAACACAGTAAGAAACAAAAGAAGCTATCTGCCATCCCTTATGTTTCGTAATCAATAGTTCTGCTTGCATAAGTAATGATGTATTAAAACTATACAACATTTGTACTGGGATTGCAACTGTTCAATTTTTAGGAAAACCAAAATTACTTCAGATCAGTAATTGAGTGGGCAAAGAATAGCATCACCAATTTCTTCTAATGCACCTGAATTCCAAATTACAGGGGTATTGGAAAGATCCCAGCTCACACTATAAATTCATTACATTTCTACAAGAAAAAGAGCAGACTGAAAAGACACCTCAAATGATAAATACATGCAGCATTCTAGGAAGGCCATGCTATGACTGATAATTAGACACCTAGAGAGTCAGGCAAATACAGGTCCTGAGAAAAGTATTAAGAATCTTTTTTTTATTAATCCTTCTTCCTGTGCCAAGGACCATGAGCCATGATGTTAATACAAACTGACTTATGCAGAGTTTGAAAAAATTACAGTGTTGTCCCAGGCTTGGGGTTTCAGTGCAGGGAAAAATCCCCAGTGGTGCCTGTCTTGCCTTACTGCAGCACAAGCACTTTTGCTCTCTCTCAGACATACACAATACTTCAGTGAATGACTTTACCTAGTTGCTGAGAAATAAAGATTTTCCACTGTTGCTGTTTGCACACCTCCTCAGAAGCAACTGCCAGGACTTTAAAAGATGACGAATGGTATCTGATCTGTTGCCCACTGAAATCACTGGACAAAATCCTCTTTTCAAATGATCCACACTTCAGTTGGCACTGTGTACTCCTGCACAGTACTTGTATATATGAGCATATTAGCAAACTGCTGCCTCTGCTTCTTAACGAGCTGTATGGAGAGCGACAGATAAGAGTCCCATATACAGTGCACATTAAATGCCAGCTGAAATAGAGATGACACATAAAGTTTTGAAGCTCTCTATCACCTTTTACACACTTGTCCCACATACAGCTATAGACAAAAGTATCCATATGCATACCACTGCATGGAATACAAGTAAAGAATTAGTTTCCCCAGTCCATCAAAGATACTTTCCCAAAAATATGGGAACCATTGTAGGTTATCTCGCACAACCAATTCAGCTGGCTACAGAAATAAAAAAATAAGTAAACAAATACTATATAATACACATTATATGTAATTTTTTATATATATATATATATGAAACCCACTATATACCAAGTACTACAAGTTGTTTTGAGGGATGCTTATCTGGCTTATTTTTTCTTTTGTTGTCTTCATACTTTAAAGATAATTAACCAAACTCTCGTAGAACAGTATCTGAACAAGTGAAAAGTACTGAGTAAAGCACAGAATGCCACCGAGAATTTGAAAGCAGGGTATCTTTCCCACAGTTTAGGAGGTTTGCTCTGCCCTTCCAAGTGATCGGGAAGAAAGCGGTGCAACTCTTCTCAATCTAAAAGCTCACTTAGTACAATCACTCTTACTGCACCTCCATTCCAAACTTACTTTAAATGCTAGGAGAGGCATCCTGTCTGTTACTTGAGCTGATGAAAAAACATCCATTACTGCTCAGATATTTTTGGAAGAAGATGTCACAGAACAGAAGTATATATTTCAAGACTTTTCAAGGAATAACTTCAATGACTTAGTTCAGCTTCTCTAAGGTTGCCAACATCCTCTAAAATAAGGACACTGAAAATATTTATGTATGCCTGGATTCTGTGCAGATGCCCTCTGTATTTGCAGGGTTGTGGTACCTTCCACTGTTGAGTCTGAATTTTTTGACAATTCAATAATATTGTCTCCTAGTCATTTTTCATGCTAACTGTTAGCCTTTTGCTAGAGCAGCCGGTCTTGCTGAAAAGCCCCCCCCAGCACATTCAGGCATGTTTGACCATATGGCACCTTACTGTACTCCATAGAAACTCTTCAGTTCTATCTAGTATTGTACCATTCCTCAGCCCCCTTCAATGGGACTATTGTGCCCACCTGTTGTCTCTCATGCTTTTGAGTGTAAGTTCTTTTACAGTCCTTTTTTATATATAATTCATTACATGTGCGTATACATCAGCCACACAAAAAGAACCTAAGTACTAGATGGCCGCAAAACAGACCACATTAGAAACATGTGCCATTAATTAATAAAAAATCAATGGCAGTTGTGCTGGAGGCATTATAAGAGAGAAGAGCCTAATGCAGGAGACAGTAAATTAGTTTCTAGTTTGGGCTGAAACATCATTTTCTAAATTAGTTTGAGTTTAATTTATAATTTATACATGCTGTGGCCAAAAAGAACTGCTCTGATCATCTACTCTGACCTTGTCTATACACAGAATAGAATTTTCCTGAGACGCAACTCTTTTAAGAGTTATCTCATTTCATTTTAGTCTCCAACTGATGAATCTGCCACCTTCCCTGGTGAGCTGTTCCCATGCTAAATTACCTTAATACAATGAAAATCTGTCTCCTTCGAGGCCAAATTTGTTCAAGTTCAAGGTTTACCCATTGGACCCTCATGTGCTTTTGTTTGCGATATCTAAGGTTCCAACAAGCCTGCCTTCGACAGGTAATTATCCATGTCCAGTCCTAGAGCTGTGTCTCAATCACAAACTGACTCAGCTCTTTCTGCTCCTCAGATAATTCCTCTAAGACTTTTAATTGTACTTCTCTGTGCCTCTTGATTCTACAGCATTTAATTATAGCAGATACTGTTTCACATTCTCTTTCACTGCAGATGGTAAACTTCTCATTACATCCACCATTTAATCTCCTCTTCAAACATTGAATAGAATTATTAACGGAATGTTTCTGTATTTTTTCAGTTTTTGTATTATTTGATTTTATATTCTTCATATTCCAATGGGCCTAGTCTTGGATTAAGGTGATTTTTATTCCTAATATCCTTTAAAATCTTTCTTGCTCTTTTAATTCTATTTCAACTAATAGCTCACTGATTTCTTTAGCTTCTCTTCTTCGCTGCCTGCATTTTTAACCTGTAATTTAAATTCAGTGCTTCTACTTTCACTTTTCCCCTTTATTTCTACATTTATTTGTATTACTTTTTAAACATGATTCTATATGTCATCTATCAGGGACTTTTCAGAATGTTTTTCATGTTTTCAAAGCCATGGCTTTTAGATCCACCAGGACAACCTCTTTCAACAATACCAAAGATTTACAATTCCAAATTTAAATATAACATTGCCATCTTTTATGCCAGGAGAGATTGCAGCTTTGGTTAAAAGGTGGGATTTTTCAAAGTATGAAGTGTAGACATTATTTGCTGGTGCAACAATTTCTATTTACATATATAATGTAAAGAGTTGCATATGCAACAAATGCTTTTCATATATCCAATGTTAACTCCTGGTTCATCTATAGAACTCCCTGTCCTGAGCAGTATTTCCTGTGCTAATGAACAAGGATCTTTGCTTTAGGAATTCAAAGGTACCTCTGATTCTGCTCACATCCAAATTCCCCATCATGCTGCAACTTGGGATTCTTTATGTTCACTAGGATTTATGTGCCTAATGGGAAAAGCCTTTTCTTAAGAGTGGATCAGGTTTAAGAACAAGTACCTTAGTTGGAGAGAAAGAAAGAACCTGGAATTTCATTTCTGTTATCTATATACACTGAAAAATGATGAGCCATGTGCCTCTTCAGAGACCTGGAGAGCTTTTGGCTCATATTAAGATGAATAACTGAGATAAGAATGAAGGTATTATTTGGTCATTTCCTGAAACCAAGTAAAATCACTCTCTGAGGTACACTTCTCTGACTCTTCTCAACCTCTTATTTACCTAAATTTTAATCCAGCTCAACTGTTTTATTTAACCACTCTACAGTGGAGAACACTGTTGGGCCCATACGACATTCTCCCATAACATTCAGTCTAAACCTGCTATTTTTCATTTCTCTCCCTTTCAAACAAATGGACTTGAGCTTTCAAGCAATGGTGGTCAGTCCATACCCACTCAATTACAATGCTCTTGAAAAGTCTCCTGGAAGCAGATTCCTTCTTTGTTAAGCAGCTTTATGGTTATGCTGTGGCAGAGAGGTGTTGTGGTAATGAATCTGGGGGCAAAGACACAATGTCTCTCAGTACTTTGATCTAACATCTAATGATGTCAACATCTAAGAACAATAAATACGATCTTGGAGAGAACAGCATGCTTCCTTCATGGTGTGTAGAGTAAATGTGTTTCTCAATGTTTACATACGGATGCAGAAAAGCTAGCCTTTAAATTCTTATGTAAGCAGAAGCATAAAGTCAGGCACACACAAGGAATTCTTATGAGAAAGGATTCAAAACAGAGACCTGAAATCTCTCATGAGTGTGGCTTTTCATTGTTGATGTGGTAATCTTTCTATCTGGTTATCACAGAAACAGGCAGATGCATTCAAAACTGCTGTTACAAAACAAATTTTATTTACACAGCTAATCCTTGGAGCTGTATGTTTGCAAGTTTGCACTATTTGCCTGATAGTCAATCACAACTAAACTTATAAGTCCCCATTAAATATATTAAAAGTACAATATTTAAAAGCTTCTTCAGTGCCTTGATGCAGATGATCTATAGTCCATACTGATAAGTTACTAACCATATTTAAGTCCATACAGAATTGAGAGCACAAATTTGTTGTAGACGTTGTATATTTATTAGCTTACAGGAAAGGTTATAGTATGGGAATAAAACACATTTTTAGAGTTCCTAGGATCCTTATGTGCATCCTCATGCAAGTTTTTCTGAAATTTTTGTTTTGTTCCAAATCAGATAGTTTTTTGAAAAATGAAAATTGGATCCAGTTTCTTTCTAACAGTAACAGACCCAAAAAGCTGCATGTCAGGGTGACACTGGATTCCATGCAGGGGGAATTGGATGCAGGGAGCCAAAAAGATTCACCCATTTAACACGGGACCATGTGCCTATGCGGACAATGTGCATCTAGAATTTGAAACACCCTAAACTTACTTTAGATCTTAAGCTATCAAGTTATCTTTGTACGAACTTATAGTCAAGCATAAATTGTAGGAAATAATTTATAATAAAACCACAGGCAGTGGCTACAAGCATAACCCAAGTGGGCAAGAGTGATCAGCAGTGAACAAGGCAAGCAGAAACATACAGCCAGATTCTGCCCTACTGATGTGGAACCACACAACCTGGAATCCAAGGTTACTTTTTAATAATACTGAATTAAAGAGGTACTTTAAAAGGCATTTATGCTGTATTTTCATCTCTTCATACTGTTTTATCGGTACATGAAAAATATATAGTCAATGGAGTGAAGACAACAAGGGTCTAAAGGAAACTTGTTTTTTTTTAACTTTTTCATCTGCTTTGAAATCCTCCTTAGACATATGTTTTTGCTTAAAACAAACAGAGGTGAATAAATCAGTTGATCAGCATTCCCCTAGAGCTGCCTGCATTAACTTTCTTGGCACGATCTCATCACTTAAGTCAATATGACTTAAGAGTTTCTCTAACAGTTTATTTGCCTCTAATTCTATACTGTTCCTGAATCTAAATTTCAGTCTACTGGACAGAAAAATGGATAGCCCAGAGATTTGCCATCACAAGAAGCAGAAGTTTCCCTTGCAGACCTGAAACAGTGAGCTGCTTTTTTTCAGACACAGAAAGTTCTCCATATGGTCAACTTTGTGTTTAGGAGTAAATCGGAGTATTCCAGAAGGAAAGTAATCTTTGTACCTGTACCTCGGTACTCCACATTACTAAATCCAATATATCTATCTCTATTCTCTCCAGACTTTGCTACATATCATTTGGCTGAAAAAGCCAGACAGTCTATTTGAAAAACTGTATTGTGGGGAAATGCCACGTGGATATGTTTGGAGACACTGGCTCTTTTTCTCACCACTTGTGAACGCATTCAGGGAACAAGGAGATGCAAATCACCAATTTGTTCACTCAGATGTTTACTTATTGACTTATTTTCCTAAGTGACTACATACTTACAGCCAATAATGAGGCCTTCGTTTTCACCTAACAAAGGCGCATTTGGAAATGAACAGATGTAAGATGCAATTTGGCAGCCGCTGCCTCTCTCCGGTAGCGGGTTGTACAACTAGGCAGAGAGAAAGGAAGGAGAAACGCGCTCATACTTTAATCCTTGCATCGTCCAAGTGGGGGGCTGGGGGCACCCACATGAGCGATCAGCTTTTGTGGAGACACAGAAGCGCGCCGTGGCTGGAAAGCGGCAGGGTCGCGCGGTGCAGCGCTGCCAAGGGTGGGCACTGCGGCCGGCGGTGGTGCCAGCAGTGCCGGCAGCCAGGGCAGCGCTGAGCTCCAGCAAAGCCACACGGATGGGGGCTGTGTCCCCTGGGCCATGCCCCGCGGGCACGCCGCGCCGGGAGCCGCAGCCAGGCGATGCGGGGACATGCGGCACCTTCCCGGCGGTGCCCCAGCTGCCGCAGAAGGAGCCTACAGTCACTTTGGGAAACAAGACTGCATGAGCCGGGGGCATTTCGCACAAGAAAAGACTTTCTGCATCAGTGAGCAGATTCTTTCCCCCCAGAACCACTCCTGGCAAAGGCTAAGCTTTCTCCCCGCTCTGCCTCAGCCTGCTGCTAACTAAGCATGAGCAGGTAGCAGCACAGCCTGGCGTGCAGTCTCCGAGGGACCCTTCCATCCCACAAAAACTGGCCATCAGCGAAACAGACAGCAACAAATATTTTTGCTCTAAATCAGCACTCTCTGATGAGATGCCTGGCGAAAAGCATTTGCATTGAAGCAGTACAGCAGCGGGAGCTCACCGGGGCCCCGCAGCCCCAGCAGCACACGGTCCTGCACCCGACCTTCCCTCCTGGGAGCCCCAGCAAGCTTAGCCGAGAGGGACGGCATTCACACATCTGAAAAGTACCTGAAACCGTAATAAAACACGCATTTTAGCATTCATTCAAAGAAGCTAACTGCTTGATTCTCTCCCTTTGATCAACACTGAATTTCATAAAACAGCAACATTTCAGACATACACACAGAAATTTAGTTTTCTAGGCACACACCATTATCCTCTTCTCATATAAATAGAGTGCTCTCTCTCTCTCTTTTTTTTTTTTTTTTTTTTTTTTTTTTTTTTTTTTTTTTTTTTTTGTGTTCTGGGTTTTGTTGTTTAGTTTGGGTGGGTTTTTTTTTTCCTGTTTGACTTACTTTCCCCCTGTTGTCTTCTAATTCACATGTGTTACTCCTGAACACTCCAGTTTTCTTACAAGAAATAAATCTAAGGTCCTGACCACTGGGGACATTGGAAATCTTATTAAAAAAATTGAGGGTAAAGTGTTAGTTTTGCCCAGTTTTTCAAAATCTAATTTGGGTTGTCACATTATGTCTTTGTAACCTTCCCTTGTAATTTCAGCTGGATAGAGCTGCACACTATTACTATCCTTTGTGTAAAAGCCGCTTTCTGTGCCAGCATTTCTGGTGCAAGCAATTTCAACCCTTACAGATTGTGTCAGACCTTCAAATTTTTGTTCTAGTGAATTCTTTCTGAGACAGAATATCCACTGACATCAACAAGAGTGTTACCAAAACAGTGAACAAAATCTGAACAAGAACAGTAAGAACACACTTGAGCAAAGTAAGCATGCACAGGCTTAAATTTAAGCATCTTTCTGTTGAACTGGTACACTGAGCAGAACCGATAAAATGTGAATACATGCAAGTATATCATTGTCCTATTTTGTCTCATCAACTTCTAACTCATATATAAGAAATAAACCTATTAAGACATGAACAATAATACGAAAATATACCAGACTATTAGCTAAACAAAATAGAAGAATGGTCTCTTGATATTCTATCTAGCACAATAAGCAGCCTGTCCAGAGCAGAATATTTGATCTCCTGGGGAAGAATTAAGAACAGCTTTGAGTTTTGTACAAGCATTTGTAAAGAAGGATTACATATAGTTGATTATTTTAACTTTAATATTTCTGAGCAAATTCCCCGTTTCCCACCAAGAAAAAAAAGCCCACAGCATTCATCTATTTCAGTGGTTCTTCATTCCAGTTTTAACAGAACCAAGACATAAATTCAGGACCAATACTCCTGTTGATATTTATTCTACTTAGCTACATATTGAGAAGTATTTGGTAAAGACTGCTACCAGTTGCTCTGTAGTGCATTTCTGGGGAGAGCAGCTGCACTTTTGAGGAGGCTTTCATGGGCTACTTGCCCTAATTAAGCTTTATCTACAAATCCCATTATGTAGATCAGTTTGTATAGCTACAGTTGCATTTGAAATTACCCTTCACATTGTACTGGAATAAGTACAGGACGGGAACAAATATTTTCAGATCACTTTGCAAAGTTTTAAGGCGTGCATTTTCCAGAGTAAATCACACAGGAGTCACATAGTTACAGTTACCACACAGATATTTGCCAACATTCTGCTTAGAATCAAGTTGATCTCACATCTTTCAGTAGATATTTTTTACAATTTTTAATCCCTATTTTGTTAGTAGACTTCATATAGCCAGCAAGTCATATTCCTCCAACTTTAAGCACTTAGAATACATTGCATCTGAAACTTCGGGGGGTTTTTTAGGTCAAAATGGACTGCATGGAGTGGATGGGTCCACAATGAATCAGTACAACAGGAAAACAAAAATCAAAATGGATACTGTTTCCCAACAGCTTGTTTGACAAAATCTATTGCTGAAACAAAAAAACACATAGTTCCTCTGCCCATCTTCTAAATATTTCCAAACACTTTACACTAACAGTTTACAGTGTGTATGTTATAAAATTCTTACAAACTGTTGAAAGCACTGATGAAAACAACCTCTGTTTAATATTGTGTGGTGATAATTGCACAGGAACACAAGCACATGGCAGAAGCACAGTTTGCATGTGGTGTCAGCACACTTCCTCTCGATTGGTATGGAATTAGTAGCCAAGCAGTAGTAGCCAGTTGAACCCCTTTTCACTTACATGTGTTTTCAGTCTATACCAAAGAAAGATGTCTGATTTTCAGCTTTACCCATGACACTGGCTTCTTTATGCAGAGAAAATACTGAAGACTGTTTCAACTCAGTTTATAGTCAGATGAGTAACCACATACATTCGTGCTGGAGAGAGCTGTGCTGTAACTTCACCTGTAACAGGGGCATGGGGGATGACACTGCATCATGCAAGTCAGACAAAAGAGCTGCAGTTTGTACAGCAGTTGCCTGTATCTGCCTTCTTCTAGCTGAGCCAACACAGACCACTTCTGTAATCACAATCAAAGGTATAATATAACTAAAACAGTGATAGCTCCTACAGGTGTCAGATCCACCTATGTGGACTTTTCATATAGCATACCCTCAGTGTATTTTCCCATAAATCACATTTAAACATCACAGGCAGCACCAGCATCTGGGCAGGAAACCTGCAAGGGAGCCTAAGGACGGCAGGCCTGCTTTCCTCCCGCAGTGCTTTGGGCCATCAAGCTGTTGGACATGCTTTTTCAGGGAATGTAAAAGTCAAGACTTTTTTAAAAGCAACTCCATAGAGATCAGGACCTCTTATACACAGATTTTTTTCCATAGCATGGTAATGCTACTGCTTTTACTGAATCACTCCAAAAGTTTCTGTGTCAAGAGAGACCTTCCTTCCCCAGGTGTGCTGCTTTTCTAGGCACATTTTAACAGCTGTTGCAGCTCATGCATGAGCTGGCCACTATGATTCACTTTTTATTCTACAAAAATAAAGAATCCTACCTATTCTCCAATAAAAGCCCAAATCATTTCAGTAGCACTAATGCAATCTGTAGTGTTTCAGACCATTGCTCTGAAAACAGCAATTGTGTTCTGTTTTATAAGTGCCATCTATGTAACAATTTAAGTTTGTAAATCACCTCTGAATCCTTTGTGATGAAAAGTGCTATATAAACTCAAGCTATTATCATTCCTACATTTCACTGCTCCATAAATGAGATACTACAGCAGCTCCACTCCAGCAATACGTTTGTGGTCACATAACCCTCCATCCCCAGTATTTCATTTTTACTGGAATTAGTTATTAACAAGAACATCACACCCTTTCCTATATCCCACTTCTCTTTGGGGTTTGGATTTTATGTCTGGCAACACTGCACTGTCTTTCTGCAAGTGGTTTCATCGGAATCAGAGAAGAGCAATTAAATTGGCTATTAGGATGCAAAGTGTGCAGGTCCATGCAGCTTCTGCCAGACAAACCCACCTTAATAACACAGCCCTTAGAGTCCCACCCACTTCTGAAAGATTCGGGAGACTTTGGCAAAGCACTTCCTGAACAATTGCAGCAAATAGCTCCTTTACAAACAATGGGATTATTTCCACTATAATTGCTTTACATGGGCAAAAGTTAAGGAAAACAACTGGTGATTTCTATAAAAAGTTTAAAATAGGAGGCAGTCAGTGTCCTGGTCATCATTCTCCTCTGCTTTCCCCACAACTTTTCTTTTTTGTTTCCATGGGTTTTCTCTCACCAGGGCCCCACTGAGCAGATCCCATTTGGACAGTTTGTTATTTCCCCTCCTCCTTTTTGATGTGCCACAGCAACCTGAGGGAGCCAATACGAGCTCCTGAGGGAGCCAAAAGAGATAACAAGCTATGACAAGTAATGCAAGAAAAAATGGCAAGGTAAAAGTCATTTGACAGCATCCAGTCAGTATTTCTCAGCAGTGAGAGAGAATGAGGTGCACCAGACACACTGCCAAAATTTCTGTCGCCAGTATAAATTAAGAAACGTGGCAAAAGCAATCAGAGAGTTAAAAGAATCTTCTCTTTGCCCTTGTTTGCCTTGTTTCTTGTTTTTCTCTTAAACTGCACCACTGGGATGAACCACAAGACTTCTCTTCTCCTTATTAAAAAGGCAAAAACTGCTTATGCAGCAACTGCAGCAGGGCTCTGTTGTTAGCAGATAGTAAGGACGCAGGGAGCTGAGCTACAAACGGTATCCATATCAGCAGAGATACTTATGGGGAAAAAACTGTTCTGTGAACATTACAAATTCTGGCTCTAATTAAACATTCATCTCTCACTCTTCTGGGGGTGGAGAAGAAAACCATTGTCCTTTTATACTGCAGTTAAAAGTGGAAAACATTGCATCCAAAAATACAAAGAAAAAATATTTTTCTATTCTGTGACAGCAATAAATGCTGAGGGTTATGCTGACTGAAGGTAATTACTACAGCTATTTGCTTGTTCTTCGAAAAAATAAAAAGAACTCTTCATGCCTTAAAATATTCCTTTTTAGAAAAATCTGTAAATCATTCTGTGATATAATTTCTTTAAACAGTTGGTACAAGCGCAGACATGATTCTCCCCTTGCTGAGCTTCCTGGCCTTAAAAAAATATACTCGAAGATACATATATATGAAGTTGAATAAAGAGACACAGATAGAGAAGGAGAGGTGTTCCCAGCTGAGATCAGGTTCACTAAGGGAATTAGATACTCCTCCTTCCCAGGTCTCTGGTGAGGTAGATGAAACGCATCACAAGTTTCTTAAGTTCGGAAAGAAGAATAATCCAAACATTAGACAGGGAATGACCCCGGAACCAAAAAAGACCAGTCTCACCTGAGACTCTTTCTTGCTTTCTCTCACAAAAACATTCGATGAAGAGTGCCAAAACGTAGAGCTAAGCTGCTTTATGAGAATAACTTAGTGACATTTTGGAAGGGCTTATACACTGATTTGGGAACATCTCCAGTTCATTTTTTCCTCTTGCCTGTTCAAATACTTTTTCTGTTACCATGTGCTTTCCTCCTTTTTTCAGATGGTGAATCCTCTGGGGGTTCACTGAAGCCTGAAGTTCTTTCTTGAAGAGGAAAAGGGGGGTGGAGGAGGGTGTATATTATCTATAGTAATAAAACATTCCACATGATCGATAAAAATGTTTCTGACTTTTCACATGCACTTGGGAAAGGCCTCAACTGCCCATCCCATTGTCCATACCATGCTCCTATTTGGCTTCAATATATAGGGAAAAGGAAAACTCACTCCAGTGTTTTTGAAGATCTGATGGCAATGCACTGGAGCTCACTTCTACAGAAACATGTGGCACCATCCAAAGCAGAAGAGCAGGAGGAGAAGCAGTCAGTGCAGAAGCAAAGAATCATAGAATATCCTGGGCTGGAAGGAACCCACAAGGATCATAGAAGTCCAGCTTCTGGCTTTGAATAGGACAGCCCCAAGAGTCACACCATGTGCCTGAGAGCATTGTCCAAACCCTTTTTGGACTCTGGTAGGCTTGGTGCTCTGACCACAGCCCTGGGAACCCTGTTGTCAGGGAATACATTCAGTGCAGTAGCTTGGTGTGCAGCTGCAGTTTGAGCTGCAGACTGAGATCTGGGGTTGGAGACCTGGGCAAGAGGCCATGAACTGCTGACCCCTTGCATGACAAAGGGCACAGGGATCTGTGGCACAGACACCAGAGACACAGCAGGAGCTGACTACCCAAGACTTTCACCTGATTGTACTCTAAGAGTATGAAAACACTCATTTTTTAAGGCCCCTCCTCAGAGGCACCTAGCTAGAACTATTTTCTTATTGTATCAGGATTAAACTATTGTAAGGATCAAGACATCTGAGACTCTGCTTTGGGAAATCCTGGGGCCAAGCTGGTAACAAAACCTGATCTGACTTGTGGAAATGTGGGGTGTGTGGCTGGAAAGGGGCTTCACTTCTAGCTCAGGTGGTGTGAGAGGGACTGCCAGAGTGGCTCCTGGATTTTTAGATAGGGAAGTTTCCTTAACACTGTTTCAGTGCCCAACCACATTCTNTAGCAGATAGTAAGGACGCAGGGAGCTGAGCTACAAACGGTATCCATATCAGCAGAGATACTTATGGGGAAAAACTGTTCTGTGAACATTACAAATTCTGGCTCTAATTAAACATTCATCTCTCACTCTTCTGGGGGTGGAGAAGAAAACCATTGTCCTTTTATACTGCAGTTAAAAGTGGAAAACATTGCATCCAAAAATACAAAGAAAAAATATTTTTCTATTCTGTGACAGCAATAAATGCTGAGGGTTATGCTGACTGAAGGTAATTACTACAGCTATTTGCTTGTTCTTCGAAAAAATAAAAAGAACTCTTCATGCCTTAAAATATTCCTTTTTAGAAAAATCTGTAAATCATTCTGTGATATAATTTCTTTAAACAGTTGGTACAAGCGCAGACATGATTCTCCCCTTGCTGAGCTTCCTGGCCTTAAAAAAATATACTCGAAGATACATATATATGAAGTTGAATAAAGAGACACAGATAGAGAAGGAGAGGTGTTCCCAGCTGAGATCAGGTTCACTAAGGGAATTAGATACTCCTCCTTCCCAGGTCTCTGGTGAGGTAGATGAAACGCATCACAAGTTTCTTAAGTTCGGAAAGAAGAATAATCCAAACATTAGACAGGGAATGACCCCGGAACCAAAAAAGACCAGTCTCACCTGAGACTCTTTCTTGCTTTCTCTCACAAAAACATTCGATGAAGAGTGCCAAAACGTAGAGCTAAGCTGCTTTATGAGAATAACTTAGTGACATTTTGGAAGGGCTTATACACTGATTTGGGAACATCTCCAGTTCATTTTTTCCTCTTGCCTGTTCAAATACTTTTTCTGTTACCATGTGCTTTCCTCCTTTTTTCAGATGGTGAATCCTCTGGGGGTTCACTGAAGCCTGAAGTTCTTTCTTGAAGAGGAAAAGGGGGGTGGAGGAGGGTGTATATTATCTATAGTAATAAAACATTCCACATGATCGATAAAAATGTTTCTGACTTTTCACATGCACTTGGGAAAGGCCTCAACTGCCCATCCCATTGTCCATACCATGCTCCTATTTGGCTTCAATATATAGGGAAAAGGAAAACTCACTCCAGTGTTTTTGAAGATCTGATGGCAATGCACTGGAGCTCACTTCTACAGAAACATGTGGCACCATCCAAAGCAGAAGAGCAGGAGGAGAAGCAGTCAGTGCAGAAGCAAAGAATCATAGAATATCCTGGGCTGGAAGGAACCCACAAGGATCATAGAAGTCCAGCTTCTGGCTTTGAATAGGACAGCCCCAAGAGTCACACCATGTGCCTGAGAGCATTGTCCAAACGCTTTTTGGACTCTGGTAGGCTTGGTGCTCTGACCACAGCCCTGGGAACCCTGTTGTCAGGGAATACATTCAGTGCAGTAGCTTGGTGTGCAGCTGCAGTTTGAGCTGCAGACTGAGATCTGGGGTTGGAGACCTGGGCAAGAGGCCATGAACTGCTGACCCCTTGCATGACAAAGGGCACAGGGATCTGTGGCACAGACACCAGAGACACAGCAGGAGCTGACTACCCAAGACTTTCACCTGATTGTACTCTAAGAGTATGAAAACACTCATTTTTTAAGGCCCCTCCTCAGAGGCACCTAGCTAGAACTATTTTCTTATTGTATCAGGATTAAACTATTGTAAGGATCAAGACATCTGAGACTCTGCTTTGGGAAATCCTGGGGCCAAGCTGGTAACAAAACCTGATCTGACTTGTGGAAATGTGGGGTGTGTGGCTGGAAAGGGGCTTCACTTCTAGCTCAGGTGGTGTGAGAGGGACTGCCAGAGTGGCTCCTGGATTTTTAGATAGGGAAGTTTCCTTAACACTGTTTCAGTGCCCAACCACATTCTGAGAAGAATCTTCTCCCAGTATCTAACCTAAACCTCCCCTGACTGAGTTTCACGCCATCCGCTCAGGTCCTGTCACTGGTCACCAGAGAGAAGAGATCAGTGTCTGCCCCGCCTCTTGCCCTCAGGAGGATGTTGAACACCACAGTGAGGTCTCCCCTTGGTCTCTTCTTCTCCAGGCTGAACAAGCCAAGTGACCTCAGCCACTCCTTGTATGGCTTCCCCTCAAGGCCCTTCACCATCTTTGTTGCCCTCCCTTGGATGCTCTCTAACA
>VZRR01013232.1:1083471-1169845 GCA_013398015.1 Oreocharis arfaki | reverse complement strand
GAGCAGAGCAGGACAATTCCCTCCCTTGCCCGGATGGTGATGCTGTGTCCAATGCCCCCCAGGACACACTTGACCCTCCTGGCTGCCAGGACACCGCTGACTCAACTTGCCATTGACCAGGACCCCCAGGCCCCGTTCTGCACTTCTTTCCAGCACCTCATTCCCCAGTCTGTCCGTACATCCAGAATTACCCCATCCCAGTTGCAGAATCTGGCATTTGTCTGTGTTAAACTTCATGCAGTTGGTATGAAGTGTGCAGTAAACAAAACTGGTCTCCAGGGCCCTGAGAATCACAATTCCTGTGTTTTCAGATCACCACCATGGACTCTATCTCCCTGGCTATTTTTGGATGGCTCTGCAAAAGTTAATCAACATAAAATAATACAAAGTGACCACTGAGTCCAAAAGATAGGAGTAACTGCTTTCACAGCTTCTCATCTGCAATGCCACTGAGGAGAAATACAGAAATCCAAGTCTGAGAAATGGCTGAAATCTAAAATACTCTGGCTGAACTGTGTAATTTCAGATGAAAGATTAAGATAAAACTTTACTGTAAGACATTGGTGTTCATTGCAGATGATTTGTTCATGATGCCAAATCAGTAAACTCCATTTGATTTCTTTTTCAGCCATTTTGTCCTGTCAAAAACTTGGTCATCTTCTTTCTTTCAAGCACTCTAAATTTCTGGCCATGGAATTCTAATGCCTGGACAACTTATGTAGCCTCTGTATGGACTAAGATCTAGATGGAAAAATGACCAATTTTCTGCTATTACAGTTACTACACGGTAGTGAAGGAAACAGAAACCTGAGATTTTTTTTTTAGATATGTGAGAAGTATGTGTTTTAGTGCATATGAGCAGGACAGCTGAACAGAAAGAATGGGGTTTTTCCAAACAAGTGGATAAAAGTTGGATCTCTCATCTCAATTCCTGTCTCTGACTGGAGAAATCTCCTGCAGCCTTTCAGACTATTTATCTGTAAAATGAAAAGAAATGGTTTGTTTTCCTTTTAGGTCTTTTAGTATTTGTAGCAAGCTCAAATGTTAACCATACCACTAGTCGAGCAAATTATGCATGAAAAATTATGGGATTTCACCGAGCTAAAACTGCTATAATCCAGATTGTATTATATATTACAGAGACCTGTGCTTTAAAGACCTGCTATTCAATTTCTGGAAGAACTGGCAGTTATTTTCCTTTATGAAGGAAAATGAAAGTAAATACATTTTAAAAATAATATTAATAATGAATAAGCTATTTTGTCACCGGCCAGATCCTAGACACGTATCTTTCAGAATACCTTCGAACTTTTAGCCCTGCTTCTAGAAAAAGCATGGAGCAGATGGCCTTTAAATACCTCTAGCAACCTGAATATTTCTATGATTCACTTGACTGACTAATTTTGGTTTAAAAGGGTAGAAAGCCTATGACCGTTTTTCCTTACCTAAGGATGACAATCCTCAGAATTTGTAAACAGAACTATTAAATGAAGCATGGGTATTATAACCTCATCATATTTGAAGGTTCACACCACATTAGGAGGTTAAATTAGCCCCCCAAAATTGACAGAAGTGATTTTGTATGTTCATGAATCAGCATAATGCTCAAAAGTTTTTTCTATAAATAACCAAATTCCACTTAAACATTAAATCAAAGATGAAGAAAACCTGGTTTCAGTTTAAGTTACAGAATAATTTCTTAAAAGAATATGAACTCAAACATTTATTGGTACTGCTAAGTTGCAACAAACCTACATGTGAGGTAGTGGAGTGTACCATAAATAAAAAATAAATGTCATTTGTTTTCACTGAAGAAAATAAAAGAGAGTAAGATTTACTAAATAAAATGTGTTTCTGTAACACAGAATTCTGTGTGGCTCTTTACCATATCACTAATTTTTCCTGTTAGATAACCAACATCACTTGAGTATAAAACACCAAGAGACAGCTATAATCTTCACTTTCTAACTCAGGTCAAATATTTGTGGAAGGAATCTGTCTTCAAATTATAAAATTACATTTGCTTTATAGTTTTCTGTCAGTTTGATAGTAGAATGAAGAAAAACTTAACCTGATCACTAAAATTATGCTTTTATTCAAAATGTTACCAGAAAGATTCATTTATCTATCTTTATCTTCTGACATGATTAGCAATTAAGTAAAATAATTATAACTTATAATTGAAATTATTATTTAATTTCAGGGCTACATATTTGGATAAAGCTCCTCATAATGTAACTTCTCCTATTATTTCAATTGTTTTGATGGAGAGGAATTTGCAAATACAACCCTAACTTTGCAAAAATCTTCAAGGAGAAGATTTACTACCATGAATAAAAATGTAAATGTGGAGACCCTCACAGAATAAGAGTAGGGATCGCTGACAAACCTGAAAATTAATCATTGCAGAAAAAAGATTCTATAGGTATTATCTTTAGTAAGTCTCAAAGTTACAAAAGCTTAGGTCTGAGCTCAAACCTAAAATTAAGTTAAAATAAATTAGGAGTTTAGCTCCTGATCATTGTTTTAATTTGCAATTTTCTCCACCTAACTCTGATATGTATGCAGTAAGTACAGTTTTGTTCAGATTTCTAGGAAAATTCATGCTCTGCATGACTCTATCAGTCTTCATCTCCTGGGAGTCAGAGACGGTGGGCTGTGTGTGAGAGCATGTCTTTGGCTCATTGACAGTGCCCTGTGGTTCATTGATAGTGCCCTGAAGAATGCAGTCTACCACAAATGATTAGCTGATAATTTTACTGAGAGTATAATGATAGTTGATGACTTTCATAAACAGCAGGTCCTGGAATAAGGATCAGCCTTTACATGATTAAAGGAAAATTCATAGTGTTTGCAGAAGAAAACCAAAACTGAACCAGCACACATACAAAATATTGGAAATTTTGTGGCCAAATGTAAAAATATTATATTCTTTAGAGCTTATACTATTTTGATCTATCACTTATAAGCAGTTCGTTTTGGGCATGCTAGTTAAACATTTAAGAATGAACTTGTTTTCTGGAAAAGTAAGTTCATTAAATTGATTCTTTTTTTGAGCTTAAAACCCCAATGTTTCATATTCTCTATACAAAAGAAGAGACTGAGATCTCCCATATTGCTTTCACTCTCAAAAATAATCCCACTCTGACAGCAAGCCTTAATCTCAAAAAATAATGCAGTAATAAAACCATTGTTGGTATAACATTCGCATATATTCCCTTCCACCTTTTTTCAACATTAATACCCAGATTCTCTAGATCTTGGGTTTTTGTGCTTCATCATTTTGTTGTTGCTGCTGTTTGGGGGTTTTGTTTGTTTCTTTGTTTTAGTCTTTCACCAGTAATCTGAAAGGTTTGCATCAACAGCCTTCAGAATCTCATTACAGCTTTCTGGTTTCAGCTGACAGAAATGTCTGACGGACACTGAGGATGCTGCTGCCTTCTGTGTAGACCAGCTCAGGCAGAGAGACAAAAATACAGACATTGCTACTTGTAGGCTACATAAATACTTCTAAGGCAACAAAGAACCATGTACTAGGGTGCCCTCTTCTTTCTGCAGGGCATTACAGCAGTAATTGCCAACAGTGTAGTTGTGCCTAAGCCCTGTCACCTGCCTGGGCTACATCAGCAACTAAAATTTCTACTTCTTCAGCTAAAGGACTAACACAGAAACAACAGAAGAGTTCTAATTAAGCTGTGGTATAAACAAGGCACATAACCATACAGGCAATGCCATTTGCCCTAGACACGACAAAATGATCGGTGAGAAGTGGCATTTAGATCTGTTCCAGAAGAAACCAACGCCTGCTCTTTCTGAGGTGGATTTTCAATAGTCTCACTGACTTCACTCTAAGAACAATGCATGTATACCGATGAGAGGGTTGCCACAGTCTGTATTTCAAGCAGGAGTCCAGAGATGTGAAAATCAAATCGAGGTTTGGTTGAACAACTCAACAATTTTACAACACTCCTGGCTGTCCCAAATTTATCACATAGGAGAAATATACTACTCACACCTGGACTGTATTGTATGTGTCAGCAATCCATTTCTTTTAATCCCTTTCTCTAGTCCCTTATTCACTAAGAGTCCTTTGTGAGACAAACATAATTGTCATTATTATATATACTGTTATTGTTTCATTGAACACATTGTTATTGCTATATTATTGTTATATTGACAAGATGATTGCTAAACCACATTAGAGCAGTATTTATGGCTTAGCATTCTAACCATTTCTTTCTCCTGAAATCTACTGGAAAAATAATGGCAGGCAAGCTACAATGAGGACTCAAATCCCTTTCAGGCCATCAGGATATTTACCGGAGGACTGAAAAAAAGATTATTATTGTAAGTATATTTAGCACATGTGAATTTCTCATCAGATGGTGGTCGGAGGCAAAATTAACTTTGAAGCAAATCAATACTCCAAAGAGTCAGACATGTTGGAGAATGTTTAAGAAATGCCACAAAAATTAAATACAAAGCTTAATACATTTTCAAATTGTTGGCCTGCCTGTGATACAATTAGAAAAGATACTTAAGTTTATCCATAATGGTACAGTTTTCTCAAATATCACTCTTTCCTTCTGCAGGAAAGAGAGAGAAGTTAATTTCAGAGCTGGTATTCATTTTTCCCAAAACATATAATTCTGTATACAAAAAAGATCCACTCCTGAAACACTAATGCATAGAAGAATAATTACATTAAGGATGTCCTGTCTATGTTAATACATGACAATCTAATTAATAAGTTTATTTATTCCAATAGGGTAACATTTCTCTAAGTTATGAGAACATCAACCAGTCAAAAGACAGCTAAAGATTACGAAGAAAATGAAACAACATCATCGTTATTGGCTATGAGCAGCTTGCAAAACGAAGACTGGAGGCAGGAACAAAGGTGTTAGTGTGGCTGAGGTATTACACTGAAAAGGAAAAACAACGTTTCATCCAATGAGAAAATTGACTGGAGCGAATGGAAAGCAGAAGTGAAGCAGCTTTAAAAAATTATTCACAGTATCATAAGGAAAAAAATACAAGAAATTGAATGGTATTCTTTTTAACTTTGGCTTAAGATGGAAGTTCTTCTTAAGCATGTCATCTGGACAGTGTAGGTTGAATTACAGATAGATTTTATGTAGAAAGATGTTCCAAACAGATTAATCGAGGACATAGAGAGTCTGTCTACTGCTTACACAAGACCCAGCAGAAAGCTACAAATGTGTTATACCCACGGAGGAAGGATATCTAGGAGTATCTCATTCCCTGGAAAAGCAGTACTCAGGTAAAGTGAAGCTCAGGACACAGTGAATTCCAGGCAACATCCAGAGCCTGAACGCCTGTGTGCTGCACAGTGTGCGTTTCTTGTCCAGACCAGCAGGAGAGTCTGCTTTCCTGTACACTCCATCCCTGCTTGTATGGATCCTTCAGACTGAGGACATCTCAGCCAAGAAATCTGGCTGCTCCAATTTCCTTCCACCTTATATTACTCCTCCCAAAGGACCTGTCAGAAGTTCTTCTTAACCATGTCAGTGAAACAAGACAGCATTTTGTCTCAGTCTTTGAGAAATCCAGGAAAAGTTCACCATTTTCTAAATCCTGAATTCTGCTGCTGCTGAATATATATGTATTTAATACGGAACGAACATTTATGTTGACTAATCTCTAAAATTTAGTGGAACTGAAAGACTCACAAAACATCAGAGAATCTAGAATAAAGTCATTGGGTCCATTTCTTGCTTCATCTCTGGATTGTCAGGCAAACTTGGACTAGTCATTATTTCTTTAAATGCCCTACAGTCCACTTCTAAAAAACACATGGGCAAACAACTTATATACAAATACCACAAACGTTTGAGATCGGATACTTTCTCCTTAACACTGTAACATTTGCCTAAGAATGAATCCTTTCCTCTCAACAACCAGTATCTATAAAAGGGTTAATTCAAAAACACCCTCAGAAACCAGAGAACTACAGGTACTCTTGATACCCTGAACATGTAATATTTATAACAGTCATACAACTTTAATTTTACTTCTTTGCCTTAGAAAAAAAAAGAGTGCAATTTTTCTAAGCACAGCACTGCAGAAAAAAAAAAATGAAGCGCTCGTTAGTTTGGAATTTTCCATTCCTTTTTGCTTCTGCCTGAAAGGCAGAGGACTGTGGGGGTTTCATAGCGGAAAGAATTTAGGCCTGTCTCCCTTTGACTTGCAAATTTTAGAAACAGTGCGCTATCCATCTAACCAGTTGGCAAGGATTTAATATCCCTAAAGCCAGTCATGAAGCATTGTCTCCTCTACCTCCTCCCTCTCTCACCCTTCAACTTCTGTATAAAAGCTCAGTGCATGCAGAATTTACACTCATAACAGTGTGGTCAGTAGTGTCACAATAAAGTGTCAGGGTAACAGCAGTTAGAGGTCTGGCAGTGATACAGCCATAAACTTGGCATTTCCTTCAGCAAAATGATGTCTCACCTGTTAAAATTCATGCTGGTGCAAAATACACGTTTTAACATCAAATGCATCAAATAACACAATTAAAAAATAATATTTTCACAATATGGACTACCAAGTGGTAAGATATTTTCCCATCACATTTTCAACACTATATCGGTATGCATTTATATGTTCTCTTTTCATATTTTAGTTTAGCATAGGTAGTAAAATAAGAAATCTAAAATAATAAATAAAAAATATAATCAAAAATATACTATCATTGAATTCACTTATAAAGCTCTCCAGAAAAAAAATTCTGAAGTAATTCCATCTGTTATCCTCAAACTATACAGGAGTTCTACTGTGCTCATCACAGCAACTATATGTAAAAAAAGCCACTTATTCAGTATATACTTGTGGAGTTTTTTCATTCTTTTGGCTGATTTGTGCTTTGAAAAGCAGACTTTACTGGTGAAGCACCTAATTAAAGAGACAATCATGTCTAAAATAAATTTGTGTCCATTTTTAAAATTGCGTGATTAGTCATAGGAACAGGTAGGACTGAAGGAAAACCTGCATATTTATTGTGTCACAACCCCCCTTTACTTTCAGGGGCAAAAGGTAATGTGTACCTAAAATCCCATTTGTACATGTTGCTCTCTCAACTGGACATGACCTCTGAATGTAAAAAGGCAGGTTGGTGCAGACATTATCTCCCACAGGAGGTAACGGTGGGCTGCTTATCATCCCATCAACCTCAAAGCCTAAGTCACATTTGACATCAAACTAATGTCACTGAAATGAATGACATTCGCCTATTAGATGGTACCCTGAGCCAGATAAACTAGAAAACTCAGGTAGTAAGATGGGGCCGCAGAGGAAATACTGGCACTTTGTTTAATGGCTACTGTGCTCACTTCAGTCCATGTAATAGAAGGAAAATAATATTAATACTTTAAAAAATTCATGTGTCATTTAATCAAAATCCATGTAAAAGCAAGAGGAATAGTTAAAGACATAGTCTTTTCTATTTCATTACCTGTGCTTACACTCTACTAAAGTTTTGTATGCACCTAGTTGTTCCAAAATAAAAAAAGATTTTTAGCACAATGATTGGAAAACCATCTGAAATGCATGGCATGTTTTGTGCAAAAACTCACTGTGGCTTCATATTATATGTTAGAAGTTCTCTTGTACAAACTATCAGATATGCTTCTCTCAATTTTTTCAGAGGATGAAATAAAAGTCCTACAGCAGAATCAAACCAAGCTCACAGTCCCATTTTCCAGTAATGTTAATGGACAAGGTATAGCAAATCAGCAACAAATGGATCAGCAGAGCAACCTTATCAGTAAATCACTTGCTACACTCTAAATAGTTGCCTTTCAAAATGTTGCTTGCATTACTTGAAGAGCTATATTGATTTTCTATCTATCCCTGAACTTGTCTGTGTTTAAGTTTAGAGTCTGGAAATAACAGTTAGCTTTTAATAAAGTGCTATTTATACAATCATACTGCAAACAAGGCTGAATTTCACACATACACAAGTGATAATCTGCCTTCCTCCCTTCCAAAGCCAGGAGAGTACTGACAGCTATGAAAAGATATGTTTTTTTTCTTTTTTTTTTTTCCATTTTGGTGGTGTTGTCTATGTCTTTATTTCCTGCTATGGGTCAAAGAAGGAACACCTAGTGGCTTTGTTTCTTCTCTCCTATTAGCAGAAAAGAGTCATCTTTACATAACCAATAATTTATTTACTGACATTTGCAAGTTCTGGGGATAAAATGATTTGGGCAATTTAATTATGCTTTTTTTTCTTTGCAGCACATTTCTGGAGATGTTTTACCTTGGAAATTTTTCCAGTTTTATTTTCCTTTTTTTTTTTTTTTTTCTAAATGCTTACAGTGGCATCCTGTCCTTTTGCTAGAGCAGGACTCAACCAGGACCCAGCTGTTGAGCTCACTGTTTCAGCTGGGACCACCCCATTACCATTCTGTGCCATGCTGCCCGTACACCACGCAGGAGAACGGTAAGACAGCCAGGTAAGCATAAAAAAGTGAAGAGATACCAGAACTACTTACATTCAGTCCTAAAGTGTCTATAATTTGATTCTAGAGAATGCTGTATATACAAATAATATTAGCAACATTTTACAGCATTTGACTGTACATCATCTTCCAACATTTTACAATGAAAACATCTCATTGTCATAATCTGTGCATCTCCATTGCCCAGCTCCAGCCACTCTTGCCAACAAACACGTATTAAGCATTTTTTCCATGCAGTCTGCCCTAGGTTAACCAATTAACAACATAATTAATTTAGTAGTGAATAAGATGTCTTTGATATTGTGTTGCTCTGTACTGGGGAAGCCTGGCAGCTAAAGGCCTAAGGAAAAAAAGCATCCCTTCTCTGAAATCTCCGTGGGGACCAAGTCCAATGGGGTCAGGAGCATTACTGGCTCTGACAGAGCGGGACACACCAACAGGCAGCAACGGGCCTGAGCAAGCGTGAATGATGTGTCTATTTGGCAGCTTTTCTGGAGAAAACAGCTTTGTAATAAAGACAAGGGAAATATGAAAATCACCATATCCTTCTCTGACAGGTAGATCTGTGATGGATCTGCCCTTGGTCTGGTTCTCTGATCTCCACCAACAGGAAGCTCTGGTGAAGGAAGGTTCTTCAGGGAGGGTTTGTGCACCTCTCTGCACACAAGAGAGAGCTGCCTTGCTCCCCAAGCACCGGTCTGATTTCAGAACCCAGGCTTGTGGGCAGGGAGTCAAGCCAGAGCTGCTGCAGAGAAGTTTTAGGGAGGCTGGATCTGACCCTGCTGGAGGGGGTATGTCAATCAGTGTCTGCCAGAGGAATTACTATTAGGTAGGGCTTTAGACAGTAGAATTGCACCGTGTAAAGTGCTTGGACCTGCTAGAGAGCTGGCCTTTTAAGTACATATTGGGTACAACATTCATGGATGATGGGACTGAAGATCTACTTCTGAAGTGACAGCCAGGTGACATAGCTGCACATGAAAGGAAGCTCAGGGCCCAGTCAGGGAGAAAGGCAGGAGCTGCACAGGAGCTGGAGCCATGGTAGAACCTATCACAGCTCAGGAGAGATGCTGTCTGTCCAGGCAACAAAAGTAGTTCTTGAAGGAACATGCCAGAGATTCCTTCTTCTGTCCTATGTCACCTTATCCTGAGGACCAGTTTGAACATTACTGAAGAGAAGACTGTAGAGACCCTATTGGAAGGCTATCTAAATTAATTAAAAAAATTAAATTAAGCTTTGGTAAAGGACTGGGTATGATATGTTATCCTTGGAAAGATGAGGAAAAACCCCCACTAATCTCTAATCTGAGGAAAATTAAAAATATGCAAGATACCCAAAGATGGATTTCAAATACTTAAATGGGAGACTGATGTTATCTAGAAGTGAAGCAGCAGAGGCAGAAGATGTGGCAAGTGATAGATTAGATACAGACCCTGCTACCTGGACCATGGTGTATGTGGCATGATAGAACTGCTGGATTTTCTGTAGTGCACACATAATGTCATTTCAAATCCAGAACACGCTAAAAAACCTTGTTCAAAGTATTTTCCTTATTTTTTTTCTCTGGGACAGAGTAACATGACTGTGTGTGTAGGAGAGCCTTTTTGCTTGCGTTAGGAACATCAGTAAGGAGTTCTCTGAGAGCTGAGAAGAAGAGGCTGCCTTTGCCTTAGCACCCAAAAATTGAAAGCTCTTTCAGCACGTCCCTCATACCTTATGAAGTCCCAGTCTCAGGTGCTTCCACTCATTTTCAGAAGTTTATTGCACGATACTCTGCCCTTTCACTAAATTAACCATATGCACAGAAAGTCTTTCCTCCACTACACACCCTGTAAGCTCAAGAGAATAAAATTGTGTTCTACTTCTCAAAGGTTTACAGCTCAGCCAAATCATAAGCAATTTTCTCAAAAACAAAACAAAAAAACCAAACAACAACAACAACAAAAAAACCCCAAAACAAAAAAACAAAACCCAACCAAACAAACTAGCAGCACCTGTCCTTCATGAGAGCTATTTCCATGCCAATTTCAAGTTTCTACCTACAAGCTGAACAGGCCACAAATATTCTCTGTAAATGTGGAAAAGTGTGTTTTATCTTGGCCTATACCAAAAAACGGCTCAACCCATGTTCAGGCACAGGGCATTCCCAGGCAGGTATGCAGCAGGAGTATCTTTAGCCTGCAAGTGAACACTCTGGCAAGTTTTAATTGACTGAAACCAAGAAGTTCAAATGAAAACGACTATGCAAGTTTAACATGCAATGCAATCCGTAGGAGCCTATAATTGCATCTGAAAATTTGCTAGTGACCCTTGCTTCAAATAATAACGGCAAACAAAAGGCATTTGAGAAAATAAGCTTTGTTTTCATGTTTGTTTTGCATGCATGGCAGAAGTTGCACATTATCAGTTTTTCTCTTCCCTGTGCAGAGGCATTAACTTGCTCAGCTCCTGCCATTTGTTCAGGCATTGCAGGCAGTAACCAGGAGTAAAGACCTGTTTTAAGGTTCAGGATAACATGATTTAAAGCCATAAAATGCAGCAAAACAAATGGATGAGTTCTAAAAATCCTGGAGTCCTTGTGGGCCTTGGATTGCCATTGCTTGTGCTGCAGTATTAAAAATCAGGCCGTCTACTTATGTCCTAAAGAGAATTAAAACCAAATTGAGGCATCTTCTTTGGAAAATCCTTGCCATCACCTTTAAGCCTCCTTAAAAAGCAAATCAAATCACCAAAAATGCTAACCCTAACCTAGCAAATAGCAAAAATATCTTGCCTTTTCCGAGACAGCTTGCACTCAAAATTCTGTCTGACATTTACTTCATGCAATGTGGTCTAAGGTGAAGAAACAAACATTTTTCCCTCCATCACAATTTCAACTTTTCATTTTGTGTGGAAAAAAAGTTATAACTAAAATTCTGTTTCCATTGAGTGTTATACAGGGATTTAAGTGAAAAACCAAAGGAGTTAATTTATATCTAAAACCAAACCAGCACATGCAGGAACTCAAGCATGTGAGAAGCCCTGAGATACTTGTTTGTTTATGATAACAATTTATTTATTTATGTGGGCTGTATGCTTCCTTTGGCAGACAGAGCCAAGACACAGTTTATAAGAGATGCAGCATGATAGAGTCCACCTATCCTTCTCTGATAACAGTAAATAATAGTAAAGATATATACAACCTTTTCTGCTTGGTTATTTTCATTACTTCTGATGTTACTGAAAGCCTAAACTAATATTAACTTCCGTATTATATATGGTTATTCCTAACATGATATATGACATAACCTTAAAAAACCTCCGAGAATTATAAGCCAGAAATAATTAAAAACCAATGTAAAATAACCTGAGTATTGTTCTGCATTAAGTTGTTTTCTTATATTCAAATATTTAACATTCTAATATCTAACAGAAATATGCACAACTTTGGGAAATACATGTGTACCTACGTGTACATATATATAATTAAAAAATTAAATTTACACTCCTAAAATTAATAAATCCATCTTATTAGTGGCAGTTAACGGAATTTGCTGGACTCGTTCTTTTCAATGGCAAAGCTAAACACACTTTCAGAGTGATAATTTCTAGGGTTAATTGTCATAGCTTCCTTGACGCAATCTTCTCCACCAGCTTTATTTTATCTGCCAGAGCACCAATATGCCATGATTAGCATAAATTAAACTAAATAAATTCAGTGGGTTACTATATTATTTTATGCTAATCCATTTATTTATTTATTTTTAAGCACTTCAAGGTTAGGGATGGGTGAGCACTGCGATGGTGAATTCCTAACAACAGCTTGTTCAAATTCAGTCCAGAAGTGCTTTAAAACTGTTGATTTTTTTTTTCAGAAATGTTAAGGAGAAAAAACTCGGCGTGAAAAATGTCGTCAAGTACAAACTGGTCTATCATTATATACTGACCTTTTACGGATGTGCTGATGGCACGCTACTGTGGGGCAAGGAACTCAATACATGCAACTCAACAGCAGAGAGCAAGGGAAAAAGAAACTCCAAGTAAGTTTGCTTGCATGACTCACATGAGAGGCTTTTCTGGTGTTAATAGATATATCCTGATCTCCTATTGCCCCAAGTAAGGTTCTTTCAGATTTTAGAAAAGAGTTCACACATCTCGTACAACTGGTTCATGCCAGCTGCCCACAGCATTACTCACAAAGGTCCTCCTTGTGAATCTGCTGACAAGTAAACTGCAGACAGCTGGAGAACGAGGCAGTGGTGCACATGATCAATCAGCTGACCATTTAGCAGAGTTGGTGCCTCTGTGGTCTGAAAGGAAATTTTCTCAACAGAGATATGAAGAGCACATGTAGCATGTTTATCACTGACTGACTCTCTCTTCAGGAGAAGGTCTAACTCAAAACTACAGTCAACCAGCATTTGATAAGACCAATTGGTCAAGGTGAGTATACAACATTCCATCCTATCTGTCAGCACAGCTTATGCAAACACACTGTACCACATCATGTAGAAATGAAACCAGCAGTGAGATTCACAAAACACTTTAATTTGCTTCTTGCATGTGACAGCACAGTAAAGACATATGCTGTTCTGGTTTGTCAAATGTGCATCAATGTAAGAGGTGATGGGTACAGAAGCAGAGCTTAAAGGAAATGGAAAGACAGGATGAGATTTTCGTCAGAGAGTTTTAATGAAGTAGGTGGGTAGAATAGCAGAAGTAGAAAAAGATGGTGAAACTGTAATTGTTCCAACTGCTCTTGCACAAGCACTTCAGCTTTTCATTTATTGAAGATGTTAAAATTATCTTTGTTCTCTATTATTAAATTTTAAAATATTTTCTTGGTTTTCCAGTTGTATATAAGACAAATTGTGACTCTTACTTCTGTTCCTAAGAAAATGAAGAAAGAGTATGACAGTACAGATAAAAATGGGACACAATCCCTGTGTAGGCAGGGACAGAATTAAACACAAGGGTCCAGCCAATAGCAGGAAAAAGAAAAGCCATGTCCCAAATGCACAGTTAAGAAAACGCAAATTTTAAGTGCCCAGGATAGAGAGATGACAAATTGATCGCTTAAAGTATGTCTGTATATTCTCTGCCAAATTAACTGATAGCCATAGGCATCTTTTATGGTCTTTGCTTAAATTAAGTGCCAAAGTGGCAAATGGTCTCTGTGTGTTCTGAGCATTTTACAATATCAGACAACAGACGAAGAAAACATCAAATAAAAACAATGTCCCACTAATAACTTAGAGTTTCTACTAACCGTTCAAAAACCAGTGTTGTAAACTGACTAGTCCTGCTAGCGGACTGTGCCTCACAAGAGCTAATGCTATAGGGCAGGAAAAATACATGACAGCACTTCTGCCATCCAGAAGTGTATGCCAGCAAGAATTTGAACTGAAAGCCTTCAGTTTCAAAGTCAGAATGGATAGCAAGGAAGGGTTAGGCCTTTACTTGGACCTTCTTCATTTTCATGGCTCATATGCTGTGGATGCCAGGTCTCAGACAGGTCTCTTGTTTTGCTGTCCACGAGGCTGCTCCTTCCCCAAATCCAGCAGCCAGATGTGAGCCCTCCCTGCTGCTAAGCCAGTGGGCAACTGAGACGAGCACTCTGGTTAAAGCTGAGGTAACCCTTGTGAGATCAGCACCACAGCAATCAACACTTTGTAGGAGCCAGACCCTCATGAATTGCATGAAAACTGTTGTCAGTAGTAACTGTTCACTACAGAAACCAGTTTAGAAATATGTATGAGTTTAAAGCACTTGAAAAAAGGGCAGTTAAAAAAAACCCCACAAAAGCAGATACTGGATGCATTGTATCCCATAAATCATAGTAGCTTTCCTTCACAATGATTTTCAAGATGGTATCTGGAAGGATCAAAACCTATAAGCATTAAGAAGGGTGTTAGATGCTGAAAGCCATCAGAATCCCTTGTTCTATCACTCTGAATACATTATTGTATCTCACTTTCTAATGTTGAAAATTGATAGATTTTCAGATAAAAATTAGGAGAAGCTGAATTGCGCTCCCTGTCTGGATTCTTGTAATGTATGCATTCTCATAACATTTTGTGCAAAGCATTTGGGGAAAAAATTGCATGTATTTATGGTCAAATTACTGGCAGCTTAGCTTTGCAAATGCTGTAATTTAACTGTTTAACAGTAAATTATATTTACAGTTTGTAATGTAAATAAATTATTTTTAATTCAAATAATAGTAAATAATAGGTGTATAATAGAAATTCTGTTTAACAATGAAAGACTATTTTTACAACAGATAAAATTTACATGTTTCAGCTTGTATTTATTGGTAAACAGTCTCACAATAGTAGAGATTGTTTTCAACTATAAATGTGTGTTAAAACATTGAATAGTGGAATCTTGTCATATTGATGTACAGTAATAGAACATCATAAAATCCTATTCCAAATTGCAAACTCAAGCATAAAAAGTAACTTTATTTACTAAGGAGGACAAGTTGAAATTACTGCTATATGGTCAGAAAGTAAAGCACTGGTTAAAATTTTTATTCCGCTCAACATATTTTAAAAAATAAATACTAAATTTTTTTTGTATTTCTAAAAGAATCAGAAAGAATTTAGGCTTCAGTTCTGCCAGGATGATCTCTCCTAACAAATGTTGCTACTCTATCAAGCTCTTCTGACTTTAGTCCTCTAGGGTGTGCAGAGGCAGACAACTTTGTAAGATAAGGGCCCTTATGTTAAAAATTCATAGGAAGGGTCATGTTTCTACCATTTCTGAAGTGCTGAGCAGATCAATGGAATGCACAAAACAAGACAATAAGACACAGAAATTGTTTCCTGCTGACTGGCACTCCTCAAAGCAGAACTTGGGAAATACAGAGGGTTAAGGATTGCCACCACCACTCAATTTTGGGTCATTCTTTGCTTCTGGCCTGCAACAAAGGGAGGTCTGGAGACAGAGAGTCCCTATTCCACTTCTAGAAGCAAGCACATGGATACCTCCAAAGGCCCTTAATGAAGTCAACATGCCGAGCTCAGCCAAGATAACACACTTAGAAAACAGGACACAGCTATGTGGGAACCTTCTAGCGAGCAAGCAAGAGTAAACCTTTGGTAATTAATTCCCTCTGGTGCTGGCCAAAAGCCTTTGTGCCACAGGGAGTCTGGCCATGCCCAGAGCAAGGGGTTCCTCACCAGGCATAGCAGGCTCAGTTTAAAAGCCCACATTGACCAACACAAAAGGAAACACTGAGCTGTGCAACACACCTCTGTTTCATGTCCTGTGGCATGAACGTGGACATATTAATTCCTGCCTAGTCTGGGGCTTCAGCCACTCCCACAGGAAGCTTTTCCCTTTGGATTAAGTCCTCAATGTATATCTTTTTGTATCCAGCACAATCTGACCCTGAATTCCAATGGCCAGCAATAAGAAAGTCACAGCAACACAGGGTTTATCTCACACAACCACAATTACACTTTTGATACTTTTCTTTCATTTATACAGGAGACTCTTAGCTTGCTCTCTATTTCATCAGCTTCCCAGAGACCAAATTTACCTCCCTTAGCAATGTTTTGCCCCATAAATGAACACTTCATGATAGATGCACTACTATACCTTACACATGACATTTCCTGTAGAGCAAAAAAGGCTCTTAAAGGGACTTTGTGACTTTACCCTACTGAAGCCAAAGAAGCCCAGATATAATTAAGGATGGCAGTTGGCTGGCAGTCCCTCAACAGCAGCCACACCACGTCAGTCCTTTTAAATCAGCAAAATAAAAAGCAGGTCATTCAGAACTGTGTTTTGGGGCCAGACACTTGCAAGAGAACTGAAAACGATCTAAACTCACAGCCTGGTACCACTCAAAAGTACACCACAAAATAAAACACACTTATTGATGTTTTGGAAGTAGAGGTCATCGTAGTTGTATTTCTGGAAGCTCTAAATACCATTTTCTGAGATTTTCCTCTTCCTGTACAGCCAATGGTTTTGCAAAAGGCATTTTGTTTAAACCATAACTATTATATACTCATATGTATTCTTTTGAGGATTACGTGAACTACCTTAACTCATGTTGAATAACATTGCATTCAACACACATGCCCATTGAAGCTTATACAGGATTGGGTACTAGCTAATATGAGGGCTAGCATCAATCTGACCCTTATTACTGGAAAACTCAGGCAGCATCTTAACCTCACAAAGAACACAAAGTGCTTTACAGATTGAATATGCAGCAATTGATCACTCAGGCTGAGGTGTCCTCAGAAATCTCTCATCAGTTGTACATGAGGTATGCTAAGACTACAGCTAAGATGGCACATTTTCAAATATATGCTGAAAATATCTAGAAGTCTTCTAAAATGAGGGAAAGTATAGCTATTAAGAGCAAAATCAGCTGCTGTCTTTTAGCTGTTTTAAGTCACTGACAGCTGGTTCAGTCTTCCTACAAGTAGCTCCAGTGTATTTAAGAATGCTTCATTTTGCCTGTACCACCACTTTCCATTTGCTATTTCCTGCTTAAAGGAACAAAGGTAGCTCATTGTAAATGTAAATTATATAAATCCTGTATCAGAAAAAATTTAAAACACATAAGTCAAAAGCATTGCTTTACTTGTTCTACAAATTACAAGAGTTGAGACCTATGTCTCCACATGCTGCCCCAGAGCTATGCCAGAGGTCTGCCCTCTACATCACACTGCCAGCAAGAATGCTGCTGAGTCACTCCTTGCAGACCTCTCTGCAATGGAAATATTCCTTGCAGATTCTCCTTTGTTTAGTCAGTTTTTAGTCAACTGAACTTCCAAGTGGTCTTGTTCCGGTGGATGAAAAAGCTGTTTTCCAAGTGCTGCAGGGAAACATGATTTTCTTTCTATATTTGTTTCCCTCGGAATTTAAAAATAAATGTGACCAACATCTCTATCATAGGTTCTGAAAGAAGCTAAATTCTAGACCAAGCTAAAAATTAATTTTAAAAGCATCCATTTCTTCCAACAGTGGACATAACAACTTTGTCAAAATAAGAAAGTGAGCAGTACTGCTAAAGTGATGTGCTGTCCTGTTACTCCGCCTTGCGCTTGCCTGGCTTTCTTCTATGCATTTAAAAATAACGCAGATACTTTCACACAGAGTCTCTCTGTGATGCTTTTCATTTATCTGGTCCTTTGCACTTCCATCTAACATATAATGCAGGAGGTCCCAGCTCTGTTGTGAAGGCATCTGGTTCAGCTTCACAAGCGAGCAAGCTGTGAACTGTAGAGTGTGTGCAGGCGCCGCACTGCTGGACTTTAACAGCAATTTTCACTTAGCTCTCAGCATCCAAAAGCCACTTTGCATTCAAGTGGTCCTAACTTAAGCATAAGGGATACAATGCTCAAAAGAAATAAAATGAAAAAAAGGGAAACGCTACTTCTGCCTGCACTGAGAAATCTGTTGGCAGGGTTGTGCGTTCCACTCCTGTACAAGAGACAAGGCAGTACAATTTTCATTAAGCTTTCTAACTGTGTCACAGCAAAACTGGAGCCATGCCACTGACTTATATTCACCCTCCAGTAAAGACGGCAGCTTGCTCCACCTCTTGTTTGACTTGAAGGATTTTATCCAGAACAGTGGCATTTTTGCAGTGAGAACTGTGCCTGCTAATGTCATGGTGCTCTAACAAACCCTGTTTATGACAAAAGAAAGAGTGTCTAATTATGGTACATTCCTGAATACAATGAATCAACCACAACCAAGGAGCAGGATTTGATAAAGTTCTGCCACAAATTCTGTTTCAAAACTCCCTATTTTCATGTGGAGTGGACATATGAAAATCAGGTTCTGTGGGGGAAAAATTAACAAATCTTTGAAAAAAACTGAAGCTGCATAATCTGTGGTATTTCAGTTGGTCTTTATCCGTAAAATCCCAGATCTTTGTTTAAGCTACAAACAGACTATAAAAATCAGCTTGCTGGCCTCTCTCCTTATTATCCACATCCCTGCACAAATCAAATGAAGCTTTTGCTGTAAAGCTGATAAAAACCACCACACACATGAGCAAGCTGATGTATTTAAAAAGTGGTTATCATTTCTAATCCTTTCCTCTCTCTCCGGGGAATATCATATTTCCAAGGAACACACAAAACTCCACCACTGAGCACACATCACCACTTATACTTGTTTTGATTAGGGATTTTCTAAAATAACAATGAATGAAGTAGTTTGGCATTATCATTGATTTTTAGCACCTAGGGAAGCAGTATGACAGTCATCCAATTGTTTAAAACCAGTGAATAGCCAAGTCCTGACAAATATTTGCACTCGTAAAATGTATTTCGAAACCTCACAAAATGAACTACAGTACCTGGTTTGGTATCAGGGGGATGCTTTTGCAATTCTTTGTAGATAACCTCCTTGTAGAACCCCATGTGTAACCCAGAACAAGAGAAGTGGTCACAGATGCTAAACTTATGCCTGAGCTCTCTTAGCAGGCACTGGGATTTGTTTGAGAATCAAGGTATTGACTGAGATGCTCTCCAGTTCCACTCCTCTGCCAAACAGAGCAAATTTTACTATCTAATGTAGACATATCCAAATGATACATCTGGATTCACTCTAGACAGCCAAGTTTAGATTCATAAAAGGTCTAGTGCTCATTTCACAGATGTAAGTATAGTCCTGCAACTTGCCACAAGCCAAGGAGTGACAACACTGGGAAACCAAGGTGATGTAAGATCCAGGCCCCACCTCCTAGAACTCAGTTTTTCAAACTGATTTGTTAGTCTTGAGCCAAAAACCAGGAAGTCTGACTTATAACCCGTGCAGAGAGATTTAAATGTCTCTCTTCACGCTGTGCACCGTAGAACTTCGTCCACACAAAGACTGTTTTACAAATAAAACTTCAGCCATAAGTTACGGTTTTTAGACTCTTGAAAATACACACACACACACACACAAAGAATATAGAACAGAAACAAACACTTAATTTAACTGACAAATTTCTGATGGTTTCAGAATTGGGAAAGGTGCTTCTTCAGCGTGGGCTTGAGCACAGTGAGTCTTACATTCATGGCAGAGGTTTGTGTGTCAAACACCATTAACATTTCATGTTGCGTGTGATTTTTAACTTGTGTAACACACTGCACGCATTATGCCACTTAGATTCTATCAATTTAGCCATGTTCTAAGAGCCTCACCTTTTACATGAAGGCAGTAGGCCATTTACATTTACAAGCATCATAGGGAGCAGGGTGAGGTAACAGCCCACTCCCTGCCAGGCAGTGGGGGACCATGAAAACAGAAAAGGATAAGAAAATGAATCTACTAATGCAAGAAGTATTTGCTCTTCTTAAATTTTTAAGTGTTGGTAAACAGCAGGAACAGCACTTTAGAAGTAGCCACAGAAATTTGGGAATTGTGAAATATCAAAATAAAATTTACTCAATGGATTTAAACCATTTAAGTAACATCTGTAGAATATTCTCCTGTAAATAAGGTCCTCTTGTTTCAACTTTCTCTGACAATTCTTGTCTATTTTTTTTCTTTACATTAAAATATATAAAGCAAAAACTCAAGTCTGATTTGCTTCAGAAGCAGCACAGAAAAGTAGCTGTTTGGGAAAACTAAATATAATTGAACATGGATATGTATTTTAAAGAAATGGAAACAAAACTGACATTAGAGAAAGAGTAAGCATGTATTCCAGAAAATTCTCCTCTCTTTAGCTAAAACAAGTTGTCAGGGTTTGGTTGTTTTTTTTTTTATTTGGCAATTTCTGTTAAGTGAATAATCAGATAAAACAAATAAAACCAGAAGTAACACCTGTGTAGTCTGACATGAGCACAGACTTAAATTGCATTCAACTTTTAGCAGCCGCCCTCAGCTGCCTGAGGAACCACAGCAAGGTAATTCAAACACTGTTAGGCCAGTTTTCAATGGACTTCTTTCAGCTGAACAGCTGATAAAAGCCATCTGGACGATCAAATACTGCATAGTTCAAGATACACAAAGTGGTGAATATATGTAAGCCCAATCAGTCTGAATGACAGATCTGCCTCCTCACTGCCTAGTTTTTTGTTACTGTTTTTGACAGCTATATATATTCCATTTTCAAGAGTTCAGAAGTCCAGGCCCTATCTATATGGCATTTTTAATTCACATCTACACAAATGTCATGGTATTTCTCTAGGGGGAAAAAAGTGTAGAAGCTGATTTTTGTGTCAGCTAATAAAATTATTGTATAATTCATTCAATTATATTTTCTTAGCCATGTATCTATATGGATACCTAACAGTTACAAGACAAATGACAGACACAGATAAGATAATGCAGTCTATACAAGCTGTCACTACTGAAAAGATATGACTGAAGAAGTGGTATGGAAGAGGCTTGGTCTTTCACAAGGACCTAACAGGTTACCTCCCCTACCCCAAGTGAGACAGCTACGAATCTCTAACAGTTTAGCCACACAAATCACAATGCCTTGTGATTTGAACAAGTATTGCCCTTTTATATCAGATATTTAATACCAGAGAGACACCAGAGTTTATCTTCTGCCTGTAAGATGCTTTCTCACCTATAAGAAACTTGGAATTATAGACCAACAGTATTCTAGATGCTAAAAACTTTAACAGGTGAAAATGCTGGCTATTTGCATGACAAGCTTTTTCCATGGCACAGATTTGCTTTTAAAATGTGCTTTGATATAGAGGTTTTCAACTACATTAGTAATATCAGCCACCTAATCTTACAGTGACTTGCCACACACACGAGGCGTTTATGTCCTCTGCATGCGTATGACAATCCTCCCCTCAACCGTGCAAGTAACTTCCACTGATTTTGTGGAAAATTAGATGTGTTGGAATTTTGAAAATGAGGGCAATTTTTAGGGCCTTAGATACAAGTTTTAGAACATATTCTAGGATGCTGTTGTGAAAACTTGTTGTCCATGTTCATCATCTTCACAACGTAAAGTGCTGCCTTGGTAATAAGGAATGGATACAAGAACACACGCAAGTAGAACTGGTGCTGCAAGCAAAGACAAACACTTCATTGCAAACATGACAACCAAAATTCAAACCATCTAATTCCATCTAAGATGCAGATGGACTTCTATTTGCAAGGAGGTCAACTAGAAAGCCTTTGCAGTTGATTTGTGCAGAAGATACCTCTGGTGAGCCTGAAGGCTCCCAGAACCTGTGCATATGGAAAGACAGCTTGAGCTGTTTGACATCCATCTCCCATGTGTGGCAGTGTTCAGGATAGGCAATCAAAAAAAGCATCCGAACTTGTCCAACACAAAAAATCTTACCTGAATTAACTGTCACAATCTGAACAGACAAGATTTTGATCCTTCATTAGTTGCATCCCTTAGACCTCCACTTGCTGAGGTGTAACTTCAGTCACAAATCACAGCAGAAGGCAGCAGCTTTATTTAGCACGTACAATAAATTGTTTGAACAGTATTATCTACAGATTTTGGTTATGAATTAAAGAAGAAAAAGGTTTGCAAAAGCACAAATTTTAAGGACAGTTACTGGACAGGAATCACTGTGTATAGAATTTTTTAACCTCCAGGATGATAAAAACGTCAGAGAAAAAAATAAATGAGAGCATGGTAATTTTCCTCATAAAAACTAGAGGTTATATGAAAAAAAGCTGAAAAAGACTGTGTGCTCAAATGGAAACTGTCTCTTCTCCATTGATAATATGATGCAGCCAGCCATACCGTAGAAGATTAGAAGTAACCTGCAAGGTTTTATTACCTTTGATTTTTAGCTCGGTGCTACATAAAATTAATTTGTATTTTGCACTAGAAAATGCATGGCAGAGGATTAATGATGGCAGTGTGGAAGAGACTGTTTTTTTCCCCTGTGGAAGATCCGTGAATTCTTCTCAGGCCTCAAACAGTACTTACAGCAAGACAAAAATATCTGCTCTGCATTTTATGTTGCTATACAACTCACTAGATGCCCAGTTTAGATCTTGCATGCTTTCAAACTTCTGATTACATAGCTAGACCTCATTGAGTCTGATCTTAGTATCAGATTTGATCTCTTGGAATTATAAGCAACTCAGCACAGTATTTGGCAATATCCCATATCCTGAGAAAACAACAGTTCCCATGCTATTTCAGAGCCTTCAATCCAAAATGAGGAAAAATGTGGCAAAGGTGAAAATATCAGGAAAATAAGAGCAATAAGTAATAGCAAAAGAAGAGGTTAACTAAAGAAATAATTTTCTAAACTACACAGCATCTTGTCCAAAGCTTCAGGAAGGGTCGTCTAAAGAAAAAATCTGATTTTTTAGTGGAATTTCAGGAATTACAACTCAGAGGATTTGTGTTTTCTTCCTATCATCTATATATAACTAGAGCAAGACAATTCATATTGGACTCATTATTTCCAGAATTTTTAGAATACTACTTATCCAGGTCATATGTTGTCTTTCATAGGAGACAAGACCTTGGAACACTCAAAAACCAGAGTTAAAAAAAAAGAAAAATCCAGCTTGATGTCTGTTTTAAACAAACCCCACAACACAGAGAATCACTATGTTGTTCAGGTGCTAGGTTTCCCTGCATGGCCCTTATTTGCTAAAAGCCAAATGCTTCCCCTCAATTACATCTTAGCAATAAACACACTAAAAAAGTATTTGTGGTCTGTCCTTCTCCTACCTCCTTCTGCAGGGTTTAGCCCCCTGGCAGATACTACAAACTTTTACAGTGCCTCATTTTCCCCTGTACCAGATACTCCTCAAGGTTGCAGGTCTCGTTTCGCTGGCCAGCCTCAGCAGTGACATTCTGTCTCCAGCTAGAAGGAGAATTTGGTCCTGTGGCAGGACCCCTGCTGTCTCTTTCCATGCACTGGAGTGGAGGGGATGAAGTAAGTGGCAGGCAATGGAAGCTTGGAGGAGCTCATATGTGCAAATTCTATGGAAAAAAAAGAACAAGAAAACTGTTCCCAACTGTGTTAAATTTTTAGACTGTGACACTTCCTGAGATTCTGAAGTGTGGTACTCTTTTATTTCCAAAAGACACTTGTCTGGCCACAGAGATAGAGCACTAATGAACACTTGTGTCCCAATAAACTTAAAAGAAATAGCACAGTCTGATCAAACTTAAAATGAAAGGCAGGTGGTCTTCAGTAAAATTCTGCATAGCCGTGTATTGCTGTTTGAACAGGAAAAGAAGGTCTGGACTGAATCTTGCAGTTTCTTACTTCGACAAAAATTTTTTTAAAAAGAATCCTAAAATTCAAAACCAGACAAATCAAGATACCTTCTAACAGATGGCTCAGTTAGGTGGGACGAATCAGTAAAGTCCTAGTTTCAAAGCATTTCAAGGATCATAGAATCATATAATATCTAGAGTTAGAAGGGACCTTAAAGATCATCTAGGGATCCTTGTAACTATAAGCCTAAAAGTGTATGGTGAGGGGAAAGTAGGCTCAATGCCTGGAATGCAAACATTCCCAAACAGGAAAAACAGATGGTTCTTTCTCCTGAGAGGCAGGGAGCAGTTCCTAGAGCCAATTCAGCTTCCAACCACATGGGAATTATGATCACCCTAGCGGCTGCAGAGAGGCACTTTGTGTGTCACATAGCATGGTACTATGTACTGACAGCTTAGGAGCTGGTACGGGTAACAAGTCCTTCACAGAGGGGATCCAACAAGCCAGAGCTCCTTCCTGCCCTCTCCCACTTTTATGCTCGCAGATTATCCAGAAGGTCAGGATGTGAAAGTGTGTGAAGGAGCTGGGCACTCAGCTGCCATACAGAAAGAACTGTCAAAAAAGAACTGACTACTTAAGAAGTCATGTTAAGTAAAACAAAGGAAGACTTTGAAGCATCACTACCCATCCTCCCATACCTTTTTATTTTTATTAGACAGCACATTTTTTAAATTTTTATTAGACAGCATGCATTTTACTCTGCAGCATGTCTAGAGCACTGGGTGGAGGACTCTGACAAGATTTTCCTTTAGCTAAGCATCTTATGACCTTTCCACCATCCTCAACTAATTTTCATTGCACTTTTGGCAATGGACAAAATTGGGTTGATTTCAAACAAAAGGATCTTCTCATGTGGTTCATGGGAAAACAAAAAAGAATTCGAGTCACTTGTGACACGTCTTGAGGAATTCAAGGCATCAGATTTAATCACCTACATTAAATATATTATCCCTGAAATAACTTCTTGTATTTTTGAAGCACCTGAGAAAAAACTGTGAATTGGAAACTTGAGGAGGATCATCTTTAGTGCCACTGCAATTGTAAATAGCAATGATGGCAGACAGATGAAATCTTCTCTGCTATTTTGAAAGATAAATACATTACAGAAACCATAAAAGCATCTTCAGTGACAGCAAAGGAATCTATACAAAAGCTCTGTAAGAATAAATAGGATATTAGCTGAGATTCATTATTGCTGCCTTTGTAGATGTCTATATTTAAGCTAGTTCAGCAACAGGATAAACCTGATTGCTGCTATTCGCAGTGAGCACAAGGCATCTGAGATGTGAAACAGGAAGTTAGATTTTTCTGGAAAAAGAAAAAGAAGAAAATGTGACTTATAGGAAACATTTTTACTGATCTAAGTCTGTCAATGTTTCTCAGCAATGCCACTAAAGCAGTCTGAACTACATCTGAATTAGGAAAAAAAAGAAAATTCCCTTTGAGGATTTGTAGACATTTTCACATCATCCATGGAAACTTTTCCGTGTTTTGTTAAATTATTTTTGTGTTATCTGTCATCCCTACAACATGAACCATGTCTATCATTAGTCTGAAAAATAAGAAATGAGTTATAAGGTCGGTAAATGTTTTTCTATTTTTTAAATTTTACCAACCAGAGTTAGAGAGAAAATAGACAGGCAAAAAAAAAAAACAACAAAACACACATACTCTTCGGTTTGTAATGAAACAAGGAATTCTTGCCATTTCTATAGTGCTGGTAGCACTGAGCAGAACTCATCCAGACACAGGCAACTATGATTTACAACACTGGTGATGAGGGAAGAGAGACTGATGCCATCTGCCTGGACTTGTGCAAAGCATTTGACACTGTACAACACAACTTTGTCTCTAAATGGGAGAGACATGGATTAGATGGATGAACCACTCAGGGGACAAGGAATTGTCTGGATGGTTGTATTCACAGGGTTGTGGACAAGTGGCACTCCTCAAGAGCCTGTACTGGGACCAGGGCTGTCTAGCACCTTTATCAATGAGATGGATAGTGGGATCAAGAACACCCTCAGCAAGGCAGCATATAACACCAAGCTGTGTGATGTGGCAAGGCTGGAGGGAAGAGATGCCATCCAGAGGGAGCTGGGCAAACTCAAAGTGATGATCTGGGGGCTGGAGCACGTCTCCTATAAAGACAGGCTGAGAGAGTTGTGTTGTTTCAGCCTGAAGAAGAGAAGGCTCCAGGGAGACCTTATAGCAACTTCCAGTACTTAAAGGGGGCTCCAAGAGAGCTGGGGAGGGACTTTTTACTAGGGGATGTAGTGATGGAACAAGGGGTAATGGCTCCAAACTAAGAGGGTGGGTTTAGATGAGCTGTTAGGGATAAATTCTTTACAATGAAGGTGGTGAAATGCTAGAAAAGGTTGCCCAAGAAACCTGGGGATGGTCCATCCCTTGAAGTGTTCAAGGCCAGGCTGGGTGAGGCTTTGAGCAACCTGATCTAGTGAAAGGTGGTCCTGCTCATGGTAGGTGGTTGGAACCAGATGATCTTTAAGGTCTCCTTCAACCCAAACCATGCTATGATTCTATAATTAATTATAGTATAATTTAAAGTATAACAGTAGAACTAAATAATGGAAAAATAGAGTGGCAAATGATGAAGAGGAACTCTAAGAAGGAGCTGTTTACTTCAGTCCAGAAAATCTAAAACTAAGTCAAAATTTCAGACCAATATATTGACAAAGAGTGCTGGAGCTCTGCCATGGATTAACGAGAAGATTATTTTTCTTTAAAAGATACAGAGCTAACTGGACACTAGCTTAACAAGGTAATTATAAAATGAAAGAGAACTGTTGTATTGCTGTGAACCTGCATAAAGACTTTTATAATTACTGATGTTCTGGCCCATCTTTGTTTTAGAAGACCATGCATTTTAATATATTTGTATAAAATATGTTCAGGTAAATTGTCTGAAATAGGAGGTTTAGTCATAAGTAGTCAATCAAATATTATCTTTCCTAGACTGATTTTCTAATAAGGCTAAATATGCATGCCATTTTACCAAGTTTGTTGTGCCAGAAAACTGGGTAGACTAATAATTATTTATGAAAATGCAAAGTATAAGTTTCATAAATGATGACTCTAAACACATAGACCAGTGGTTTTAATTACGATTTTTCTTTTCCTCAAATGGCTGTATATAATTGCAAGTAGGGATATATTAATGGCGAGTTTACATAAACACTCCTAAAAATTACTGTAAGAATTACTGGCCTCTGAAAATTTTGCTCTGTCTCTTTGAGTCCCTTTGACTCATCATTGCATAGGTAAGACACAAGAGTATATACCAAAAGCCTGCTTTTTTCTCAAACACTGTTGACTTTATTAATAGTATATTAGGATGCTATTTTCTTGTTGCTTCCTTCCTTCATAACTAAACTAGCTAGACATATCAAATATCATTTCATAAATTAACAGTGACAAAAATAGTATAACTATGGTGGTATAAAGAAGGAGAAGAGTAAGATATAAGCATTTGAAAAGCTTCCAAAAAAACCAAACAACATAATGCTTTTCAATGAGAATGAAAATCATATAGCAATGTGCACTTGAAATACTGTATGTGCTATTGTAACATAGCTGTTTGATGCAGGCTCCGAGCTCTTTTTCTCTCGTATTAGAACTGTTCCAAAATTTCATGGTAAAGGACTCATGGTTGTCCCTTTTAATCCTGCTGACTTTTGCTTTCAAATTCAAAGCACACAGAAGAAGTACAGTTTAGATCCTATCAACAGGTCTAGAGAAATGTGTCACGGTCTGGTGAGTAAATGTATCAGTTTCATAAAGACAAATTATATATGCTGTGCAATTCCAATAAACCTTACTTTTAAAAAGAAGTGACAGAAGGGGAACACTCAACTGGCAAGACATGCAAACCAGAAAATTCTCACATGCCAATATGATCTCATTAAATCCTTGCTTAAAAAATGGTTTTAACATGCTCCCTGTAAACAGTATCTTTTGTTTGCTGTCTCTGCTATTAACTAGCACTTTCAGTAGATACTAAGATGTCTTTAAACAGTCATTCAACTTAAACAGACTTGAATGACTATCTCATAATACACGATACAAACAAGCAAAAATAAAATACTGACATTCTTCTCCTTTCTAGTAGGACATCTAGAAGCTGGGTAACAATGAATGCTGGTCCTTGCTAACTGTCTCTCAGGCCACTTCACTTCATTATTTTCTTGTAACGAGATGCACTGGTGGTGGCCCAGTCCATGGGAAGCTCTGTTCTGTAGACTGGGCCATAGCTCTCACGGACCGCTTCTGCTGAGAAGCTCCACTGCCATTTCTGTCCTAGCTCATGTTCCCCATGGACACCACCTGCATTTCTATTACTTCTTTTGTGTGCTGCACGTGACCAGTGCACTGATCAGAATGACCAGGTCCACACATCTCTGCTCAGGATAGCAGTAGCTTGCCAAAGAGAAGCAGGCATTGATCCTAATTCTAGCAGTTGCAGCAAAAGCCTCACCAAAAGCTAAAGTTCCACTGCAGTGTGCTCAGATGCCAGGGTTTATTCAAATTGAAGCTGACAGCACAATCTTAATCCTGCTTCCCTGTGCATCTGCATTGCAATAATACAGACTGTAATTACATGATCACATATATTTGCTCAAATGAATTTGATAGTATACAAATTTACTACAATCTAGATATATATGTGTACCTTTCTACAATCAAGAGACATATCAAGGTATATTAATACTTACTTGAAATCATGCAGTCCACAATATATCTACTGACATATTGGTTACATTCTGTTGAAAAAGTTGTTGCTAGGAGCAGCCAAAGTTATATTTATTATATCTGAGCTCTCTACTGTAGAATCACATCATCAGATCCTAAATAAGTCTTTTGTCTTTGTTATTATTAATGAGAATTGATGGGGGGAAAGAAGCTTCAGAATAAAGCATTTTGGGATTTAAGACTGGCTTTCAAAGTATGCCAAGAGCATGCATGGTGACCTTATTCCCTGAGGGACGTGGTTTCCACATAGCACTCCAGGACCATTAGATGGGGCTAATTCCATGACCCAGCGTGGGGAAAGTGGGTCCAAGCAGCAAAACAAGCTACTGCCAAGCCTGACCACTGGCTTTCTCCAAGGGAGGTCAGCAGCACTGGAGGGGCTGAGACACAGCTGTAGAGCAAGGCTGCAGACCTCACCAAGACTAAAATAAGTGAAAAGGGTGGGAAATTTTGTGCTGAATAGCCTATCTTCTCCACAGCTCTAGAGCAAAAAAAAAAAACAACCAAACAAAAAAACCCAACCAAACAAAAAAACCCCCCAAAACAACAACAACAACAACCAAAAAACCAAACAAAAAACCAAAAAAAACCCAAAAAAACCAGGGAAGTGTTTGAGGAATTGTCATCAGATCAGAGAAAAGCATAGGAACATGACTGGGGCTGAACATGTAGAATAGACTTCTCCAGGACTTACATGCTTTTCATGGAAGTAAGGGAGAAGAAGAGAGCATTATTACATCTATGGTATAAATTATATCAAAAGAAAAATTAAATTAACTTTTCAACACGGGATGGCACACATGTCACCTGGCAGGGTGCCTAATGAAGACATTATCACAAAGGAGCTCCTGCTCCATACCTAAATTCACACTCACTTTTTAGCTCAGTGAAGGAACACTTTCCTGAAGTCAGTGGCTGAATCACCTCGCTTTGGCCCATGATGTGGGGAGGTCTCCAAGCTCACAAACTCCTTCACAAGAAAGGAGTCAGATGGACTCCAGGAATGTACCTAATGCATGCCAGCCATTAACAGGCAGGTAGCTCGCTAGACTGGGCTGGACCTAGCCTGAAGTAAACCTCTGCAAAACATGAGCTGTGTGGAAGTCATGCCCTCAGCACTGCAATTCCTACTGCACTGCACTGCCTGCTAATGTCAGCGTAACATCCAGCCACCAGCACAACAGATTGTAAATTAAAGCAGCAAGGTGGCCCTGAGAGTACTAATAGTACAAACTCTACCTTTCTGAAGGTGGTTGGAATATATCGTCCAGACTTTTTCTTTCTATTTAGTCAAGAACCTTCTCCCTACCATAATACAACTCCCAAGTTGTACACAAATTCACACTACAGCCTGTGCATATTTCACTGAGCTAAGTTTAACCCTTCTCAGTACAAGATACACTCTGTTTCATTTGCATTTTAGAACTATTAACTAGTTGTGCCTACACAATGGAGAAAAGAAGAATACTGAACAGAAACAGTCTGGAAAGGAAAGACATTCCTTTGTTTTCCAACTTGATAAATCTTTTTTTGTTGCAAGTTCATATCTTGGTTCAAAATCTCTTTGCCTGGACATTTTCCTTTTTTTATTTTCCTTTTCTTTTTTTTTCTTTTTTTCCTTTTTTTATTTTTTTAAGACCATGACCTGGAGCATCCCTTTGGATTACAGAATTTGATGCACAGCCAGCCATGCATGTGCAACCATCCCTAAGAGCCAAGCCTCAGTAAAAAAGCTGGTGTGCCTACAATCTTGAAACAAAAATAGCTGTCAAATCAAAGCTAATTTGCCACAAAAGAAAGCACAGATCCACAGTTAGGGAATACCAAACTAGCTTGAGTACAAAATTGCTTTAAAAAAAATAGTGACTTGATTTTATAAAAGAAAAGTGTATTTTTAATCTCTCTAACATAATTTAATAATGGATGAATTGATTTTCCTCAAGGCTAAAGGTGGGAGTAGGGTGGGGGGAAGAACAAACAGAGGTAATAGTTCTTGAGAGGGAAAAAAGTTTCAAAGTCTGTCAGCAACTAAAAGAGGGGAGGGAAACACAAATAGTTATACAGCAAACTGCTGCTATTACATGTGCCATGAAAAATATGTTAGTTTAATGCTCCCTGGACTAGGGTTTCATTTTACCTTATTTTAGTGAATTAAATCATGTACTACAAAGGAATTTGGATCTGAATGAAAGGAACAAGATTGATATCAGGATGAAAAGTAATTCTGTATTAATTCAGGTTCAGACATTAAAGACAAAAATAAAATTGAATTACACAGTCTTCTAATATTTCTGGACTAGATAAAATTGTATATAAAAACCTTTATCATAGCCAAATGGAGTTGGGAGTAATGGATTTTTAATAGATACAACAAAATGGTCAACATCTACTTTCAGGTACCCAGTGAACTGCATCGATGGAGTTGACTCAGAAGCAGCCACTGGGCAGACCGCTGTGCACTGGTGCTTCTCTGCACATATTCCTGTACTGTATCCAAAACAGCAAGCTGAGATGAGCCCGAGTCACAGATAAAAAGCAGATGTTTGAAGCTGAATGATCTGAAAAAGGCAACACTGATAATGAAGGAATAGCACTTTCAGGACCCTGTAGTCAAGGTGCAAGGCTCTTTGGCTGAAGGAACGCCTCACGTAGGCAGTTTATTCTGGAGCAGAGCTATGGCAGAGACATCACCCAGACTCTACCTGTGATAGTGCCCTTCAGCAACAAAACTTTTTCAACCACTGACTGTTGATTGGCATGTCTTGGCTGGGTGGCAGCACCGAAACAGCCCTGCACAGTGAAACCACAAGGTTGCAGGTAAATGCCGTGCCCTGTGCCATTATCCCCTCAGCTGCCACAGCTTCCTTGCAATCCTTCTCTTGGCTTTCTAATACAATATAAAACCAAGATACCAATACTCTTAACGACCTGAAAAAAATCCTTCAAAGAAGAATGTATCTGGAACAATGGACCTGGCCTAGAACTTTTTCCTGCACAGGCAGAGCTGGACACCAGTCCTTCAGGAGCCGGGATATTCCCAGCAGTTCAGTAGAAGAACAGTGTGAACTCAACAAAAACAAAGGAATATCATAAATCTCAATCATTCTGCTCCAAATCCAGTACATATACTTATAAACTGTCCTCTCTGTTGTAAACTATTAATAGCATCTATATATTGAGTTCATTTGTCTTGAAAAATCCTAAGCAAATACTTCACAGAGATGACTTCTCTGTGAAAATAAGGAGAGAGGAAACAAGAAATGCAAGGTACTGCTTACACTGCTACATGCACTAGAATGAACTTAAAATACTATGGCATAAAACCTATATGGATCAGAATAGTGGAACAGCAAAATGTCAGCAACATTTTAAAGGTAATATAATTTGGAGTGCAGAATTCAATATGATAAAGAATGATAGTCACTGTATAATATCTGAGCCTTCCCATATATAGCAGACTTTAAAAAAAAAAGTCATGACTACATTAATTCAAGGAAACTTTCAATATGGAATTGGGAACAGTATCTCAGTGTCCAGAATCAGCTTTTGGGTCTATTTCTACTAATCATGGTGCTGCAGCTGACCCAGTTTAAATGTATTTCTATAAAGATTCCATAATTTTTGGTGATGTTGCACGTTGTGTTCTCCTAAGCCATTTAAAAATACTGCACTACAGTAAATACCTAGTGCCTAAAAATAAGGCGCATCATGTGGAACAGCTCTACTGCATCACAGAAATACAATGTAAAAGTCTCAATAAAGTTTTATTTGTATGTTAAACACAAGCATGCACATTTTATGTAATAGAACCTACACTATATTAGGATGCACGTTTGTGTATTTGACCATGTTCTATTTGTGTGTGCAACAGGTCTGCAAGATTAAATTTGTGGGTAGAGGAGCTAATATTTTACTACTTGAACTTAAAATTATCTGCACCTACAAGACTTGTCCTGATAGTGTGCTCGAGCCATGAAGTATGCCACACCACTAACTGCACTGGTAAGACTAAATGCACAACATAGAATTTATAAATTATTATAAAGTCATCATAATATACATAAACTTCCCAGAACCGTTAAGAATTATGTTCTGAATCATCTACACCTGGGGATTCAAAAAGGGAAGAAAAAATCTGGCCCATTGCTTAGTTATTCAGTGCTCTACAAAAGGAAATTTGTTTCTAATACCTTCAGGCAATCCATGTGCTCCAAAGTGTTATAGTTTATACCAAGTGTGGATAAAACTACTATACTTAATTAAATGTCTCTGTTTCAGAAATGAGACGACAACATGAAAATATCCTCTACCACAGAACTTCCATATTTTTTATGGTGTTGCTTAGGTAATTCATAATGTGAGGTGTTTCGCTTCTGAAAAAGAAAGACGAGCCTAACAAAAGAAAAAAAAACAAAATGAAAAATGCAGAAAAAAAGTTCTTGACTACTAAGGGAAACATGAAAATTCTAGCCAAGTCTTGTTTCTTACAGGAACCCTGTAACTGTGCTAGAACATTTTTCTGCAAGAACATAACTTATATTAACTTATCATCTTAAAAATCACCTGATAATATTAAAAGTTGAAGCAATAACAACTGAATATTTTCAATTTCATGAAAAAAAAATTAAAATACCTCTGGTATAGCAACATTTTTATTTCTCGATAAAAAGAAAATAATATAATGTACTGACAACATTTGAAGCCAAACACAATTATTCAGCAAAACAAAAAAAGTACTGACCAATTCCACACAATTGCCATTACACTATGCACACAAAACAATTAAGTTTTAAACTCAAACATGACTTTTAAAATAGTAAAAAGTTGGCTTATATTTTGATATAAAAAGCTATTGATTTCCATTATTTTGCATGGGTTTCCATCATTTTATTAGCATCACCTCCAGCAGAGAGAAAGAACTGAATGCTACATAATTCAGACCACATGGGCGAACTAAAGCCAACCACAAAAAAGGGATATTTTGTACTGGATAGAGAAAAAGCCCATAAATCACTGTGATTCTCTCATGTTAATTTTGCCTTTATTCTTTCTTCTTTCTGAATGGACCCAAGACACCTGTAATGTATCATGTCCTATGGTATACAGATTTCTCCCAGAGAGGGCTTATCACTTAATCTGTTTATACAGCAGCAGAACCAATCTGATTGATTGGGGTTTCAGAAATTGCAATTAGAGGCTCCATATAATTGTTTAATATTCACGTTAGCCATTAGTAGCCCTTTTCCATGTGCCACTTCACAGACATAGGGTCTCCCACATTGATTTGTACAACACGCTTAGTTACAAGCAGAAGAAATCCAGGACCCCCCTGATAAGATATCTGAAATCTTGCATTATTTGTAAGATAGTTGAAAAAGAGGCTGATAAAACAGTTTTCATCATAAATTTTTCCATGGAGTACCTAACTGAGGCTGCGTGTGCACACGCAGGCAATACACACCCGTTATATGTGGCTGGCACTTGGCAGTGAAGCAGCCCTTTTCTGTATTTTGAAGGTATCGATAATTCAGAGGCGCAGGAACACTAAGCTAGCTAACAAGACTGCAGCTGGCAGAGGTGGAGGTCTAGTTCATATCTGCTAATTGCAAACCAGGAACTAGTAGGAATTATTACTTCAACACTTGTCAGTAATATGGAGAAAAAGAAAAATGCTCTTTCTGAAGGAAATTGGTGGAAGGTTCATGTGTGAAATCTTGCTTAGCCAGCAGTATCAGAAAAACATTATTTCTACCACTAACAATTAGAAATAATAAGGTGCTTTGATTCACAAAAAGTTTAGCATCCAAGATGAGAAAATTGTTCCAGAACTGGTGATGATGACTGAGACTGAACTGAACAAGGGACTGAAAGCTGGCATTGGCTCTGGGACCAGCGACTTCAGGGAATCAGAGGTGAAGGTCAGACAGCCCCCCAATTACTGCACTAGATTACTGCTCCACAGCCTCCCCAGGGAATCTCCCCAAGCACCTCATTTTGCTCACTGGTAGGAGTGAACCCCTCAATTTTTAATTTTTTTTTTAAATGCAATTTAAAGCCTGCATCTCTTCTCCTGCTCATCATGGCTATGGAAACAGACCATACCACTTTCCTTGATATGTCTTTTCCTTATATCCCATTTTCCTCTTTCCTTTTTGCCATGTCTTCTCTTCTGCAGACTGACCAACTCAAATTCTTTAATTTTCCTTAGTAAGTCTTATTTCAAGACTTTTGCTTTCTCCTGGACACTCTCCAATGAGACTACATGTTTCTGTACAAATGCCATTCAAAACATGCATTCAGTACAGACAAAGAAAAGGCAATCCCAGTCAGTAGGAGAGATACAGCTGGTGGTTCAGAATACTGGATTCATCACAGCTCAACTGACTGGGAGAAAATATGGATAAAAACTACGCATGAAAATTAAGAATCTATTAACGAGACTTCCTAAGACATCCAAAATATGCAACTATCATGTGAGAATGAAAACCACTTTGGCAAAAGTAGTAGAAAAATGAAGGCAATAATTAGAAGGAAAAAATCCTGAAAATTATGATGACTATATTAAATAAAAGCAAAGATAACAAAGGGGGAAATATTCTGTAAAAACACATAATGAAATATAAAATATTAGAATGAGATGCTGAATTTGGCAGTGAAAAATCCATATCTGTAAAAACTAGAGAAAATAAGACCCTGAAATTTATCATACCTTAATTTAATTTGGGAACAGAAAAACTTTGAACACCAATATATAAAAAGGTTTCTGTTCTACTTTTGGAAAGAACGTTGATCTTGAGTGAAAAGTGCTTTCTAGTCCATCAGCAACTAAGATGGATCTTGAATAGTATCTATGACAAGTAAATGTTTTGAAATTAGCATTTATAAGGGGTTCTTTCACATTTGTATCTGGTGTTATAAAATATTAATTAAAAAAATAAAGGAACTACTGAGGGAGTTTTAAAAATCTAGTACTGCTGTGCTGATATTTAAGGGACACTATACAGTCAGGGAACAGCATAACATAACACACTTCCTTGATATCAATCCAGACAAAATAGTAAAAAAAATTATACAGGATTTAACCGACAAAGATTGAAGTGAAAGGGATATAATTAATGCCAGTCAACATGGGTTTATGCAAAATAGGTCTTGTCAAACAAATCTCATTTTATTCTTTGATGAGCTTACAAAAGTTTGGGTGATAAAGATAAGTGCATGGGTGTAATACACTTAGACTCCTGTAAAGCATTCAACTTACTAGTGCATTACTTATATTCTCACTAAAGTTTATTAATATACAATTTTCATAGAGCACATGCAAAATTGATTGAGAACTCTTTAAAACATCAATTTTAGGAAGTAATTGTTAATTAGAAATCATTAACTGGAGGGTGGAGGGGCTAGTGGCGATCCAGGCAACTGTGGACCTCTTACATATGATTTTAACGAAATTTTTACCTATGTTCTGAAATTAAACTCAAAAGTATTGACAAGAAACTTTTAAAAAAAAATGAAACTAGAATAGTGGCATATAAAGAATACCAGGGAGTCACACAGAATAATGTGTATCACAAAGCTAGGCCAATTTACTGTGTTGTACCTGAATGCTCAAATCATGTTTAATGACTGTGATTTCCTGGGAAAAAAAATAAAGGGAAAAAGAAAGAAGATGTTCCTGGAAATAAAACAATCTGTTTCTCTTGGCAAATTTAATTTTCTCTCCAAGAGTTACAGAAGAGAAGCTAGATGACAGTTTTAGAGAAACCCGGGGTGATAATGTAGCATACTGGCCTCTCAAACCATCTTTTTGAAAATAGTTGTGCAAGTGGGTAATGTGTGATGAACTTTGCCTGTTTATTCCCAAACTATGCTTATAAGAAATATCCACTAGATGTAGCTTCCCACCCTTAGCGCCTGCAAAAGATTTCAATAAAGGGCTATAAAGTTACCTGCATTGCACAGGTTATAAAAGTGGGGACAAATTCAGAATGAATCTGATGCAGCTTCCTTGCTGTGCATTAATTAAGTAATTTGTAGTAAAATCTAAAATACACTTATGTAATATATTCTAAAGGCACACAGAAAAACTTAGATAAGCACTTAAAAGCTGATGATGTTGCCGCTTGGCCCAAAGTTCACTGTGAAACTATTGCCCAGAAAACTTTTTCTCTCCCTTTCTCTCTGTCTCTCTCTCTCTCTCTCTATCTATCCATCTATCCATCCATCTTTCAAGAAATCAAGAAATGAAGAAAAATCAAACAGGGTTCATGAGCCAAGAAGAGAAAAATGAAAAAAAAAGGCATAAAACGCAAAGCATGGTATAGTTACCTTGCATATCCCAAACACAAACTGCAGTAGAAATTATAACACAAAATAAATATTCAATAATCAGCTACAGATTCAGAGCAACATTAAAACTGAAATCACTATATTTTCCTAGAGGTAGGGAGAGAAAAGAGCTCAAATTGTTCCTTTTGAAATTTCTACTGTGTAACATTATGCAATGCCATATAAAATTGGGTGATGAAAGCCTACAAAAAGTGCCTGAAATTCTCAATATATTCTACATCTATAAGCTTAAATAAATCCATTTTGAGGACTCCATCATATCTACCACACATGAAATTTTTTTACAGCTACAAATGTGATAGCTCATGCTTTTGCCTCCTCCCAGTATATAGCTCCTCCATGGAGAGAAATCATTTAGTGAACAGAACAGAAACATAGACAAGCTCTAATTTTCTGTACAGTGCAACTGCATTCATTATGCGTTTCAGTAGCACTTTGCCCTGAAAGAGTTAACTTTCTAGCTCCTATTCTCTGCAGTGCTGCATAAACACTGCACATTATTCTTACTGAGCATGCTTCATCTTTCCTGTCTCCACAGTCTTGGGCTGTCAATCACCTGTCAGTCCCGACCACATCAGCACAGTGCGCATCACCAGGCTGTCAGCACAGCAGCTGATGAGACTCTGCTAAGAGCTGTCAATCAAACTTGTTTCTCTTATCTGTTCGGGAAATATTTTGTCTCTGAGAAACAAAGAACCTGGGCAACAATGGATCAGAGTCTAGTATTTACTCTTTTACAGGGATAGAAGCCTCTTAACAGGAAATGAATGCTTTATCCACAACAAGGAAACAAAAATTCTGCTCCATTAGGCATATTTTCTTTTTTTGGTTTTGTTTAAATCCTATTTGTTTCTTGACCAAACAAATCAGGGCATAATACATTAAAGCAAATTTCTTTTTGCTCTCACTGTAGAATGAACTTCATGTGTTTATTTCTTAGTTTCTGTTGACAATAATTTAATGCAGTGTAAGACAGGTAGCATCTCTGGTTTGGGGAATCTTTCCTAGACTTTAAGCCTTGGAATGTGTGAGGTTTCTCTCCATCTCAGGGTAGACAAAAAGTCAGACTAGAGAAACACATATTTTACACCTTTGTTAACTTTAAATATGTCTTTATTTTCTGCAGCATTTCTCATTAAAATTTCAGCATAGAATTCAGTTATGTGAGTAGGGTTCATAGATAATAGCAGACCAAAAGAATAGCTGAGGGGTATAAGCAAGTAGGAGCAAAACATATTTTCAGTGGCTGTTTGAAAGAAGAGAGTACCTTCTTTCTGGAATGCTGTGCCAGGGAGAAAGAACTGCAGAAGGTAAATTTCTTGCATCTACAGAAATCAAATACTGAAGAAAGACAAAAAGAACTGCAAAGATGGACACAGCAGCTATTTCTGGTCTGACATAGAATCTCTACATGAAAAAGTTAAGCTGGTCTTTCAAGTCACACCTATCCAAAGCAGAATATCATTCTGCACAGATAACTGGTCTAACAAACCTGACAATCAAATTAACACCGGTGGATCACTGAACTAACAAACCTCTGCTCTTCCCAGGGCGTAAGTATGTACCTTTACATGCTGTTTCATGCAGATATAGGTACATTTAAAGCTAGCTCGAGTATCACCACATAATGCTGCCTTACGTGAAGCAAAGTAAACATAACCCAGTGACTTGAAATCCCCATTTTGAACCATATCTGTTTTTTCCTAAAAATGAAAGAATCTCCAAGCTGACAGTCAAGGAGACACATTCAGAACAGCAAAGAGAAAAAAAACCTGTTTTCCTCAGTATAGAAAAGAGCACTGTAAAACATAGTAAAATGAATGAAAGACCTAAAAATACTTTGTGTTTTTCATAAAGCTTCAGTTTTGGCCCATGAAATTAAATAAGCAACTTAGTTTTCTGAGACAAAAAAAAAAAAACCAAACAAAAAAAACCCAAACAAAAAACCCCAAACAAACAACCCCCCCCCCATCCAAAACCCATGACCCTTACAATCCCTTGGACAAAACTGTGCATTAAAAGTTAAAACAAAAGGCAATACAAATAAAAGAATTTTATTTTTAAATCTTCTACCCCTTACACAAATACTGCAGGCCTGCTCTGAACATTTGCATTGGCTGTGGGATTGTTCAGGTAAGAGCAGAGGGCAGAGAGAGCCAGCTGGGAAACAGGCTGTGATAGGAAACTCATAGAAAGGAAAAGTTTAAAATAAGCACAGAAAACAAGCTCCCAAAGGAATTTGGGAACTGCACTCAAGGTTAGTTCCCAGCAGCCTCCCACAAGACTCTCGAGGGGCTTTGCAGAAGGAACTGGGGGCAAAACACCATGCTTCTTCACGTCTCTGATAGCTTAACACAAGTTCTGGATAGCCCCTGAGAAGGAGGAGTGAACAGGACTGGGAACTGCCATAATCCAGAGAAAAATAAGGCCATGGACAGCAAAAAAGTTTTTGTCCTTTCCACACATGCACACATACAAGGAGTATTTTTAAATTTTTTTGTTCCAAAAGAGAATATTTTAGTTCTCAGAAAAGGCAAACTATTGCGCAAAGGAAAAAAAAAATAAGGTGGCCGCCACAACCAATGTCAGAGATGTAAGCAAATCTCTCACGGGCTCAAGCAAGACAAAGGCAGGCAATTTTGACCTGAATCCTAGAGCAAAGGCAAGAGGTTGGCATCTTTCATCACTTTCAACTTTATAAACAACTTCTCAAAGGATGGGTATTTCTCTTTTCCTGGGCCTTATCTTGGTTCCCTCCATTACTGTCTGTGCCTGGAAGAACAAACAATTTGCCTTTTCTCTTTCCTTTCTGCCAGTTCCAATGTGTTTAATGCCCTCTACATCCTAAAGAGCACACACACTAGGCAAGGAGGCAGGTGTCTTGCTGGGGACAGCACAGATGAAGAAACTTTTGTTTCACTGCTTTCAAAACTCCGTATTTGGTGCTGCAACCATGTGCCGTACTCTGGCTCACCTAACAGGAGCCACAGCCCCTGGTCAGCAATTTCACCAGCTTGGAATAGAGGTACTGGGTGTCATCACGGGTTTTGGGAGATGCCAAGAGCATCCATAAGGGAATAGCATGAGCATGGTTTGGGCAAGCAAAACAGAGACCTGTAAGGGGAGCAAACTGCTCTGTTTTCAACTCCTGGGCATGGTTTTGGACGGAAACTTCCCAGTGAGGAAGAGAGAGCTACTCCTAACATGCAGCCTCCACTCTGCACCCACCACAAGCAATGCTGAAGGTGTCCCCAAGCAGGGACTTGGACAGCACAGGGCCCCCGAGTTTGCTCTCAAAGCCTTCTCAGAGGGCAATGGAAGTCTCAAACTGGAACAGCACAAGCACGTTCTTCAGAGTTGAAATACCACTCATGTCAAACAGATTCACACTAATACTGTAGTTCAGAATTACATAAATATTAACGAACAAAGGAAAGGAAATATGAATGAACAGAAAAGAGCCCTAAATGCGCAGCTTCAATTCCAGACGCTGGGAATAAACCAAAAGCAACAACAGTTTGTGCAGAGGTCAGAAATTAAAACCAGAGGAAAAATCCTGTGTTCTAGTCGCTTTTGAAAATATGACCACAGTAACTTGGTCTTTCAATCATTCTTATCAGCAACAATGATAAGAACCACAGTATTATCCCATGTCAAACTGTCCCAGTTACAGACAATACAACCATTATCAAGCACTTGTGACACCAGGAGTATTTTACACTTTGACAAATACTTTCATATGCAGTACTGTTTTCCAGAATCACAACTCCCTCTGATCTAAGTGGACATTAATTGCTTTTTTGCTGATGTACCTGTGCCTTCTGGACTGATAACACAACTAGAAAATCTGATATCTGACAAGTTGACTCAACCTAATCAGGACAGATCAGCTGTTACCAATGTTGCTATAGGCTGTAATTTGAGGACCTTTACAGAGTTATCACTTGCTTTGAAAGGCAAGAAACTGTAATTCTGTCAACACTAATCCCAGAACATGCATCCAAAGTGGTTATTTTTTCGCCAGAAGAAGGTAACACTTGTCAAATAAATACCTGAAATAATTGATATTAGGAATTAGAAGTACGTGAGGGATACACTGACAATCAGTCACTCTCATGAAAAAGAAAAACCTTGCAAGATTCAGAACATTAAGTAGAGAACACAATCTGTCACCATGAAGCAGGGGTCACTCTGAATGGAGTCAAACAATTGGCAATGCAGTTTTTCAACGTTTACTTCTCTCTCTGTTGCTTGGTGCTAAAGCTGAGTGAATTATTCACTTCAAACAGTTTGTTCGATGAATTTTATCCCTTTTTGCTGCCCAGTGTATGCAGACAATGGATAATAATGCCATCAGATTTATTCACTGCTTCACTTTTATTCAAGCTTTCACTTAGTGCTTGATGGAGAGTATTCTAGACTTCCACTGCTGCTCAGACAGCATCCAAGGCTGTTCCTTAATGTGAGCAAACAGCATAGATCCACACAGTTGATGGAATAATATTTATCTACATCAGCAACTATATAGCTTTTAATTTGTTGTTTTTCTGATTACTTTTTAAATTTGGAAGCCCTTCCAGCAAAAATCCTGATATTTGCTAAAAAGTTCCCATTCTGTGAACAAGTTTGCCCACAAGACTCAACACTTGAATTTTTGCAGAAAACAAATCAACAAAGAGCGCAAGCACAGCCATAAAGCACATTAATTTAAAAAATCCAAGGATTGTATTATTTGCTTCATTCCACTAGGAAATAATTTATTTTCATGTGATAAAATTAAGAGGAATTCCATTATAAAAAATGTATTCCCAATTAATGGAATTCTTTAATGTAACTTAATAGTCACTGAATATACACAAGTGACTTTGTTATTGCCAGGGTTGCATCTGTCTTGTACAGATAAACTGTTTTTAGAAACTCAGACTTAACATTAGAACAAAAAATACACATTTCTTACTGTATCGCTTTGGTCCATCTTCCAAACAAAATGAAAGTGTTAAGGTTGCATCATCTTCAAAAAATTCAGTTGCAAAGGCATCCCACCAGAGGTTGTCACTATCCTAGGAAGCAACAGATCATTCACTTAACAGGAGGCAAAATGAAAATATGTTCATCTGTTGTAAAAGAAATTCAACAGGATCACACCTAGTTTGGCTTCTTCACCTACGGTTTTGGGGTGCAGCTGTCTATATGATATTTCAAACTAATTTTCCTAGATAAAGTTCTAGTTCTAATTTAGGAAAAAAACTGAAGTGTTTGATTTACTGTATAATAAACTTTCATCTTATCAAGCATACTAAATACGTAAAAACCTTCTTTTTCATAAAGTTTTTTTTTCCAAATGTTAGATATGGTTTTATAAATCTGTTACACATAAAGCAATTATGACTTTTCCCTCCTTTCCTGGGCTGTGTGTCTCAAATGCTTGGTCCTAGTAACAAAAATTCCCTCGGTACTTAATTCTATAATGCTACATAAGCTCATCATCAGCATGAGATGACAAGAAAGTTATTTAGAAACTAAATATAATGGCCATTCCAGTCCAATGCATTAAATATAAATACAATGCTACTGCAAGCTGATTAAATACCGGCTAGTTACTTAAATTTAATTGTTGTGAGAAATCTTTACTTTTAAGTGTAATACAAGAAGTGGACAAAATACATTAAGATGACTTGTGATTGTTTAGACTTACAGTAATACACATAGCTGGAACATGGCAATTATTAAATTAGTGAACCATGTAAAACACATACCAACACAGCACTACAGGTAGGTTCTTGACTTTAACAATGGAACCAGGCCTTTTCAGACCTGGATGATCAACAACAAGCACTCAAACCTCAACGTCTAGCACCTGAGCAAGTGGTCCACCTTGCAAGAGTTTTCACAGAAACTGGGCAACACAAAACCCACTACATGTTTCATTTAAAAGCTATGGCTATATTTAATAGCTGGATTAGAAATTTTTGGTACAGTCTCTTCTGTTCCTTTGAAGCCCCGAGACTTAAATCACTTGTAGCACACAGGGTCAGTAACAAAGCTGGAAATACCCTTCTGAAGATGCCCCAGTCGCACTCCTCAGAGCCACTCTGCCCCATTCACAGCACCTTCCTTACAGCCTGCAAGGGCGGCTCGCTCAGCACAGTGGGGCCTGAGCCCCTCTCTAAGCCTGAGCCATACACATCTAAGCCAGAAAACATTTGTTCGCTTCACAGGAAAAAAAATCCTGAGATAAAAAGCCAATTTAAAAGAAAATATGCATCTATCATAGTCATTATGTACACATGCAGAGCAATCTGGGGATTTTAGTTCTGCTACTGTATTTCTTGATGATGTTACTTTTGGATTTCACTCCAAAATGTTGAGCAAGGTATACTTCCTGCCTCTCAATTTCACTTTGATTTTTGTCAAGCATCCAATGGAGAAATGGTAAGGACAGGTTTTAACAATCTGGTTCCTACCAGAGACCCTAGAGAGACTTCTTGTCTGAGTCAGAGCCTGTAATACACTTTCCCTGCCAAGGCTCATCCCACCTGGCAGTGATAGGACCATACAGCCCTGCCGTTCAGTCACACAAAGAGGTATCAAAGCTTTCCCCACATCTCAGAAATCTGCTGTCACAGAGAGTTGTTGCTCTTTCCTAGTGTAGACCTGATGAGTGTTCCCACATGCAAATACTGCTGTGTTGAGTAGCCAAGCAGCCACAACAGTAAGCATGAAATACACAGCAGTGAGAATGAAACATATTCACAGGTGTTCAGCACACCTCTGCACGGGACCCTGCACTCAGCACAGCCTGGAGGTTGCATTACAAGCCCATATAGGAGTGTATTGCGCAACAAGTAGCTCTGAGCTACCACTCTCTGTCATTTGGCAGAAGAGAGGCAGAAGCACCATTTAACCTCTTGGACATACTTGTCATAGGGAAGGAAGAGCGGAGGGAAGGATTTCAGCAATGCCACAGACCACATTTGCAGCTCTTGTTAATGCAGTAGAGTATCACTGGAACTCCTCATGCAGCATCTAATGACACGGGAACAAAAAAGGGAGCATCGCAGAGCCAGGATGCAACAGCACATGGGAAAGATAGAAAAGAGCGGCAAAGTGCAGGGCCTCACCTCAAAACCATATATATTTGTACTCATGCTGGCTTCCAAGAAGTCTTGAAAGCAAGGAAAATGTGGAAATGGAATTACTGTGGATTCCCTCCCTGGTTAGATGAAATATCCAGACTCTTTCCCAGTTTGAACACCGTCCAACGTCTTTATCTTAAGCTTTTGCATATTTTAGGCAAGAAAGAAGGAAAAATATAAATGCAATGCCCCACCCTCAGAAAGAAAACCTGACCTTAAAAAAGAGTATATAAATCTTGTCAAGCTTGGATATGCTCTGCTGTCTAATTTTCTGCCCCACCCTTGTCACAGGTGGGCCCACCTACTCTCAAAGCCAAATGTGAACAAAACCAAATGAGGTGTCCCCAGCCAAACCGAAATATGATCCAGTTATTAAAAAAAAAAAAAAGAAATCCCCTTTTTTTTTTTTTTTTTTGCAAAAAGGGGATGGTGAAGGCAAGGCTGCCCTCAGGCATCTTTAACTTATGCTTTGACAGGTTACGGGGGATTTTGCCAGAGTAATTATTTTTCTATTCAACAATAATGAGAAATTACCATGGCAACCTCCCTTTCACGTAGTGCACTCACATGCTCAAACATTGAAATAATGGTCTAAACATAACAAAAAAAATTATTAATTCTTTAAAAATATTTTGTATTAAAATAAACTTAAGGAATAGGTCACAGGAGAGAAGAGGGCAGAGACAGAGAGCAAGTTGGGTCAGAAGTGGAGATGCCATGCTGCTGTGGCCAGGCACCCAGGCAGCAAAACGTCTTCTTCCACAACTCTCATTGTTCCCTCTGATCCCCTCCACCCCTGGTATTATTTGTAATTTGAAGCATGGCTCAACTCTGAATAGGGTCTCCAAGTAAATGGAATCCTACGGTTTCAATATTTTTTCCGGACTCTGATTTCTTTGGCAAAGGCAATCAGATTTTAAGTACAATGATGTTCTTTTTCCCCCTCCATCTGAAAGTTCTGTATGTCCACCATGTGATCTGAGAGTCAAGCTGGGTTCTTCTTTACACCTTACACATTTACATGATTAAGAGTCTGCAAGCCAAATGAGGCTTTTCCACTTGCCTGTGATAGATCTTGCAACTGGAATATGAGGCCAACTGAGACTATGGCATTTTCTCCAAATTCCTTTTGGAATTTTTGTTTAATGACTTGGAAGGCAGAGTTGACTGACATCAAAAGTCAATACATGAAATCACACTTGAAAGGATGCAGATACCTTGCAGCACAGAACTGGAATTCAAAATTATTTTGATAGATTGGAGAAATTATCTGAAATCAAGATGAAATTCAATAAAGTCAAGTGACAAAAGCACAAAAACAAAATGGGGCATAACTGGCTAAGAAGTACTGTAGAAAATGGTCCAGATTATAAAGCAAATATGTCAGCAATCAATTGCTCTTGGAAAGAAGGGAAGTGTCTTAGATACAATACCCCTTCCACTCCAGCAAACACATCTCTGGAAAGACTTCAACTGGAATAGTCTGTCCACTTCTGGAGTACTGTGGCCAAGTCTGGACCACCCACTCTTAAAGGATTTAGCTGAGAACCACAGGAATAAATGAGTTTAAAGACACATACAAACCAACCAACCCCAAAAGACTCAAAGGAAGAAAGGCAGAAGGGTATAGCTGTGTTTTGTATAAGACAGAAGAAGCTCACAGAGAACATTATGACGGTCCTCAACTATATGAAAAGATTGCTATAAAGAAGGGTGAACACTTGTCCTTGGTGGCTAATTAGGATAGAAGAAGTAATAATTGGTTCAGTTTGCTGCCACTGCAGGTTAAGTGGTTTAATGCCCTGTTACAGATTTCTAGACTAGTGTGTTGCAGAGGGGAAAGAGCTGCAGAGCAGGACTGCTGTGTTCCCAAGAAGAGTGGATATAGAGATCCTGCTGCCTATGAGCCTCTGGCAGAGCCACTCTGTACAGCAGTTCCATAGCTCATGCCCAGTGAGAAGGTGATTTTTGGGTTCTCCCTCACATTGCTTTCAGCTGCACATGTGTAACAGGTGTAAATAGTATATTCAGAGTTATGGAAACAAATAAATATTCTGAATGCACACAGGAAACACATCTGTTCTGAAGTCAGATATTTTTGTTTTTATAATCACTTTTTAGGGGAAAACTGCAATTTAAACATCAATCTTGGCATTGAACACGGCAAAAATGAAAAGAGAGAGTGCACTTGGGAGCTACATTTTTCTTCTGGCACCTGCAACCCTTCCCTATTGACACTTACTATTTTCAGAACTCTATACATCTACATCCCTGTTGGCAACATATATGTGTCTCATATTCTTTTAAGTTAATGTTGCACAAGGAACTGCTGTCTCCCTAAGGAAAGAATGGCATTCCTTCCCTCCTCCTGTTCCCAGGAAATTAAACTACACTTGAGCTTTCAAAATGCAGTTCAAGATAAGATTTTACCATTAAATACACCTGTAAAAACTCCACAGCCATTACAAATTACAAAACTCACAAGTTTAAAAAAAAAAACCCTGACATTAAAGTTTACACTCAAAGCATGCAGACAGACCATGAAAAATAAAATGTCCAAATAGAACAAACCATTAATTTTCCCCATTAGTTTTAAACTAGACCCATCTTGTCTCTACGTCACATATTTAAGATTCTGATACAAATTTCATGTGAGTAACAAATTACTAGGGATCTATATATCCTAATTTTATAAATTTGTAGATTTGAGTACTCATCTGTAGATCCGGCCCTGCAAAGCACAATGCTTTTATAATCTGGCATAGGGGTTTTTGCTATTTGTATACATTCAGTATGGACTACAGATGCTACGAGTCCTAGACTGGTTTTCCTGGAAACAGTACGAACAGAGTGAAAGAGTGGAAGCTCATATGTATGTAGGTGGGAAACCCATAGAGTCAAACGGCTGTCTGTTATACAAGAAGATGCACACTTTTCTTACATTCTCAGTATCTTTGCTAGGAATATGTCGTATCCCACAGCTAGTAAAAGTACCTGAAAAAGAGGACCAATCTGGTTACTCAGGGCTAGTTTTTAAGAACCACTTCCATTGCTTTTCCATTTGTTATTCTATCTCATTTATTTTATTTCAAACACAAAACATTTTACACAGAGTTAAATATACCTTTAATCTTGCACCTAATGATATTTTACAGAATCTCCATCTTCTTTTCCCTGCCAGGAATGCCTGACTCTATTCCTTCTATTTGTTATTTCACACATATTCACAGTTTTAATGGTGTTGCTTTCTTTTACTTCACTTACTAGTGTGGCTGGATTCCATCTCTCAAACAATGTGGAGTAAAACTGGCTGAAAGGTTTTAAGGCTTGGCTTTGGTCATAAGTAGTTTTCTGTTCCACTATACACTTGCAACTTCTTGCCAAAACTCACTTAATAATTACTTAAATTATTGTTTACATTCCACTTAGGAACTTATCTTCAATTGTACAGTAAAGAAACAACACCAAGTTTTGTTTTATGAAAAGGCAAAATATAGTCATGCAACAGATCCCCACAGCAATACCTCCTCAGAGAGACTGACTGGGGTGCAAAATGGGGGCAACATCTCTATTTCTCACATAAATCTGGAATAGGTTTTAAAATCCAATGGAATTTCAGGGAAGAGGTCATAATAGGGAGTTACTCTTACACATTCACTGGAAATGCCGAATATATCAAGGATCCTATTTTTATTGCCTGTAAATCATTAGACAATCAGGCAATAGATAACCAAACATTAATTATTTGACTTCAGATACAAATGGGAGAAACAAAAAAAAAAAGAAGAAAAGGAGAGAGGATTTGCAAAATACACAAATTGATTTATGCCATTTTCTTGTTGTACTCTGAACCCAGGCATATGAGAATCAGCATCATTACAGCAAAAACACTGCACTGTAATGACACTGGCCATACAATTCAGCTTTGCAGATATATTGCTTTGAGATAATGTCACTTACATGTCACAAATAGCAAGTCCACGCTGAGAAATATTACCAGGGGTTCGGATTAACTGAAACATGCTGACACTGAAATAGGGACAACAAATATTTTTCTTGTGTTCAGAAGGATGGTTGACCTCTTCCACTAACATATGCCCAAATTAGATACCTTTTGTTAGAATAGTTGTGGGAAACACTCACTAGGCTGGCAAATAGCAAGACCAGTCTACACACAGCTACAAAAGAACTGTTATTCCACAATATCTAAGCCACCCAATTTTTCCATCTATACAGCTCCTACATGTATAACAATTTGTATATCCTTTTAAAATTGCAGTGCTTAGAATTACAGAGATTTTTAACTTAAATTGTCAGGAAAGGATAAGACAGAGACATACCTGGTTCAGTCTAATAACAGAATCAGAGAAGAATGCCTGGTCTAAAACCTATTATTTGTCTGTCTTTAAATTTTACTGAAGCTTGTGGACAAAAGAGAAATGAATTCTTAAATATCCACTCTGTGCATGTTTGACTATTCACCTGCAGCAGACAGAAGATTGCAGTTTAATACTCCTCTGTAAGCAGTACAGAGCAGAAGGAGTTAACTTATGAAATGTGTCATTTCGCTGGCTTCTTTAATTTGAATTCATTATTTCCATTCCTGGAACTTGTGCACAAGAATGGATAAGAGAAAGAAAGGGGGAAAAAGAGCAATGAAGCTGGGCTCAAGACACACTCCACTGCCAATTCCTTACTGCCAACATGGCATCATCCTTGAGATTTCACAGCAATATCATAATTGACCAGCAGAAGATGCTCTTTTGTCCTTTTTAAATATATGGGATAAGATTGCACTTGGTCTCTAGGGATAAGACCTATATTCTGGCTGTGAGAACAAAAAGATGGGCATTAACAACTAGATTGTGCAGTTTTTAACAGAAATATACACTTCCACCCACAGCAGAGTACCTGTTAGTACTTGCTATATATACAGTGCATACTAAATCCATATTCAAAATTGTTTTAAATTAGAGCCCTTTTTTCAAAGAGCATGAAAATGTCTCTAGCTGGCTGGAAAAACTAATAGATTTTCTTAGCAGTATTCTCAATCCATGATCATTGCAGAAAAATCACAGACATGAGTTTTGTGTTTATCAAAAAGGAACCACAGTTACATTTCTCTATTCTGCCACAGAATACCCCACAGCCTCTGCCTTTGAGAATAGTTTATAGAGATGGAATATTAAGTGTGTCTATTATCTAATGTACTACTGTCAGCCATACAAATGTTCTTATTTTATTCTGACATTTTGACCTGGTTTCTTTTTTACCTTGTTTACTTCCCTCTATATGAGTAAATGGAAGCTGCTATGCCATCTATCCGAATGAAAAGGCAATAACTAGTATTGCCATGAGTGAATATAGAGCATCAAATATTACGTGTCACTAGGGCACAGAAAAAAAGTCATATTCCCAGCAATATTAGTGAATAAGTCTCTCTAGGTCTATCTACCCAACTGCACCAACTCCCAAGGCTCTAAAATTTAGTGAACACAAATCCCTTTATCATCTATTACCGTGAAAATAAAATTATTACCGACAGCATCTAAATACTACATTGGAACATGATGAAGACAGTCTTTGACACCTCCATTTCACACTGAACTCTCCCCACCTCTTTGATCACTGAAGTCTCACAAAAGCACCGTGTGTGTCAGAGACAAGTAAAAAGCTGGGACCTTCAGAGGTCCCTGATTCTGAAAAACTACAATCTAAACTATGATCTAGCAGACTGTACTTTGAGAGGTCATAAATGGGTTTTCAGCTGAGTTAAGAAACTTATTCTGCTATGTGTTGTGCTTTATTCTTGAGCGATTCTAGTGATCCAGGTAGGAAAGCGAAACACAGGTAAGACAAACCATCCTTCCACTTCCATTCCAGACTCTTGCAGAAGTATCAAATAGTGAAAGGGCTAGGCAATGCAGCTACAAAGAGTTGATTTTATCATAAGAAAAGATTATATGGATTGAAAAGACATACAGGTGAGGAGATATATATTTCTATATACACAAAGAAAGCCTGAGAGGGATTATTTACAAGGGCATGTGATGACAGGACAAGGGGGAATGGCTCTAAACTGAAAGACAGCAGGTTTAGATTAGCTATCAGGAAGAAATTCTTCACTGTGAGGGCAATGAAGCACTGGAACAGGTTGCCCAGAGAAACTGTGGGTGCCCCATCCCTGGAAGTGTTCAAGGCCGGGTTGGCTGGAGCTCTGAACGATGTAGTCTAGTGAAAAGTGCCCCAGCCCATGAGAGGGGGTTTGGAAGCAGATGATTTTTAAGGTCCCTTCCAACACAGACCATTGTATACAACTCTAGCACAACTCTACCCTACAAGACTTTGAGAAAACTCTTCCTAAGACTCAGCAAGAGACTTTTAAAATCAAGGACATGCTTAAGTGCTTTGCTGAGCTGGGGTCCACTTATGCTTTTGCTAGTCTGCAAGTCTAATTAACTCAAGATTATTACTTCCCAATAAGCTTTGTAACCAGGTAAGAGCACATCAAAATTATGGACAGCTCTAATCAAAGAGCATTTCTTGGGAAGGTACAGGAAGTGGAAAAGATCAAGTATATTTTATGTCCCATACCCTATGGAGAAAAGGTAATCTCATGCACAAAGTTTAATTTATCAACAACTAGTCAGAAAAAGAGAAAACCAATTAAGAAAGAAGTATTTAAGAAACCACCCCCTTTTCTTAAAATTTACAACCATATCTACACTTAAAATTACATACAATTTAAATTATATATTGCTGCATTTAATTGTTTAATAATATAACTGTGACTTTGGGTGTCCAGGTATCACCCAAAGAAATTGTAAAAGCAATATATAATTCCAGACAGTACAGAGAAGTAAACATTATGGCACCTTACAGAAATTTTGGCAAGAAGCAATGGTAAATATGCACAAATATGAGTTCTTTGGTATGTGTTGGTAATAAAAAAACCCCTCTATATCTTTGCTACATAAACAGTGCATATTCTTCAAGCAAAAAAACCACTGGGGTAATTAACAAGTAATTTCATAGAAGAGGTATATTCACCTGCAAATTATGTCCCTTAAAAGTTCATTAACATTTTTTATTCAATTCATATCAGAAGCCCTACTCTTGTGACCGTTTTAAAGGAGTACTTCTTTAGTATAACCAAACTACACTCCAAGTTAATTCCTGTATGCATTCTGTACTTATTAGGACGAGTAATCACAGTCATTTTTGTCAGCTGGTGATGTCACTCTATCCACAAATATTATCTGTGTTCAATGTGTTTCAGAATCTAAATTCTACTTAAGAGAGAGATAAGAAAAAAGATAGTGTTGAGGTATTAAGTTATTGAGTCCGTATTTTAGACTCTACTTACTTGTTCCAGTTTTCAACACTACAGCATAGTATCAACTGCAGTGGCCATTTGAACCACTAATTAGCTGCAGTTGTCAGATGCTCAGGTTTTTGAAAATAATACAGCTACACTTATTGCTTGTAATGTTAAATATACAAACACATGTGCATTCAAACTTAATCAAACATTAAGGCAGAGATTTTCAAAGCTAATTAAAAGACTTATGCATTTATTTTCCGTTAAATTAAGTGGAAATCAGATGTTGGAATATTCTATGCAAGGCTCCAAATCCCAGCATGGAAATGGAACTTGTTACATTTGCTGAATCAAAGCTAGAGGGTGACAACAGGGCTGGGATTCATTTCGCCCCAATACAGTTGTCTAAATTCATGTGAGATAAAAAGCCTCCTGGAGGTATCTGTCTCCTTACTGTCTGTAGAGGGAGCCTAGAGAATGATTCAGTCTAGACATGTAACTTTTATAGGGATAAAGGTAGGTAAGATAAATCCTATTGTATATATCTACCAAGAATTTAAAAGTCAGGAAGAAAACTGGTTGAGGCTTTGAGAGCTTAGTGAAGGACAGAAGTACGTGAAAAGCTGGGTGAAACAACTGTATCTACTTTGTCTAGATTTTTAGTCTTGGCAGGAAAACCTATAAATGATGTTCCAGTTTTTTGCTCGCAACGCTCAAAGATCTCCACGCTGCCAGGTTCCTGCTGTTTCATATAAAAAGCTCCAAGTGGCAGACAGAAGTTGGAGAACTGGTTAAAGATTTCTGCCAGTATGAAATGCTTTAAATGAAGAAGATGTGATTATTTGCCTGGCTTCCTAACTTTAATCCCTGGCTAGCCACGGTTGCAAATAAAGGCCTTTAAGCCCTGCATTTTATCTCATACTGTATTTGGATACAAAATTCCTGTACAAAATACAATTAAACTAGAGACAGAATTACTCATATGTATCTTCCTACATCCTGGGTAATCTGAAATATAAGGAAATCCTGGGTCAAGACAACACATATCAAATACCGACATTTCTCATGCATTATCCTGTGACCATCAGATCACCCAGGTGCTCCATTTCTATGGTGTAGCAATCTCCTTCTCAAGCACATAATACTCACTACTGGGCACATACAGCCAAGACTGGTTAATGAAGGAACTGGTTAATGAAGGAACCGTAATCAGAAGTTTAGGTTGCTTTGACAAAGTGAGGATGGGTTGGGCTCCAGACACGTGGATATTCACATTATACACAATGGCTTGCAAGTTTTGATGGTGAGAAGCACAGGGTAGTGCACTTTTTAAACTGACGTCTGCATTTACAAATTAAAAATCTGATTCAAATGGAGATGTCTGAATCACCTGCTTGCCATGAAAAAAATCTACTTAGAACCAAAACTTTTACTGTTATTGCTGCTATAATATTGTAGAACAGCGTAACAGATCACTGACAAGGCTGTTACGGTTGCTAAATCAAAGGATATACTATACTGAAAGGCACTGAAAGAAATAGAGAGAAAATGAAGTACAGAGGTTGTGATAACAGAGTGGGTTTGTGTGTTTGTTTTAATTATTAACTTCAAATTTTCACTTCAAAAGAAATGGGAGAATTTATGCATGCCAAGAAGTGCTCCCTTTCAAAACTCGGTCTTCACTGAGCAAAGAAAGTAAAGCTTTCCTCTAAATGGCATCTCTTATCTTGTCAACCTCATTTAAAGTAAAAAGGCATCAATAGTAATAATAAGAATGCAGCTTGGTGAACAATTCCTTTACAGAACCCAGCCATTACATACTGTAACAAATTAAAAACTCCAAAAGTCTATGGAGGTCCCCAGAGAAATGCTATTTAATAAAGCAAACACTGATATTGAATGTGACAGAGTTCCATTTGCTTCAGAATCCCATCCAACTGAGTTTGGCTGCAGCTGAAGCAATTAGAGAAAGCTGTGATTTAATGATTATGCTAAAACCCTAGACAAACAAAGCTCTCACCTACCAAGTGGCCACTTAGCTGTATCACTACCGCTAGAATGTATAAAAATCCTTGTAGGATCTCATTTGCTGTCAGTCAACTACTAACAACATGAGCAATTATTTACTAAAAATGTCTATTTACTAGCTACCCTACTGCTTAAACATGAAAAATGTATAAATCTAAATCTAAACAAAGTAAGCAAAGCCAAGTGTGAACTACATATGTCAGGGAAATCACCCAGTAAGGTCATCCTTGTAGCTGAGACCTGATACGATCCAGTTGAAAGCTCATAACAGGTAATTTTTTTTTAATATGTCTTTATGTTGTATATGATAATCCACAGAGGCCTCACCTCTGGGTCCATAAACATTTAATGAAATTTAAACATCTTTTTATTACAGCAGTAGCCTCCTATGAACTACAACCAATCACTTCAGACTCTGTGGATCTGTTAAAACAGTAAAACTGATTCACTTAAGATTTCTTAGTTTTCCAGAAGTGGTATTTGGCCTTCCCTATTTTTTAACGCAGTCAAAATTTCTATGTGTAAAGTTCCAGGACATAAAGAAGTATAAAAAAGTGACAATTCAGAAAACTTGCTTACAGAAAACTTGTGAATTTGCTTGGAAACTCTGGACTTTCTTGGTGTGTTCCTGCCAGCCAAGAAGATACATTGTGGAAAAATTACTAATGGTCTTTCTGATTTTTCATTTTTACATTAGTCAGAGAGCCAAGTAAGTGACACCTTGGCCTGCTGATGTAGATTTTTACCCTCACTGCCTGCCAGGTGAAGGCATCTCCTGACAAAGAGCAAGCAAAGCCTTTGAAAAAGCAGTTTCCTTCCTCTCCAGCTAAGGAATAGGATCTAGAGACAGGGTGTATACCTATAGCCTAAAATAACCTACCAGTGTCGATAAAGAATTTTTAAAACCACACAGAATATGAAATCTGTGAGAAAGCTCAAACACACAATACTATTTTAAGTAAGAAAACAGTTTTGCATAACATGAATAAGTATTCACAAAGTTGCTGCAGAGGAGACTGAAATAACTTAAAGAGCTCATAGAAATGCACCTATCCAGCAGATCAGACCTATTTTCGAAGATCTAAATCCTCATGTCTTAACAATAAAATGTACTGCGGGCATACCAGTGTTTGTCTGTTTTGTTACGGGTGTGCATTTCTAACTAAAATATACAATGGTCATGTTCAGAACCCAAATTTTTTTTAATTACAGTGTGTTCCCCAAGAGTGCCATAAACCCAGAGCATCTACAGTTTCAGCACTTTTCTAAAAGATTTGTGTTCAGAGTACTAAAGAGCCTGAGAAGGCAGCAATAGCCTTGACAAAGCCAAGAAACTACACGGTCCCATTTCGGGGAATGTGTTAACTGCCAGAGGAGCTGTCAACTGAAAGTGAGACAGAAAATCAGAAAAGATTCAGTGCTAATGTCTTCTTAGACTAGGGGAACCTTATGTCAAGCTCAGCCCAGAATATATGGATCTGCATCAAGCAGCTTGTTTTCTACTAGTGCAATGACAACCACTGTGAGATGTTATCGTATTTCTTTGCACTATGTTTTGTCAGAACCTACAGAATTAGTTGTAGCTGGATCACTCTCTAGGTCCTCAAAAAATATTTTATCAAAATATCACAAGATGCTCTTTGGAGGATAGTGGTTTCAGGTGCTGGCTGTTCTTAGGATTCTCCTCCTCTAAATGAGTTTTTCCACGATCACTTGAATTTTACACCTGATTTCTGTCAGGCACACTGAAGGATCACCTCTCTGCTCTAGGAAAAAATTACTTTTTTTTCTTTTCCCACTCTTGCTTTCTTAGTTCTACTTTCTGATTTGTAAAGTTTTTTCTAGAACCAGATGCACTGATACAGATGTGCACAGACACATTTTTTTGTTGGTACCGTCAGCTTCAGTAGTAGTGTCTCCTGGATTAGGTCATCTGCTTCTTAAAATCATAAATCAAGGTATCCCTGGTCTGAGGCATTCTAGAACGAATGTGAGCTTTTTATAACCTCCACATGAGAGGTCTGAAAGCTGCAAGAAGCCCATCAGAAACTGCCAGGTTAGCACAGAGCCCACCATGTATTTTGTGGCCTATCAGCAAGGATAAAGGAGTGTATTGAGGATCAAATATGCTTTGTATTAAGCAAGCAGTTCCTTGTTCAGACTCCTGTGAATGTGCTTGTTCAGTACAGTACAACATCTGGCAAGGGTCAGATCTGGACTGAGTTCCTTCTGAGTTGATTAAACCCTCTCCAGTACAGCTGACAATCACAGGCCTTCACGTCCTAGAGTCTCAACAGACTTGCAGAACAAGTACAGAATCAGAGCAGCTTCCCTGTCTCTCCCTGCAAATACTCATACACCTTGATCTGAAGGGACCACAAGCAGGATTACTGTCAGTATTCTCCTCATTCCTCTGCCAATATTCCAAGCACTCATTAGAATCAAAGAGGTGACACCAAACTGCCCAGGGCACATGACCTCGAAACTGCCAAGATACTGAGTATTTTCAGCTGTATTGTGTAGTACGCAGCAGATGAAAGATCCTATGGGCTGTGAGCTGATGTATATCAATATAGATATAGATGATACAGATATAGGAATAAACAGATATAGGCATCAACTGAATCCAGTGGTCAAGATGGGACGTGAAGACAGAAGTGCACTCTATGTTGCACATGATGAGTTTCGCAATAAAGAATGTCCTAGGGAAATATCTAACCTATCAGACCATCAGCAGCAGTGCCTTGCAAACATAAAAGGAAACATGGTGTTCCACAATGTTCCTATGATAATAAGCACAGCAGTCAGGGATAATAAATGTCTTGTTAATAAATGTAGGGTGAAAAGGTGATACAGTATTCACCATTTCTCTAAGAATTTATGTTTCCAACTTGAAAAGCTCTTTTTGCACTTCTAGAAAATGTCCACTTGCCAGGTATACTTTGTAGATTTAATCAAGCAGTTATTTTTGTACTTCCAAGGTGTCCATCTTTTGGATTTTAAGAGAGAAAAACTTATAAGTAACTTAAACCCATGGTAAAATAAAGAGAAACAAGTTACAGTTTTTCCACTTTAACTACTACTATCATAAATAGCTCTAAGTAAACTACTACGCATCATGTTTCATCATAAAAAAGAAAATACTTTGTTCCATCCAGATAATGATCAAAAATAATCCTGGATACTTTCCTGATCTACAGGGTCTACCTGAGGTGAGATGCAGCAGTGTCTGTTCTGCATGGTGTAGTGCTTGGAGCACACAGATAGAATTGTAGGTCAACATCTGAAATTGTCAGTTTTTAGTATCTGGTTTCTTGATACAAGCTCAGAACAACTCAGTCCTCTATTCTTCTGCTGTAGACTTTGCACTCTGTAGTTTTTCCTATCAAAAACCTAATTTGAAGTCAAAGTTCTCAGGTTCTCTAGATAGACAATAAAGTGTGGGTTTTTTTAAGAACAGGAGTCTACTCTGATTGTAGCCATGGCTGCAGAGAAAAGCTACAGTGTCATGAAATACATTTAAACATGACCAGTGGAAAAAAGGGAATTCCAAACTCTTTTCTTCTTCAATAGGATGACATTTCAGTCAATGGCATGATCTTTCAGAGCCTGGCTCTGTTTGGGTAAAAATATGGAGTGGTTTACCTATTTTAATTGTGCATGTTCGTTCTCATGGCCATCAATATCAAATAACCGGAAGCTCACTTAGAGGCAGGGTGTTAAACAGAGTGTAAATTTCTCAAATGGAGAAGAAACCATGATCATCATTGATATTCTCTTATCTCATTCAGCTTCTTTGATTTGAGTGCTGGTATCAAAAGGAAGTGACCTGAACATATTAAAGATGATGCAAGTTTCACTACTCCCTGTTGCATATAACTTAAAAATTAACAGTTCATTAATATCCAAATAGATCCGCTTTGGGGAGACCTGACCAGAATTAAACACTAGATTCACAAGCATATGAGACTACTGCCTATGTGTTGCTAAAAAGGCCCAGAAGCAGCTTGTATTCTACATTCTTCCATTGCCTTCACCTGCAAAAGTGGTATCTCTGCTTCAGGAACTGAATAACTAGATAGAAATTTAATTGTTTTTTTCTCCAGTTCTCAAAGGAAGGTATTTTGCACCAATATAAGAAAAAATCAGCTTATTTTATCTAATTCATGGCACACTACCCACTGGTATGAAGAGAAAGATGGCAGTTCCCATTTCCTTCATGCTTTGATAGAGAGTCAACAGAGAAGTAATACAAACTGACAGGTTTTTATGACTGACCTCCTGATACCTACTGGTGCATAAACATGTAGTTGTTAGAACTTATCACTAGGGCCAGGGTTATCCCCTCTTGACTAGGAGTCTGCCAAGTCGTAAATAAAAAAGCTAAAAATAGAGTTCCAAAATAATGTGTTCTATTTAGTGGATTCTGCCCCTAAAGTATCATGTCCCAGAAAATCTCCAAACAGGAAAGCTGAGATTTCACCATTTCTTGTCTTTAGTTTCCAGATGTTGCAGAAACCTTGGTGGGTAGGAAGACCATCTAAATGTCTCTCCAGTGCTGAGAGGTGTCCCTGAGGGGTCCATACCGAGACCAATACTGTTTAATATCTTCATCAGTGACAGTGGGATAGAGTGCATCCTCAGCAAGTTTGCAGACAACCTAAAGCTGAGAGGTGCAGTTGACACACCTGAGGGATGAGACGGAATTCAGAGGGACCTGGACAAACTCAAGAAAGGTGTCATGGGAATCTCATGAGGTTCAACAAGGCCAAATGCAAGGTCCTGCACCTGATCCAATGCCAACAATACATGGATTTTGGAGGGCAAAGGAGGAGGAAGGAATGCTTAAATTCCAATAGGCTTAAGACCAATCTCATGGGCTGAATACTGAGGAGCAGTCAGAGACCTTAAAGTCCAGTTCACAGATGTCAAGACTGCTTTGCAACATGACAACATCCAGTAAGCTGAGACATTCACATAATTTGCTTCTAAAATGGCAATCCAACTACAAATTAAAACCTAGAAGGGGTGAAGAAGCATCCCCTCTTACCTTTCCCAGACAAAATTAAGAGAAAAAACAGAGCTCATTTCTGTGCCTGTATTTTGAGAAGAAAATTTGAGGTTCCTATCCTCAGGGATGTAGGTAGGCAGCTGTGTCTGGGTGAATCTCAACTCTGATATGAAGCTGAGCTTCCACAGAAGCCAGAAAATAATCCCCCTTTCTAAAGACCACCCCATCAAGAGCTCAGTGCTTAGCTTGGCAAACAGCTAGTTTGAAACTCTGCTCTGAGGTGCCTGGCTTTCACACTACACTTTACACGGCACCAGCCTGTGGTTTCATTTCATTCTGGGGGCCATGCACCTAGCTGTGAGATTACTAAATACTACTTTTTCCTCACTTAACTGGTTTTACCTAACATCTAGGCCTTTCTGCACATGAGAAATAATCACCAAATTAAGCAAGAGTTTTTAACTTTGAGTTTATGAGAAAGGAATACTCCAAATGTACTATACACCTACTCCTAAGGGAGATCTGTGGCTGATCTGAGGACAATTGCACTAAAGAAAACCCCTCTGACTTTGGAGAACCCCTTCACTTTCTGTGACAGAATCTGTGTGACAGAAATCAGAATTTGGTATTTAGGACAAATTTGGAACTGACATGGCTCAGAAATGCTTGACAGGTGCTGCTTGTGAGAGGGTCTTCCTATTAGTTCCTTCCAGGGGGAGAGTAGGAAAACCTCTCTGATGGCTTAGCTCTAGGAGTCTCCTTGCCAGGTACCTGCCATATGCCTAAAGGCATTAGAGAAACATGGTTACATTTACTATCACGAGACTAGCTGGCTTTGTTATAATATCTGAAACAAACCCCACATTTTTTAATGGTCTGGTTTGTTTTTGCAGAAAGCTGATTCTTGGTATATGAGCTGTCATATCAGATTCTATTTTATTCTTTTATGTTTACAAAGTATTGCATAAACAGGAACAGCTGCTGTTGATTTATAAACACCAGAGTTGTCTTGAGAATTTAGGCATTATTTTGCAAACATTTAAGTCTAATCATTTGCAACAATTGTTCTGTACCATAGTGGACAGTGGTCCTTCTGCTGCCTAAAGACATTTTCTAACAACACTAATAACGTAATTCTGAATTAGACTTAGAAGAAGGATCTTACGTGCATAGATCTATCTATTTATATATCTGTGAGCATCTCTTCATTCATCCAGAATTTCTTAAGAGAATGCCACTGCATTCACTGCTCCAACTTTTTGTAAAATTACTGCAGCCTGCTGTAAGTAGCCAGGCAGAAGCCTTGGCCTCTATGAAAACATGCACATCATTTGCACATGTGAGTACCTAGAAGTAAGATGTGGAAATGCAACCAGTTGTTGAACTTAATGTTTAACCGCCTTAACCAGGGGACATTTTCCTCCATTTCATTCACAGTACCGTTGCCAAGTTCTGAAACAAATATTCTCCTGACAACAGTCTCTTCCTTTATGTTATCCTGATTTGCTACCATTACAGAGGCATGCTGCACACTGAAGAAAGCAGGAACCACATGATCCAATACCATAAGATCAGAAAATTAAAGAATTTATTATAAACTAAAAGATGCCCAATAAAGTTTCACAGGCAAATTCCTGCATCTCCAAGTGGTGGCACTGAATTTTTTTTGTGGAACTCAGACAGTTTTTATCTTATTCTAAGTTTTAATAAAGGGAAACCTAAGACTTGATTAATAAATCACTAAAAGATAGCAAACAAAGGGTAGAAATAGCTGGCAAATTCTCACAGCAGAGGAAAGCTACCAGCCCAACTCCCAAGCACCTGAGATGTTAGGCAGAGTCTTGTAGGACTTCGAAAGAAGATGGATAACAACAGGAAAAACTTTACCAGGCATAGAGAGTCACTCTGGCTAGCTGATCTGAATGCAAAGAGTTGTGGGAAGCTTAAAATACTAAACAACAATAAAACAGCAGAGGGTATTGATGAATGCAAAGTAATGCATATGAGGGAAAACAATCCTAATTAGATCTAAACCACAATGGACCCTAGCTATTATCACACAGCACAAAAATCTCTGAACCATTATGTATAATTCCATGGAAATGTTGGTTTAATGATATGTAGTAATAAAAAAGGCCAACCACATGCTTTCAGATCAGAAAAAAGGTAACTGGGGATGGGTACAACAGAGGTTTGCAAGTCATAAAAGTTCCGGACTTTCTTTTCTGTGATTAGAGAATGGTTATTCAGTCTAAAAATCATCATTATAATAAATAAATTACAAAAAAAAAAATCTGAGGACATTAATAAAATTAGCTCACAGTTTTAAACCCAGTAAGAGGAAATAATTTTTCATACAATGCACAAGCTGTAGAACTCATTGCTGCCGGGCTTCAAGTAACAAGCATAAACAAATTTTAAAACATATTAGGCGTATTAGCAGAGGCATTACATTGGCAATTCCTGAACGCAGTGCTCCAGGCACAACCTCCCATTTGGGACAAGCTGATATATCAGTAAAAAACATTTGGTCATTTCCCAGGTTTGCTCTCTTATCCTTTCCCAATCCATCTGCTGCTGGTGGCAGGATAGTTGACATCTGACCCTTCTTCCCCACAAATCTTTCGTTCTGCAAAGGCTGATTCCAAAGCCTCATCTTCTGTGTAGTAAATACTAAATCCTGCAACTCCCTTTGACTTCCAGTTTCACATCAGTGTCTCATCCTCAATTAACTGTTTCTCTGCTCATATCCCTTTTCCCTTTGCTTTCTGCCAATACTTCCAAAGATAGATCCATTTTCTCAGCTGATTCCACTCTCCCACCTGCCTTCATTACACTTTCTCAAAGACTTTTAACCTGATCCGATGTGATGCCTTTTCATAACAATTTTATAAGACAAAGACCACCCTCCTGCCAAATTTCAAATCCTTATTCCCAAATAATGGGACGGGCAGCAGAGGGAGGCAGGGGAAGCTACAGCTATTTAGAGCAACGTTTGCCAGGACTTTTCAGTGTGGTCAAAAAAAATATATATATTCCCATTGCCTAATGCCTGGAAACGTTCAAATAATTTTTTCTGAAATTTTCCAAAACAGATTCAGCCAAGAAGAAAACCAGTGGGGAGAGCTTCACCTCACAGAGATGCCAAAAAGTTAAAGTCTGGCAAAGCTATCAGCAACTGCAAACCGGGAGCTATCATGGAGAACATTAGGCAACCTTAGTAAAACCTTATCTATTGCAGCACCAAAGAAAACAAAATGTAGTTCAAAATGTGATTACTGATGCATTTGATGCAATGAAAGCATAGATTTCAGTGACAGGTTTTGGTAATCATTTAATTGCACATTATTTTAAGAGTGCATTATTTTATTTTGCAAGATGCCATCAAATTTAAAAAATCCTTTTCGTCACAGGCCAAGAGGACTTTTAAAACTAGAAGTAATGGTAACACCAGCCCTGGCAATGACTTCAATGAATAATGCCCTGCCATTTTCTTTGTTTGCAAGTATCCACAATGTTTTTTAATGACTGTATTATGACTGATTTTCAAAAATGGGAAACTAGCTGTATTTAAAATGTGCCCTACTAACTGAAGAAAGGCCAGTTTTAATGGCAGATAAGTAAAGGGATTCACAGCTAAGACAGCGGGGGGAGGCAGTAATTTACTCCACTGAGCTCAGTGAAGCCCAATTCACCTTTGTGGTGGTGGCCAGCAAGCACCAGCTTTCAGCCTCTGGTGCCAGGCCACCACGTCACTCAGCACTGGCACTGGCACTGTGGAGGCAAAGAAGGGCACACAGCACTGAGGACTGGATTCAGCAGCTCCTCTAAACCAGGCAGGACATGAGACAACATCTGAGGGGAATCAGCTGCAAGGACTTGTACTAAGTCCCTCCCTTTTCTCTGGCCTGTCATATTTGATTATCAAGAGATACTGTATAGATATAACCAAAATAATAAAAGACAGATTTGCCTATGTGACTTCTGATTTTCATGGCTTTTCCATGCTTTTTAAAAAAATAGTGGTCCATTAAGATTGATCTTCGTTAATTATATCTAAGGTGATAATTACACTCCCAAAGTAATAATGGCCAAGCTCTTAGTTCTCTGGAAAGAGGGTAAAATGTCTTGTTTATGGCTCTGTAAACCAGAAGAACTCTTATTTTTCAGTGATCAAGAAGGCTCGATTGAGCTCACTTGTTTGTTTTCTGAATGTAAACAGAAACAGTTTCCAGATGAGAGAAAGGCTACCACCAGTTTACAAGATCTGACATTAAGAAATCTACTGATTTTGATCCAGAATTCTTGCAGGTCATGTTCACATCAGGGCCTGTGATGTATCTCCCCGTATTTATGACAAAGGGATAATTTCAGAACTTCTCTGTCATTAGCCTAAAGGCAAAGGCAAGCTATGTACCGTGTGCATCTTCTCCCAATAAAAGCTTCCAAAGAAAATTCTACAATAAACTTCACCTAATTTTACAGAGATAAAATATTTAAATCTTCATGGGTTCACTCCAGCTGGACTAATAAAGGGGTGATTTGGGCTACTGTAAGAGGACGCAGTGGACAATGGGTCTGTGACTTGCATCTGAAACATAAGAAGTTATTCTGCTGGCTGAATAAATGACACTGGAAAACGGGTGACAAAAATATTGCTCAGAGAAAACCCCAACTCCTGCCCCACTGTTTACGGTCCTGTTTTTCCTATGAACCAGCCAATATACTAGCATTTAAAAATAACCTTGCCCTGTGAATTTGCTGTCAAGTCACTTCAGTTCTTTAAGCTGAAATGAATTTTAAGTTCAAACACAGCAGAGCCATTCTCATTTGGGTTTGATTCCTTTCAGCAGAAGAGATTCTGATTCTCAGATTGAGGAGAGAGAATTCAGGTTGTCTGCTCAAAGGAGCCTGCTGGACAGGTAATTAAAAATTTTATTTCTTTTTTTGTTGCTTTTTTCCTTCCCCTTTTGAAACATATCAAATTTCATACAGAGAATCACGGAGAAACAATAAACATGGAAGCCTAGAATAGCTTTTTTGCAGAAACAAGTTTCAGGATAGAATAACGCTTTAATTTTTTCCAGGCTACCCACAGTATTGCTGGCAAGCCTTGAAAGCTGTAGAAGAGCAAGCTAACAGATTCCAAATCTCTACCATAGGCCAGATTGTATTCAGCCCTGCATGGGACTGCAAGAAGCGAGCCCAAGGGGAGAGAAAACAAAGAACCTCCTCCTGTGCTGAGGCATTAAACAGCAGGGAAACATGAGCACTGTCTCATGCAAAGATGAATCATGACATCAGCTTCTCCCAAAAAGGGCTGGGAAGAGTTCAGGAGTGACTGGCAATTGTCCCTCCTTGGCAGCGGCCATCAGAGCTGTTAGTACATGAGAAAACATCCTTGCAAAGGACTGCTGCATTTCACCTGCCAAACTTCTTTACAACTTCTGAGAGGACCTCAGCCAAAACGCACACTGAGACATCTTTAAAAGCAAGCCCTTCCGCTTTTAAGCTGTGTCCAGCACAGGCCCCAGTATCAGTCAGCTTACGGAAGGGATGTTTAAATCCCATGAAATAAGGAATTCCCAGGAACAAACATAAAATGTGTGGACTGACTACACTGACTAGGCTTCGAAGAGTTTTCTGGTGGGGTGTTGGGTTTTTTTTGTTGTTGTTTTTGGTTTTTTTAAAGAATTTTACATCTATGATCCTAGAAGCTGAGGAAATATTATTTCTAGGAGAAAAAAAAAACCTTCGAGTTTTTTAGAACACTACCATCATATACTTGGAAAGAAGTATAATATTCTGTCATTCCCACTGTACAAGGCACAAAATGAAGTGGTTTGGTTTTGTCACACAACAGTTGAAGGTAAAACCAAAACGTGCTTGTTGGTCCCTCATCTAGAAGACTGGTATGCTTTTACACTTTACCCTTAATTCAGGTAAAAATTTATACAGCATTATCAGGACTTCTGAATTCAGTGTCTCTACTAGCAGATTTACAAACTAACTAAAGCAATTGACAGGCTTTCTACTGAAATAGGGCCTCTTTTTGACAAAACACTGCTACTTATTTAGCACGTATGCTTTATCATTGTTCATGTAAAACAACTAAACAATTAAAGCAAAGAAAATGGATTCATCTTCCTGACTGCCAAACAAGTCCTTGCCTCTGAAATCCTCTCTCTTGCTTCTTCCCATTTGTTTGTTTGTTCATTCAAACTGCCAACTTTGCTCCTAACCCAAAATGTCAGCTACAGAGGATAGTTGACAGGATAAGGATAATAACGAAAAATAATTTCCTGAAGAGACCTCATGGTCATGCAGCAAACCATGTTCCATGTAATAACTTATCAATCTACTCATATGAAAACACTTCACTTTTTAATTATATGAGCACAAGACCCCTTTATTTTCAGAAGCATTAAAAATTAACAGTATTTTTACTAATATGCTTTTAAGTTACAGGGCTCTTTCTTTTAAAAATAAACATATTGGAAATTAGTTCATCAGCATTAAATCAAGATATGCACAAAATAATGCAAACAGTAGAAATGATCCTTTTGCAATGATCAACTAAAATTTGCAATTCACTCTTTTAAATTATATTAATATTTTAAACTGCTAAAACATCAAAACACCATGGTAACACATTTTTATCCTGTGCAGCTTTGCTCACAAATATTTGACTCTTTTTGATGTATTATGACTTTTAAAAGTTCTTCACGTGCAACAACACAGGTGCATAGCTACATAGGGCACATGGTAGCCTGTAACAAAAATACCACCAAGCAATCTTCCTCTCTCAGCTGCATATATGGACTTTCATTCTTATATACCAGCTGTGGACTCAGTAGCATGATCATTTGTTATAGCCAAAGAAATGCCAAAATTTTTATACGATAAAAAAACCATGCAGCCCTTACAATTTTAAAATGGAGTGCCTTGATGTATCCTTCACAAACAAACAGTCAAATAACTAATACTGGTGACACAGAACTGCTGATAGTTTTTAGCTTATGTCTCTCAGTGAATACTCCTTTCTTTCCCTTACACTGGCCCCTGGCATGTTTTATATGAGGATATTTAATAGACCCCATCAGCTCATAGTACACGAGGCTCAGAATTGGTTGCCTTTACTGAATAGGCTGGGAAAGCTGCCTCAACAAATCTGTTCATGCTTAAGGTCTGGTCGCTGCCAAGTGACATGCTCAAGACGGCTGCCTTTCCATCCTCTGCTGTTTAACTGCACATTCACGGCAGAAAGGACAAAAGATATACTCTACAACTATGCCAAAATGAGAAGCAAGACTGCTCTTAGGCCCAAAATTCAATCCTGCTGGTGCAGAGCTGGTGTCTAATTTTCTCTGGCTCAAGAGATTTGAAACAAAAAAAAAAAGAGTCCTGAATTTCATCAGTCTTCAGGAATCTGAGAGACTTGAGAAAGCTCAAGCTTACTTAGAGATCTTCCTTCTATTAGTCACAGTAAATACATTTAAGCAATACATACATGTCAGCAGAGGGGAAAAAAAAGTAAACTAATAATAGATGCAAGGTTGAGAGAGGGGCAAAACTGATGAAATTGCTGGAGCATTCTGTCCTTATATAAAGACCCAGTCATGCTGCCAAGGTCAGATGGAGCTTGGGTTATCTGTTGCCCGAGGCTACTCTACCTTGTTTTTCACTCAGGGATCATTGTTCTTCGGTTGTTTACAGGGATTTTATTCCACCCTTTTCTTCGTACTGTCTTCCCTTTTCAGCTTGCACAGTCCCTGTGGCACATACCAGAAGCCCATCCTGGTTGTGCACCAAGAAATCCAGACTACTCTAATGGGAAAGAGCAGCATTAAGTGAGAACAGTTTTCCTCTTTAAAGGAGAAAGATACAGAGAGAAGGTATTTAACAAATCCTTTGTGAAAAGTGAAAAATTCACTAATTACTTTAAAGGATGGTTCATGTATCTAGCTGGTGAGGGGATATCATCTAAATATCTTTATCACCATAAACAAGGTAGTTAAACAAAACAGTGTTTTTCCTTTATTGTAACGCCATTTAATACATTGCATTTATCCACACTTCAGAGATTCATCAGAGGGAACAAGATAAAGGAGAAATGATGGAGGGGAGGAAAATAAAGGGGAGAAAGAAGGGCAGATAACAAGGTGTACATTATATCATAGACATGGTAGAATAATTGAGATTTTAGAGTGGAGGTTTTAGGTAAGACTTTTACAGTGAAATGTTCTATAGAGTTGGCCAGGGAAAGACCAAGAGACCCAAATCTCTCATCATGAGTGTTACACCTATCTTTTGCATCACTTAAAACCACTGCAACATAAGCCAAAGCTTCCTTATTCCTTCTTTAGGGTCAGTATCTGTAGAAAACTTTACAGGAAACACATGCAATACGTTGAGCTTTCACAGGAAAAATTACACCAAGGGGCAGAACCAAATCCTGCCATTAGCAGTGCCAGCTCCCATTGACTGAAGAGGGAATTGGATTTTATTCTATCAAAGCTGACTTTGGCAGAGGTAGTCCCCAAAAGCCATATATTAGTCTTCCTTATCCTTTCCTCTCTGTGGAATTTCAGATGATTTTTAAGCTGCTGCATGACTTACATGCCCCTGAATGCAAGATACAGACCTAATTTAATATTTTGCCTACTTTGCAATGCAAACTGTTTATTTGTTGGGCAAGAAAGGGGCAAAAGATTTAAATTTAAAATAATAACAAATACTGTCATTTATGTAACCATTATTTTCTGTTTAAGTTTTGTTTCAGCTATATTTCTGTATTTTAGGGGCATTTCTTTTCTTTTCTTTTTTTTTTTTACATTGGTTCCAAAAGTTTTTACATCCTCCAGGACAATTAGAACTTGCTGATGAAATAAGTAATGTATAAAACTTCAGGCTGAAACTACTGCATACATTTGGAGGAGAGTATGCATAGAAGGAATCACTGTAAAAATATAAATAATCTTACTTAGACATGAAAGATAACTACCACTGGAAGCCTAAGGAGCCTAGATTTTTAAAAGATTGCTTGACACTTGAAATCAGATAGGATCAGTTCAAAGCTCCTCAACCACTTCAGAAGAATCAAGTAAAAAAATCGTTCTACTCTGCCTAAATTGTACACCTTCCATTATAAATACATATGTTAAACCTATTTTTATAATGCAATAAAGTTTGTATAGCAGAATAAGTGCACAACACAGCCTTTGGTGATGGCTCTTCCGTTGTAGAAAATAATTTCGTGACAGAAACATCTGGCAATTTTTTACCAGAGAAGAAACTTCTTTTTCTTTGAGAAAAAAAAGTGTCTAATGTTCTGTGTGCACACGAAGTTCATTCACCATCAAAGAAAAAAACTCAGTAAAATCTTTGAAAAGCACTTTCCAAACAGTGAACCTCATCAGGAATGGCTGTATGTCCCTTGTATGGGATTTACAAAATTCTTTGTGCGAACAGCCTTAATCAAGGTCACTACGTGATTCAAGATCTGTCCCTACGCCACATCAGTTGTACAGCTTTGGGAAAAGATCTTTAAACCTCTGTAGAAAAGACTACATGGAAATAGCTGATAAACTGGTATTGATTTTCACATATCGCCCTTGTCAAAAGGATTTATCGATGTGTCAATGCATGTTGTGGCAAGGATCATAGCAGGATAGCTTTAAAGGATTTATGGTGAATCTACAGGCTTTAATACACTCTGCGGTAAATAACTAGCAAGTACTGTGTATATTGATTCTTGTCGTGTGGTCAATGGAATCTTTAGCCCACTAATTGTTCGCATTGACAAAAGATTCATGATCTAAATGAGCAACAGAACATCACTCCTAACCAACATTGCTCCAAAGACGCTTTTTGTCACCATTCATCCCACCAGGAACAACGCTCAAACACAGAAGTACTTGTCAGGACTCTGCCTTACTAATTTAGCTGGAGCCTGGTTAGTGTTTAGACCCCACTCCACCCTGCAGTGGTTCCACGCACCTTTAAGCATCTGTAACTCAATTTAAAAGTTGCGAAACAGTTAACTGTGGTTACAACTTTCATCTGAATTATTCCTCATTAGGAGTTCTAAGTGGGAATCTTACTTCAAATTCAGACAATTGGATTCAGAACTATTAGTGGTTTTTATTTTCAACATTTTAAAAATTCAATATTCAAATATATGGGGTACAAAGATCAGACAACGGTTTGATATCTGCAAAGAATTTTCTGAGAAAAGTATTATTTTTGTGTTTGTACAGGTGTGTGCTCATTCTTGGCAGCTCAATGTCTCAGATGCAACTTTTAATTTTATTATCTACAAACACAGAAATAAACAATTAAATAGCTGTAAAAAGATTTATCAAATTTACTGCTAGTGTAAAATCAATACCCAGAACTAACATAGCTGGTAAAATAATTATTAGTTAAACAACAAGTAAAATTTCCATTCAGACTTAAGCAGGACTAGGTAAATACAGCCTGTGTATGCAGAGCATTATCAATTCATTCCATTAGCCTTGTGTCTTCCACTGAGTAATAAATACAGATTACAATGTTTTTGAAGGTCTGTCAGGTCAGCCTGTCTCTCAGTATCTTAGACATATAGAAAAAAAATACACTCATAAAACCCCCTGCACTCCAAGACAAAACAAACAAAAAAAGTAGGCAAGCACTAATGCTTTCTCTCTAAAGACCTGAAAACTGGTTTGTACCCCTCTTTCTCCTCAACTGCTTGAAAAAAATACAGCATTAAGTTTATCAGAGTTGGATTAATTTTTGCCAAAGACAGAAGAATAAATTAAAAACCGAAGATTTCTAGGAGAAAAATCAGGTTTTTTCTTCTACAAACCAATCTGTAGAATTCAAGATATGGATGGGATTTCAAACTTAAGTTTAAATACTGATAGATCATATTTGAAATTTAACATTAATTTGAATTTTACCTTCTTTGTTTGGCGCTTTTAAAAATTATTTATTTGAAGTTTTAATTGTGTTTGTGTCTTTCTGCAGCAATGTTTGCAAGCACATTTAAAAAGTGCTTTTGCCTGAGCAGCACAGATTATTATTGCCATAAGTTTGCTTTGCTTTCCTAAAAGGGCAATTTGTGGCTTGTGGTGAGCAAGCTTGTGGTAAAACAGGCGGTCTCAGTGTCTAGTCTACTTAAGGAGGGTTGACTTGAGATGGCATTTCTCTTCACATCAGATCTATACTAGCCAGTGATCAGCTTGATATCTACAGAAAAACGCAGTAACTTCCTAAGTTAATATTTACCAGTTCAAAGCATGCACCCAGCCTGATACTCATACATACATCAAATGTATGGGCAGAGAAACCATTTTTAGCACATAGCAACAAATGATATATTGAGCAATTTTTAGTAAAACGCCCTAAAGTTAAATCTATAATTGTATTTAGTATTTGTGCTGTCTTGAGAACTTGAACCAGCCTGTGTTACTGAACTCCCTTGGACCTTTTATTTCCAATAACTTTTAGGTGAAATGATGTTACTGAATCCACAAGAAGTCAGGGAAAATGTGCTCATACATTTTATCTTGGCTCAATTAAAAACCTCAATAAACTTTTTAATCCTGATTAATAAAACTGGGGTATGTGTTTATGTATATGCCTAAATGCCATTTACTTCAGCAGATCTTAACAGCTCTGCTGTACAGGGATCCTTTCCTCAAACAGAACCTTCATTATAGGGTACCTACTGGCCTCATTTCTTTTTTCTTATAAATTCTTACCATTATATTAAAAAATTATCTTTTTGCCACATTCAGGTCATGTGTCTTAGAAGCAGTGGATATGAATATACAGCCTGAATACCTTATATCTAGGGTAACAACATCAGCAAAAGGGCAGAAAAGGAAGTTGGTAAATCTTTCCAGCACTTATTAATCCAAGGTCTCATTTCAGAAACAAAATCTACCTTTTCAATCACATACACTAACGTACTGAGCACTGATTTAGTTATGAATAAATAAATTTTAACCTTTTCGGTCAAATTGTGTTATTTAATTCACATAATACCTTCATTAAGATCCAGCAATCCTATTTACATCATAATACATAAGTAAAATAGGAAGTTATTAATGAAATATACTATGAAGGGTAATATAACCAATATGTCCTGGTTTGCAGGGTTAGAAGGTATGACTATTTATCGGTATTGTTCTTTACAACCTCCTGATGAGATTAATAATAAAATACCACATGGGACTTCACCATCTACTGCTCAATTCAATATTTAGCTGGCAATTTAGCTTCATCTGAATATAATTTTCAGCAGCTCCTTAGACAGCCAAATGTTACAACTAAGGAATACAGGCATCCATTGCAGGCAGTGTTGTGCATGCTTTGCAAGAAGCAGGACAGGGACTAGTTAAAAGTGCTAAAAAGGCAGCACAGAGCAAGGAGATAAGTATCCTGCATCTAAGAGGCAGCATTCAAACATGTAAAATGCATTAAAAAAAAACCCAGTTCTTATAAGTTATTTGATAGACAGAAGTGTAGTTGGAGAATTCAGAATGATATATGACCTTTTGCTGGGATTTCTACAATTATATCACAGTTGTGTACAGTGCCCCACAAAAAACCCCATATTTTCTAAAAAGCACAAGCTAAATAACAAGGAAGTTGCAATAAATGATACTTAAAAGCAATGCAAAAGGAAAGGTTCTCATTAAGAAACTTTGGGAGGCTTTTTGATTCGCAGATCTCAGTTAATTGTGATAATTCACTCTTCAAAGAACGAATTTTTTTATTCATCTTGTTCCACTCCGTCAGAGCAACATTGAGTCCTATAGACCAGAATACCAACAGGGTGGTTAAAAGGTGAAGATTAGTAATATAATTCTGATCAAGGGAAGTGAGGTTTGGAAAACAGGTTTTATACTTGGTATATAACTGATATGCCTGCTTCATTCCAGGCCACAGCCATCAGAGCCCAAAACAACCTTGGAAGGATGGGTTTATCTATCCCTATCTTACACTTCTCCAAGCTCATCAATATTTCGTAAATTTTAGTATGTACAGTTGCAGAATATTTTAAAAAACAAGAAAGGGATTGAAGTGAGAGTATTTTGATGAAATGCAGTTGGCAATGATGCATATGGTGTTTGCTGGGGACATCGCCTGGGCTGATGACAGAGAAGACACTGAAGCTCCACCACGAGATATTTTATGTTTTCAGTAACTATCAGCACTGTCACTAAAGGCTGATCTGCAAGTGTCTCCTGTGTCCAATTATCACCACCCATTTTGGTAAATGACAAGCTATCAGGACAAATCTGTCTTCCAGACTCCTTCTGGGTATTTAAACACAGCGCATTTCCCTGTTACAAGCTAAATCTGTGGGCATAAGCACTATAAATGCAGTTTACCAAATTTATGGCAAGACTGCCTTTCTTCATTTGAAGAAACCGAAAACATTTTTATGGTTTGAGTACAGTTTCTCTCTTTTCTTTTTTTAATAGAGATGGTTTGATTTTTTCTATACCACATCAGGCCAGAGAATGAAAGCAGGACTTCAGAGGAAACAGGTCAATCAACCCACTTTCAAAGTGATTGTAATTTGCAGCAATAAATAGGATTCTACTAAATATGCATTTCCACCTAAATACTCATTTCCCCAGCAAATCAGCTCAACATTATAACACAGTCTCTTCAAACTACACTGTGTGCCACTCTTTGCCGGCACAGTTTGGGCTCAGCTTCAGACAAGTTTCTTTGGGCAGGACTGTGAGATACTTCTTAGGTCTCATAGAAGACAAACAACAGGTTTTCCAAAGAATCTCCAAACCTGGATGCTTTCCCCTGGGAATACTCTGTCCACTGGATAGAGAAGCTTTTCCTCTACTGTACAGGAGATTTTCCCTCTTCATCAACTACTATTCTTACCTGGGAGAGGAGGGAAATAATAATGTAAGATTTACCTCCCTAAAGGCTTCCCTGCTGATGACAAATGTCTGTTTTTAAACATTCCCATTGTTATAATTTTAACTGTAATCTGTAATGCATTCATAATTAGAGGTGCCCTTAAAGATGTGTATGAAATTCAAGTGTGCAATTAATCTTACTCCAGCCACTGAAACACACTGCCCTGAGGTGGCTCGCAGGAGCTGTAAGGCTGGCTCCAGGAGCACTCTTACAGCTGCTTTCTGCAGTGGCCATGCTGGGGGAGAGATGGGGCAAAGCAAGGAATTTCTATACAAGCCTGACTGTTCTCATTGTCTTGGTTACATTCTCCTGTGTCATCCAACCAACAGTGCACAGAAGACAAGCAGCATCCTACAGAGAGTCCCTATTTGTGTCCTCAGGCAAGTCTCCTCGGTAAACAGCAAGGCAGACATCTCAGCTACCTTCTCAGGCTCCTCAAAAGCACAAAGGAACGGATCATTTCACACTTAGACTTCAGTCACATCTTTGCTGTGTAAGTACAGTCGAGAGACTCCAGTCAAAGGCACAGCTCTAGGCAGCATTACAACATGGAAAAGCTGCAAATTAAGCTACCAAACGTACTTGGGAGGCCACAGAATATCCCCAAAAGGTCATAAAAGTAGTCGAATGCCGTTAATCCCCAGAATCTCTGGGATACCAAGTTCTGTGCCATTTCTGCTTAGATATCCAAGCAGATTGCAATGTTTATTTTTCTTGAAGTACGTTTCCAACTGTTTTCAACTTGAAAATATTTTCCAAAACCCTCTGGCCCTGCCAGGAGCAAGCGTTTTGGTGCCTGTCAGGATTGGGGCTCAGTGCTCAGCTCCTCTCACTTTCTTGTACTTTCCCCGTGAAATGGGGAGTTACTGCTTCTTCCCAGCCCTGTTAACCTTGTTTATTTAGATGGAAAACTTGTTGGGAGAGAAACTGTCTCTCACCATATGTATGTAGACTACTCCAAACAATAAGGCCTTTGCCTCTCCAGGCACTATCATCATTTAAGTAAGTAAGCCAAGTGATGATAATTCTTAGAGAAAAATGCAGGGAAAATAACCTAAAAATCACCAGAATTGACATAAAACTCTCCAGCAGATGGGGGCCTAGCACTCCCTGAGGGCCCTACTTATGTGAAGACCAGTTACTTGTAAACATTTAGAAATTCTGGCAAATATGTACAGACTTCCACAGAAGCAATTACATTCCCCTTCTCTTGCATCAGAGGCAGCTGGTGCTGCCTGAAATACACCCCATCTTTATGCCATAACTATATACACGTTTATGTCTGTAAAATGAGTTCCTGTATGTGCTGATGTGTTGAGGGGCAAGGAAAAACTCCCATGAAAAGATGGTTCTAAGAATGATTATTTTTGATTAAAGTATCACCTGTGCAAGACACACAAAGCAAAGGTGTTGGCTTACTCAAGTTACATTAGGTCTCCCAGCCAAGTTACACTGTTCATTTACTGGAAGGGGCATTTTATCCTAAAGTTTGCCTGACAAAATAATGAGAATCCAAAATACAAAAAGACAAGTTATAATTCCCACTCAAGTGTTTCAAGTCATAAGTCATTTTTATTTATAAAATACAGTGGCTACTGAAAACTGTAATAAAGTAAGAAAAATCAGATTCAAATTAACAGACTGCAATATAATCAAATAGCAAATATAACCCTGTCATGGTGAAGAACTAAAATATTATATGAAGACAATTATTAAAATTATCTTTACTGATAGCAACAATCACTAAACAAAATCAGTACTTTAACTCCCATATAACAATTATACCAGCAAAAAGGACACCCAACAGGATCACAGTTGCAATACACAAAAGCCAAAGAAATCTAACTGGAATGAGACACCCGGCTCCCATCTGCTGCTCTGAATGGCTCCTGACCTGGCAGAAACCTGTGGCAATGAGGTTTTCATTAGGGAACAAGCACTACCTGAATAAATATGACTTACCTGTAATGGCATATTTCTAGAGAATACAGACACAAAGAATACAGTGAATATAGGTGGTGCACAGAAGTCACCACATAGTCTGAGAATAAAAACTCTGCCTTCATATATCTGGGAATACACATAAGGAAAGTGGATAAAAGTAATCTTACCTTACACTGCCTAGTGGTGTCTGTCTTTCTGCAGGCTTTGAATCCCTGTCCCACGGCCCCCTGAGGGGGATAGAAAAGCCCTCAGCAGTTTGCAGGGCTGCATCACTGAAGCTGGACTGGCAGCCCCTCAGCTGCGAAGCTGCTGTCAGGGATCGAGCACCTCCTGATCAAGCACACCACCAGCTCAGCCCTTTCTGGCACTGTTAAAAACAAACTTTCCAGCACCCTTGTGATTTTGTACATTCACCAGCCCCTGCACGAACACAACTATCCATCAGAACAACAGGTTATTATTTCCATGTTTGCATTCCCAGTCCTTGCAGTGCACTGAAGGCTGATGAAGGTTTCTCAAAGCATTAACTGTGATCTGAAGAGAAGCACCTTGATTAGAGAGGCACTGAAGAGCAGCTACAGAGTCATACAACTCTGTCACTCTAAAGAGTGAGGCCTGGTGGCTGTTATCTCTTTTCCCACCAAGATGAAGAGGAAACTCACTTGGTGTTTCTAAAGTACAGTTTTGCTTAATTATGCTGTCTGATCACTTTAAAGCCCTATTTGCACACAAACATTGTACAAATGAACTGGAGGAGAACAAGCTAACTGATAAGGGTGACTATGCAGATGGGTTTGAATTCCTTTCAAGACAGAAGTTGTTTACATCTGTTTTGAAACATTTCAAGCATCTGAAGCTGCGCTGTATCCTTGCCTCGTGTCTGGATCTAAACTGGATAGTCCAGATTTCAGGCTTTGCATGAAACTCAACTGCACGTCAGTCCACTCAGAGAACAGCGACTCTGCTCCAGAGAGAAAACAGCCGCCTCAAAGCCTAGTGCTGTCCTGCTTTGTGTCCAGATCAGCCTGGCGGGACCTCCCTGGCAAAAAGTAGCCAATGCAGCTGTAAGCATGGTGTGCTAAAATTTGCATGTAACTCTTGGGTGTTACTTAACCTGCCGAGGTAATGAGCTGACTGAGTGGAAAGGCAGCAGGGGAGGGTAAGGGAAGGGAGGCAAACAACCACAGCCCCCGAGGTACTGTTGGTATCAGGGGCTGTTGCTTTCCTGAAAAAGATGAAGCACGTGAAAAATTGAGGTAAGCCTGGGGGAGAGCACAGCTAGGAAGGATCGTATAAGAGGCAAGGGAACAGCCATGAAGGCAGGACTTGCCAGAGCAGGGAACACTGCCAGGAATCATGTTGATTACTTATTTTTAAGCAGTCTATAGTTCACAGTTACAAGCTGTGCTTCTACAGACAGGCAGTGATGGCTATTGGAAAGTTTGTACTCCAGATATACAGAAAGCAGAATCCTTCAATGGATTCATGTATAACTTATGTAATTTGTTTTCTGTGTAACAGTTCCCTCCTGCATGCAAGAATCTATTTCTTCTAATGCAGGTGATTCTTAGTTTGCTTTCTGGGCTACAAATATGGTCTGCTCGGGGTCCAGAGAAGCTCTCTCTCTCCCTTCCCTACCCCCCCTTCACTCTTATTCCAAGTCAAGCCAGTGTAAGGGATTTTACAAAACAAGGCAGATGTAAAGGAGTCACTATCACATTACATTTACATTTTAAGGAGTTTTAGGAGAGGTATACAAGAGTATTGTTCATCTCAGCTTGTTCTATTTAGGGAGGCTTAGAATAACATTGCAAATGACATGTCTACTCCGATAAAACACTAGAGGGCTTGGATGCCATCTCGCACTTCGGCAGAACAGTAAATACAAAGAGCCTTACTATGGGAATATGAATATTCACTAGGAATGGAGAGAGGTGAATTGTTATGCAAGTGGCAGTATCCACTGCATACACTGAAATTCCTCTTGCTTCACTCTAATGCACAATGTTCCTCTGCTTTTAGATGGATGTATCTGAATATACTTTGTGCCATTAGCATTTTTATAAAATCTGACATGAACTGATTTTGTTTAAAAAAAACCCAAACAACTGAATACCACATTATTTGTAATACATTACATTAATCAGCTTGTTATAAACCGCTCAGAGAAGACATGCTTTTCTACAAGCTTAAATACTTTCATCTGCAGAAAGTAATAAACGCCTTAAATACAAATAGGACAACTTAGTGAGGTGTAAAAGTCTCATATTTGAACTTCAAGTGTTGTAATTTTAAACTGACCTAATACTGTTTTAAGTCTGATGATTTGAAAGTCTCAATCATAATATTTGTTAAAGTACCTTATAATATTAAGGATCAGAAAATGGGGTTAGAAATTCTCTGAAATGTGTAAGGGAGGTCCAAGGTCCATACCCATCTTCAGCTTCAACACGCAGCACAGCTATTACCAAGCCTCCAGGAAGAATTTCAATAAAATAGCAGTAGAACCCTCCACTAGTAGATCTGCTGGAAAAGTGTCCACCGAAGACATTACTTCATCGCTTGGACATAGCAGGAAAGCCATGTTTGAAGTCAGCCTATAATCACTGGATGGACTTCACAAACAAATAAACCACTGAGAACGGGCTAATGGAAGAGAATAATCTGGACAGAGGAAGTAATACAGAAAAAAACCCCAAGCCATTACTAAAAAACATTATATTATTAACTGTTACTACATAGTATGACAAGGCAAATAAGGAATAATTTAACTGAAGCATTTAGCCATTTCTCCTGCTTGCAACTGTCGGCAAATAGGCTCCTATTATTATTATTATTACTATTACTCTTCAGAGTTGCTCAATGAACAGTGTATTGAACACATCTCAGCATATAATGTTTCCAACTGTTCACAGGGCATATTCCTTAGATAATTCATTAGATGCAGTTCAACATTTGCACTGTAGAAAAGTCTGTGTAAAGCACAGAATGAAGTTTATGTTCCCTGACTAGCTACTATAAGCTTATAAACAATTTTTACCTGCAACCTATTGAAAAAATAATTTTGTTTAATTGAATCTTGGCTCGATCTTCAACAATAGAGTTTTACAAACCTTCACTTCAGCAATTCCTTGGCAACAGGATTTTTCATTGAAAATCCTCACAATGTCTACAGTTGGAAAAAAAAAGCCTGCAGGTGCATTGTGATGGACTTTGGTGTCTTTACATTTAAATTTTCAATAAACATAAGCCCCAAGAAAAGGCTTCAAGTGTCTTTTTGTAGTGTTAAGAGACAGCAAGGAAAAACACTTGCATACGTGCATTGAGCCCCAAGAGCCACTTATGTGCCATGTTCTGCACATGGTAGCAGAGCATTCAGAAGTGAGGCAGATAATATTCTACAGAGATGCATTAGAATATTTCTCAATTTAAATTTCTCAAGACCTCCATTACAGCAATAAAGTTTACCCCAGTAATTTTACCCTTCTGAATAACCTGAACATTAACTAAATCAGAATCAAACCACTGCGTGAAGCTTAAAAAATAATAAAAAGGCTAAACCAAAGCTTCTATGAAGGAACAGCTTTTCTGTTATTCATTCTCAAAATCATGACTCAAATACAGGTAAAATTAATGGTTGAAGTTTAATTAATTAAATTACTGTGGCTTTCACCTGTTGCTTCATTATGATTGGTACCATAGTCACTATAAAGCAACTGTCATTTGATTGAAAGATACTGCAGTACACCGAGATATATAAATACAGAATACTTAAATTTGATTAGTTGTTCATTAATTCATTTTAGCTGATGTTTTTAATAATGGATAATTGTCTTTCTTAAAACTTCCAGCCCATTTTTACTGAATTATCACTGTTTCAACGAAAAATGCAAATGTTGATTTTAAACCTAAATTCTGAATTGGAGAATGATATTGATAGGAAAATATCACAGCAATGCCACTGTGTGTCACAGCCCATGGATAATCAGTAGAGGATAGGGGAGTCTTTAGCTGCCATTGCTATTTGGTCCTCTGTAGACCTTACTCATATGCCACGATCCCTGACACCTACCCTAACGGCCACACCCGTCATATAGATATGTATGTTTTTAAGACATTTTAATGTGAAAATCGTTATATTCTGGGGAAGAAAGGTTCCATCCTGTAAGGTATCATGACCTAGTTCCAATAAATTGCTTAGAAGCTGATAGGAAAATTCAGGCAATAGAATTTTAAAGTGTTGTTCTCAAAATACCCCTAAATTCCTCAGTTACATTTTGCAGCATTTATGTCAACCCAGCTCCTTTGGTGCAGCCATCTACACAAGGGCTGCTTTCCTAAATTCCTTGTAGTTTGAGAGAAAGAGATGCTCTGAAGCTGCAATTCATTCTGTCCATTTCAAATGTCGACATTGGAAGAAGAGTTGTTTTCTATGCAAATATGTTTCTCTCCAGTGATCACACATGGAGTCTAGAAAAGTGACTCAGAGGTCACCATCCACGTTTGGTCAGGTGAATCCCACTCCTCTTATTTGCAGAAGTCTCCTCTTCTGCACATAATCAGAGCTATGGTCAATGTGCTGGGAGCAGGGCTGGATCCCAGATTTCCCTACTTCAGCTGAGTGCCCTACTCCCTAACCTGTGGTGTAGAGTCTCTTCTCCAGCCCCATCCTGCTTGGTAAGCACAAATGTAGCTCTCTGGGCCCATTTGCTCAGCATAAGCAAGAGGGCTGAGGAACCTCTTCATCACCAGCACTTTAAGCAAAGAAGTAAATTTGGGCCAGAAGGGGATAAATGGCTGCTCCAGGAAGCATTTGAGCCAACAGCCCTAATGAGGTGCTTCCCTGAAGACCAAAGCAAAGACAGGATTTACAGCTCCTGGTTTTCTTCCTGTCTTTCTCGGTGACTAGGGTGGCAGGCTCCCTGCAGAATGTCCTGGATGCTGTAAGTCCCGCTTTGAAAGTGTGGATAGGCAGCACAGATGAGCCTGTCCAACAGAGCCTTGCATCAAAACAAGCAGCCTTTCAGCCTCCTTCCCTTTCTCTAATGGTTCTGCAGGCTTTTGGGTTCTCCTGCTTTTGGGTTCATCTAATTTCTCTGTGGACCAGTAAAGCCATTTACCTGGCAAAACACTGGAGGGATTTGTCTCTTGGTTTGCTGTGGTATCTTTCTGTTTCTTTAGCAAGGCAAATCAATTCATGGAGGGGTTCAAGATGTGCCATTGCAACTGCAAGAGTGGGCATGGCTGGAGGGAGATCTCCTTGACAAGAACCAGGAGCTTAAGAGGTCACGGACGGAACAGCCCAGCCAGGAACAGAGCTGAGTGAGCTCCACCATTCATCCCTCCCTCATTCCTTCACATTGCCCCCTAGCCTGCACTCAGCCCCTTCTTTCCCCACTTGTGCCACAGAGGCACCACACAATCATTGCAGCTGCCTGATGTTTGTTCACTTTCCAAACCATTTCTGTGAACTGATTCCAGTTAAAACCAAAAGCCATCTTTTTTATAAGAGTAGATGGTTTCTCAGAGAGGAGTTAAGAGACCAAACACAGAGTTAAATGGGCATAACCTCCAGCTGGGGCTAAGGATTGATCCATTTCCTCTGGGTCCACAACTGCAGTCCCAAGTAGGACAGAAAGAAAATGAGCATCACTGGGCCTCCCCTGTCTTCTTTCCACAAGGAAGAAGGAATGACAGAGATACTCAGTGCTATGTAGGACTGAGCTCAAAATAATATTACCTAGCCTGACCAATTTTGGCATATTTTTCCATTTTTACCACTAGAAACCACAAGACATCCTGCAACAATTAAATACAGTTAGCGTGAGAAATTACATATTTCTTGGCAGAGCAAGTACCATGGAAAGTTACACTGAATTTTATTTCACAGAAACATGCCATCCATACACTTGTTAAAATTCAACTGAACTATAACTAGCTCTTGCATTAGCATTTAGGAGCTGACTTAAATTTACAGGAAAGCACCCCTAAACAGAGAAGAATATTATGTGCTCTTTCAAATGTTTTAAAATCTGGTTGAATTAAAAAAAACTGTGATGACAGCTATAAATATCTGTTATATCATAATTCTGAAACGGGCAGTTACGCAGCTTTGAACAAAATACAGTCACCTCAGCTTTTTTGGATGATTTATTTTAGCTTATTACACACTACTTACACCCTGCTCTACTGGGTGTTTTTTCCTCTAGCAGAAAAACATATTGTTAGCTATGTTTATGAAACAGTGTATACATATGCATATATACATATATATATACATACATGCATATGTGTGTATATATATATTGATCAATCAAAATCTGAAAATTTAAGTCTTTGGACCCTTAGATATTTTTATCTGTACCAACTGTAAGTTTTCTGGATAACAATTAAACACTTAATGCATGAAACTACATCAGATACACAATTATTAAAAAACAGTTTTGAAAGTTAATTCAAATAAGGAGACTGATTTGGATTTAGATGGAAACAACCATGAAAACTTTTATCCTGTGTTCTGAATTATTTTCAAAACTACATTGTTAGCTACAGTTGCTGATATAATGCTCTGAGTACACCAAGTTTCTCCACTTAAGACTGAAATAGTTTCCAACCAGGAATCTTCCGTGTGATAGTAACTTCTATTTCTTAAATGGTGTGGTAAAAGAAAAAAAAAATATTATTTTTTTTTTTAAATTTGTAGCTGATGTGAGATTTCACTGGAGACCTGAGAAATTGCTGGGGAATCTATAGTTTTGGCAGGTCTCTGGCTACTACAGGAAAATCAGAGGAGATGTATAATGCAAAATTTTGCACATTTTCTCTGGCAGTGAACACAGCATTTAAGTAGTCTCTATCATCACAGAATCCATGAAAACAAAAATTAGAAATAATTAATTGAAATTCCTTAAAAAGAAGCAAAAAAATCAAGCCAAAAATCTTTGCATTTGACACACACAAAATCAATCAAATTAGTCTTTCATTTTCCTCATTTGGTCTATCTGAAATCTTTCCCTGATCTGAGAAAGTTACACAAATGCGTCTTCTGGCATATGGAAAAAAGGCAGGGTGCGCAACGGGGATAAGCCCAAAGAAGAAAAAGTCACCATCTTCAGTGAGAGCAGTAGCTTATGCCTGCTAACAGTGTTTCTTGGGAGCTGCAGCTTCTCCCTGCTCTTCCAGCTTCCCAGGCACTAATTTTGTACGCTATGAGTCACAGAAACGAAAAGTGTGGGCACTGCTCTGTAGCAAAGAGCATGCAGTGGAGCCAGGATTTTATTCCTCCTAGGAATTAAACTGGGACGGGGGAAGAGAAAAGCATCCCAAAATTGGAATTTGGAAAGACACAGGCTGTTCATACAGAGGGAAAAAAAGGTGAGAACTGGCAGACAAATTACAGTCAGAAGCTTGAAGATTTAAATCTTAGTGTGAATGTAGGTGCAAACTACTGCATTTTTTTTTGGCTTGGCTTAGAAAAGCAGTGAGTTGATGGATGAAAAATCGTAACTGAAAAGACAACAAAAAGATATAAACAGGCAACAACAACAAAAAACCCATTAAAGGAAACCAGAGTGGAAGCAGTCAAGAACACAAAAAGCAGGGAAAGGAGGTGATTTGGGGGTGGTGCTAGAAATAACTTAGGGGAAGCTAATATAATAGCAACAATTGCTCTCTCAGATCCTTTCTCAGGAACCATTTGCCAAAACAAACAACTGAAGATCATTTCTGAGGATTAAAAAAAAATAAAGGAAATGAGGATACTAGTTCTCTCTCACACATTTGAAGAAAAAAATAGAATGACCAGCAGAGGAGGCCACTTCCCTCAAGAAAGATGTGCAGGTAGAAAGGAAGAATACAATCCCTAGGTCAATGTTGGGGTGGGTGAGCTGGCAGCGGTAGAAGCCGGGATGCCAGAAAACCCTGGTCCAGGAGACCCCCTGCGCTGGTGGGTCAGCTGAGAGAACAAATAAGCTCCCCCTGCTCAGGTTACGGGGAAAGACTTCTTCTCCCATCAGGCAGTACCTGTCTGGTACCTGGTCACCCACTCCGCCCCTTCCCTCTCCCCACTGGTTGTTGTATCCCTCTGCCTTCCCCCTGCCCCTTGCCCCCAGGTAATTGGTTGCTGGTGCTTTGCCAGCCCCCTTTCTGTTACCCCTTATAAGCTGGTACACGAGGCCTGCTCGGTCTCTTCGCCTCTGACCCCTTCGGGATAAACCTTTCGGAACTCATGCAGAGAGCCCTCCACGCTCCTTGCCCCTGGTAACACCTGAGCTATCCTGGCCTGGGTGCGGGGCTGTGTCTCGGTGCCATCCATCGGCACGGGTGCTGGAAGTCGGCCTGCGAGGTGCCGAGCTGCACCCCCAGGGCATCCCTTGCAGGGGATGCTTTCGGGTTAAAGCCGCGATTTCAGCCACCCCTCAGCACCCTGCATCAGGTCAAGGAAACTAACCCACCCAAATCAGCTGAAAGCAGCCTCTTCCTCGAAATACATATCAGTGAGCTCAAAAATTTATAGTCATGAAAAGGAACTGGTCGATACAATCCAGGACACAACTACCACAAAGACACAAGCTATTTTTGCAGAACCTTGTCCACAGCATTAAAAACTTTTCCACCTAGTCAAAATAGCTTCTAGTATTGCCTTGTAGGACAAAGTTTAGCGGCATATGCTTATTTCCAGTAATTCTCTAGCACCTTCTTAATGGTGTAAATAGCCTCCTTCAAACTTGTTTAGTCCAATGTTAAGGCTGTGTCCAATGTTAGTTGTGTCCAGTATGCTGATACCTGTGATTCCCTGAACAGCCATCCTTAAATGAGAGAATTGTATCATGTAATTGCCTCTACCACAAACAATATCTCTGAAATAGCGTAATATTTTAGAAGGGAACTGAATTCTTGTTTAGCCACCCTGAAGGTAAATAGTGAAATAAGGAAAAACCTTCATTTTTGAAGTAAAAGTTGACCAAATATTCTGCAATTTTGTAGCAAACAAAAACTTTTAAAAAGGGTATTTCCTTAGTAGGACTGCATTGTAATACTGATGAATTGATATTTGCTAGACAAAAATAGCCTCTGTGTCTGAGAAAATAAGCAAGAAAGCAACCAACTTCCCTCCCCCACCCCTTTGTTATCCACTTCTAGATCTACAGCCACTGCAAGCACACCATCTCCTGTATCCTCCTATACCTTCCTGACTCCATACAGGATATCCACTCCAAGGCAGCCTGCTTTCCTAAAAAAAAAAAAAAAATGTTTCAAGATTCTTGTATTTATTTTATGTCTATAAAATGCCTTTCTGCAAAACAATGTGCTCTCCCAAAGCCAAGACAATGGCCAGAGCATCTCTTTGGTACCAGAAAAATTCATGTGCAGAAACCTACATTAAAGCAAATACCAGACTATGTAAGTGAGGCTGATAAGAGTCTAGAGATATATACATATCCTGAAATTTAGTTTTTCTCTTGATCTGATTCATCTACATGAGATGTCTCTGATCCTTATTGACAAAACAGAAAATTATAATCCTAAATTTGGTGCTTAAAATTAAGCAGTATGAGCACCCTTATAGCCATCAAGAAACTACACTATTATTCTTCCAACCAGTTTAAACTGCTCATCTCTTGCAGACTTTTCTGCTTACCCATGGCCACCCTGCCAGCTCTCTTAATAATCTAGAGAAGTTTTGTCAGCCACACTGAGCATGGGCATTGCCATCTCCAGCAGGGCCTTGCAGGGCAGGCTTATGCAAGTAGCAAGACCAGCATCCACACTGGGATAAACTGCAACTAATCACTTAGTGCTTGCAGATGGATTACGAGAATTAAATAGTTAAGGCTTTCATAGCATTTTCAACATATCTATGGCACTACAGCACTGCACAGAACATCGCAGAAATGCCTTTTCCAATAAAAAGCAATCATGCTGCATGTTTACAAGAAGTCCCCACAAGGCATTCCTCTCATCTTCCTACTTTAATGTATTCAGTATCTCCAGTAACACTGCAAGGCAACACCTCCTTTCTGGATTTAAAAAAAAGAAAAAAAGAAGCCAGGAGGAATAAGCTGTTTTAGACATCTGCAGTTACACCTACTGCCTCCAACAGTTCCTTCTATCTGAGGTGAGGTAGGCTGGATATGGGTGATGAAAAGCCTTTTGTAGAAAGGCTAAAATATGTAACCAAATCGACTGCATTTTGCCCTCTCTCTATATAATTAAATGGAAGGAAACAGTATCACTTAAAGTACAGTATCACGGAATCACAGAATGAGTAAGACTGGGAGGGACCACACTGGGTCATCTGGTCCAAATTCCCTGCTCAAGCAGGGCCATCCCAGAGCACATGGCACAGGATTGTATCCAGATGGTTCTTGAATATCTGCAGTGAGGGAGACTCCACAACCTCTCTGGGCAACCTGTTCCATGTGTGGTCATCTGCACAGTAAAGAAGTTCTTTCTCATATTCAGGTGGAACTTCCTGGGCATCAGTTTCTGCCCATTGCCTCTTGTCCTATTGCTTGGCACCACTGAGCAGAGTCTGGCTCCATTCTCTCTAACACCCACCCTTCAGACACTTACATGGTTAGTGTATTCTCTTCATCTACTTGAAAGGAAGTTCTGATAGATTACCTAAGCTCTGTGAGTCTATCAAAAATACAAAGTTGAAAAATCACTATCCATTAACCTCGAGGACAGAACAATTAACAGTGCTGGAAGGAGCAGGAATACAGATTCTGCTTTTCTAGTTTGCTTAACTTGTAAATACATCTTCTTAATGTCACATCATTTGCACAAGTAGATACAAAAACATTTGTAAAAATAATCCTTTGTATTGAGATATTAAAACCATATCAACCAGACAATACAAATCATGCCTAGGAAACATCCTTCTGTCAAAAGAAAAAGAAACCAACCAGTTTATTCTGACAGTTTCTGTGGATCTTAGATATCAAAGTCTTTTTATAAGACACTGACAGTCATCAAGTGGATGTTTGTCAAAGTACATTTTCCAGATGTCTAAATAAAACTGGTTTACTTTGATGAGTTTTATACTGATAGCTAAAGGTAGAATACAGGCATTGCTTCTATTTGCATCTCTTTACTTCAATGGCTTGCAAATTTGCTTTAATGCTCCATCTATTTTTGTTGTGTTTTTTGACGATTAATTATTAAAAACATCATAAAATGCTGAAATGCCTCACTATATACTTTAGAAAAAAAAGCCAGAACTCTCCTCTGGCTTGCACATCTATAGCAGCAGAAGTAGCAGTTGTGAGGATGGGATGGCACAGGGTGGTTACCGCAGAGGACAAACTCCAGGGCATGTAATGAAGAGTTTAACCCTGTTCCTCTGAAATACAGGGAAGCCCTAGCACCGATTTCAACAGCAGCAGGATCAGCCCCTCTGAGAAAGGCTTTGATCAAGACAATCAGCAGCCTCATTCCCCACAGCCCCACGAGCTGAGGGACAGGGAGCTGACCTGCACACCTGCACACTCATTTGCTTCCTGCACATGTTTTGGGTGCACAGAGCATCTCCATACATTCCATGGAAGTCTCTCCTGTCTGTGGTCTTTAATTCCATTTGGTCTGGAGGCAAGTTTTGGCCTGCAAGACTTTTTTTTTTTTTTTAATTCACAATATATACTATGAAAATTAACCTTCTTCTGACAACTTTTCTTTTTTTTCAGTGGTTCACAAGTTCTTTTCTTGCACAGATCAAATAAAACACCTTTATTTTAAAACTTAGTGAAAGATGTTGCTGTACAAAGTAAATCTACTTATAAAGGTATCAAACTGTACCATCAATAGTTACATCTCACAAGATAATACAAATAGTTTTAAAAAGAGGGTTACTGTGCCCAGCATTTTTTATAAATATTTATCTCAGTTTACATAAACCAGGATTAAGGGAATGGAAAAAAGCAAAGCCATCTCCATGTGGTGACATTTTTACTCTGTTTTCTCTATATTTATAATTTAACTGATGAGGATAAATTGACTTATTCTTCATTAGTAGCCAGTCAGAAAAAAAAAAAAAAAAACTTGGCTGCTAAGTACAGGCTGAAGCATAAATAACCCTGCAAAATGCCTGCGGAAATTACTGAGTGAGCTGAGCTAAAAACAACGGACTAGAAAGAATTCCCTATCTGTAAGGATAGCATGAAATAACTGTGTACGTGTCTGTGTGTGTGTGTGTGTGTGTGTGTGTGTG